>VYZT01044890.1:13151-283748 GCA_013400735.1 Pomatostomus ruficeps
TTTTTTTTTCATTTTTAAAGCAGAACAGAACTCATGCATGCTTTGGTCATTTGTGAGCCCTGGCAGGTTTCAGAGAAGTTCAAAACTATGGGATATTCAGTTTTATCCCCATCTCTGGAGGCTTGCTGCTGGGAGACCTCTGAGAGCTGAAGGGGCCTCTCCTGTGCCCTCATGCAGGATCGAAGCACTGGAGTACCAGGGAACTTGGAGTTGTGGATGGTGCAATTAAATCCAGTTGTCAGTTCCCAGATCCACAAAGCCCAGCCATGTCACATCTGAACAGCCCAAATAAAATCTGTGCTTCTCAGAGGACAGGGGACCTTCCTGTACAAGTACCAAAGCCTTAGTAGTGACTGTTTTTTTCCATGTCAGCCAGGAGCTGACCCATCCATTCCCACAAAGGACACTTATTTAATGTTGATGGAGAAGGAAGTGTACCACCTACTGAGTCACCCATGCCACATCCTAACACCTGGCTTTGGCCCTGCTGGGCTTCCACTTACACATTAATCTACCCTGAGTACAGATGCAGAAAAAGTCTATAATAAAACCTCAAACCACACGAGACTTTCCTGGATGGGAGGGTTTACTGTGATCTCCCAAAGTTCATGGACTTCCAGAAGAAAACTGAAATTCACCTGCTTTGCTTTTGTCCAGTTTCAGGGGTAACAACTGTGCATGTCACATCCCAAAGCAATGTATAAAGTTAAGTTTCCTTGAAATCAGAAATAAAATCATGGCTACATTTTATTTTTTTTCTTTTAAATTGACTGCACAAAACTGTGGCCAGGTCTGGCAAGTGTTAGAAGGCTAATCTACCACTTACCTTAACTACCTCTGAAAGTTCATCCAAATTATCATCATTCTCACAAGTCTTTTGAACATAAAATACAGGGTTTTTTTTAAAGCAAAACTACAAACATTTCTTACAAATTAAATTCTCTCCTGCTGGGCAATGAATCACTCGCCGTCCACAGTACACCCCATAGTTGACAAACAAAGCAGTATTTGCCACCCTATTGCAAAACATGGCTGGACTGTATTTTGGGAAATGATTCTTCACTAAAAAAACATCATCCAGTGCAGTACAATGCTACAAGAGTCCCACAAATACGACGCTACGTCCTGTGACTGGCTCTGAACCAAGCATGAAAAGAGTCACATTTTGGGGGCTGGTGGAAGCACACTCTTTTCCAGGGAACTTCAGCTCAAAGGTGGGCTCACTCACTTTTGGTTTATCCTCAGTCAGACCACAACCCCTTTAACCCCACGCTGAGAAGCTCAGCTTCTCGGCAGCTCTCCTACAGGCAGGATGATCCAGCCCCCACCCTTCGAAGGCACTTTCTCCAAAATGCTGACAGTGGTTTCCATAACAAAATCAATGCTTACCTACCTAAAGCTTTGCGTCCTTCCAGATCTCCCACCTGAAGAAATTAAATGGCTCCATGCTTGAGCTCAGATCCCAAAACCATAAATGTGCAGTATGACGGGAGGACCAGATAAGGAGGAACAGATAAGCTCAGGAGGAAAAGAAGGAAAGATGTTTCTGTAATTAGCATCCTTTTAAAATCTGAATTTCTTGCCTCTTTTAAACTAATGTTTGTAACATGAAATTTTGAAAAACCTTAAGTGCTGGAAATAACTGCAACAACTGTGCTTCATCATATACAGGGTATCAAGAGCTTCACCCAGATTATACAGAGTATCCAGAGCATCACCCAGGCTGGTGCATCATTGCAACTCAGAGAACATAGACAGTTCCAAAAGAAAAATCACCTCAATTCACACAGCCAATAAAACTGCTACTAATGCTTCACTGAAAATAAACTTAAGTCTTCTGGTACACTTACTGAATTTCCCCACAAGTTTACAATTTTCTCATAAAATAATTATTTTTATTGTCACTCAGCTATATTCTGAAATATGACAAGCTAAACAAATTATTTATCCTATTGCATAGAGTTCAGCTCCTTGAAGTGCTCAAGGCCAGGCTGGATTTAGTCCTGAAGAATCTAGTCTAGTGGAAGGTGTCCCTGCCCAGAGCAGGAGGGTTGGAATGAGATGGTCTTCAAGGTCCTTCTCAACTCAACCATTTTATGATTCTGCAGACCCTGCACATGAGAGGCCCCTGTAAGGATCCATCCTTTCACACTGTGATTTTCAGCACCTCAAACCATTTAGAGTAGAGATATGGAGAGGCACACTGTAAAAGGACAGAAAAATCACCTCACAGCCACCTTATCCTGCAAAAGGAACACCAGCATCCATTCCCACACAGAGATTAAATCAAAATCTGCATCACACATCAAATCCAAGAGTCTAGTAAGGAGGAAAAGGTGAGATTACTTGGCAGGTTTTGCCTGAGCCACAGTAGGAGCCTCCCGTAGGGCTGCAGGTCATGACTCCATGAGGCTGCTTGTGAAATCCCCCTTCTACCTGCTGAATCAAAACACAAAGACTACAGCAGAGATGTCCCAATTTTATGTTTGTAATATGAATGAGCCATTTAAACAGCTCCATTTTCTCCAGGTTATGGACTAACTTCAGCAGCTTTGAATGCAAAGCCAGAGTCACCTGGCTTCAGGGGAACTACTTCAAGTTTCAGCCTGATGCCTCAGACTGAATTCAAGTTGAGGGGATGAGGCTATCACGTCAGCAGCACTCTTGCTTAATGTTTTGAGTCACATATTATATTAGTCACAAGACATAGTAATTGTCTTACCATCCTTTTTTCCTTGCTGAGATGAATAACCTCTCTTATGGGGCAGGTTTTCCTCAGTGCTTTTGATTAGAAACAAATGGGTCACCTTCCCAAAAAGCTACTGAGCAGACAAAAAACCCAACCAGAAGCCTACACACACACACACACACACACACACACACGACCCACAATGATCAAATAATCCTGCAGTGAAAGGAAAAGTTTTGCTATTCACTTATGAAAGGAATGTAGGTGGTCTTAGTCCTCGGAACTGCACAACTGGAGTCTGTGGAGCATCAGTGTACAAACCTCTGGGTACAGCCCCACATTCCCAGGATGCAAGTTGCTCCAGCAAGGCCCCTTCACTTGCTCCCCTGCTGTCCAGTAAATCATGCATACGTTATCCTTCTTGTCCCACCCGGTTATTAATTTTTTTAACTAAAAAAAAACCTGAGGGCCTTCTCACATGCAGACTCCACACTGAAAAAACCTCCATGTTTTGGATTACAGCAATGAAAAGATGGGAGCAGCCGGGCTTTGCTTCTGTCCTCAGCTCACTCTGGTGCAGTTTGGTGCCAGAGGGATCAGGGAAAAGGCTCTGCATTCCAAGTGTGTTGTTGCTCTTCCCTTCCACTTCTGCAATATTAAGACATCCAAAAAAACAGGGGGGAAAAACGTTCAATTTGCACAGAATGCCCCAAGCGCACATAAGTGGGACACACCAGTACTCCCAGCATATCCCTTGCTTTTTAAATCATTTTTCAACTTTACAGCTCGGTGGTATAACAAAAACAGCTGCGCAGGGTTGTCCTGTATCCCTCCCTAATCTGTGCCTCCCTATTTGTGCCTTCCCTCCCTGCTGCTTGCTGGTGAGCAGCTCCTCGACCCCTTCTTCTCACAGCATATCATGAGTTTACAGGTGCTGGTGGGACAATATCACAAATAAACACTAAATGTTTCAAGAAGTTGTCTTTTTTTCACATGACTTTTTCTATAAAAAATAAGGCATCACATCCACACTGGTCCTAGTTCACCCTGCCATGTTTTGCAGAGCCCCTGCACATGAGTATGCCCTGCTTGCTCATTGTCCTTGCATGTGTTTTTGCACCTAACTCCAAATTCCCTGCATCTCTCTCCTGTCCTTTTTGGGGGAGGGTTTTCCTCACTATTTTCACTCCAGAGGATAGAGGCAGGTGGTGAAAGCAGCAATTGGGTGGGCCTCAGCATCCCAAGAGGGGAGGCATCCCAAGATTCCTCCTAGGCTGGCAGCAGGGCTGGACACAAATTCACCATTATTTCTTGGGAGGCTGAGATATTTTTCTTAATTTTTTGAGGAAAATCTGGCCTTTCCCTACGCCCCAAGGACCTCCAGTCCAAGCTGCGAGCACAAACCCAGCATCGAAGAAAGCGGCGGCGAGGGAGTCAAACATGGCCGCCCTCCCTGAGGGGAGCCCGCCAAAACCGTCACCGTGAGGGCAAAGCGCCGGGGCTTCATGGATGCCTTGCCGCCCCCACACCCCTCCCCAGACACCTTCTCCTCAGTCCCAAAGACCCCTCCCCACCAGAAACTTCTTCGGATATTTGGAAAGAACGATGGCGACACTCGCCCGCCCTCGGGAGGGAGCAGTGCTGCACTGGCTGCGTTTGCAATTGCACCGGGCTGCTGTGGAGGGAAGGCGGGAAGCGGTTTCCCTCAGGGGCTGGAGGTAGCCAGAGGCAGCCCCGAGTAGATCTATCCCGGGTGTTCCCTTTTCAGGGAAAGAAATACTTGGTGTATTGCAGCACCATCTGCTGGTTCCTGTAAATGGAACACACAGGGATCTCCCAACGGGGTGGAAGGGAATACAAGAAAGTTGAGAGGGGGTTTTGTGAGGTTTCTTGCATGTGGGCTTTTCCTGAAGATTTTCCTTCTTGTAAAGGCATTGAGGTGTCTCTAAATCAGCAGTATAAGAAAAGCCACCACCCAGAGAAAAAGCGGACAAATTAGTGCCAAATTTAGGGATTTTTACTGAAGAAGTACAATAGTCAAAATCCATGTTTTTCTTTATTCCTCTGATGCTGAACCTGGTGAATCTACAAGCCCCTGGGGAAGGATTTACTGAGGTGACCAACAGGTTGTGGGCACTTTTATTTTTTATGTATATCTAACTCAGGCTGCCTGCCCTTATTTCTTTATGTTTGCATTTCATGAAGCCCTAAACCTCTGACCCTGTGGTCCTGTGAAGGGGCTCAGCCTGCCCACCTGCAGCCATCATCACTTTGCTAAGCCCCTGCTGCCTTCCAGTGGTTCCTTATTCCAGCCGGTTTCCTTCCTGGGTTTGATCCATCCCAACAGCGAAGTCATGTTGGTGAGCTTTATTGAAAGTTGTTCCTTGCTGTTAATTTACAGCCTGGTGAAGGCAAAAGGAGGAGGTTGGGATTTTTCCCCTCTCAGTGGTTGATTTGAGATAATACAAATATGAAGAAATACATAACTTTGGAATTATGTTACACAGAGAGGAAAGGCACTCACCTCTTCTGCTTTTTTAAAATTCAAGTACAATACTAATTTAACCATGACTAAACAAAAGAAAACCTGTCTACCCTATAGAGTATTTGAAAAGAAGAAAAACTTCCCTTTACAGGGCCCAGTAAATGTCCAAGGTTCAAACAAAGTACGAGGTGCTAACGAACAGAGTCTTGACAAACCTTGTTTTCCTGCACAGGGGCTCAGTACATAATGATTTCATTCAGCAGCTACTGTTCAAGCATGGAAAGTGTTGGTAAAGAAATCCCACAGAGATCAGACAACCATTTTCCTAACTTAAGCTTCCCCCTCGGTTCCTTCCCCCATTTGCCTTTCGGGCCTCTGCCAGTCATAACATAAATATTCATCAGCTGATATTTGCAGTAGCTGTGAAGTTATGAATGAAGCCAAACGCCTTTCCCTCCTGCCCCATCTGCAAAATGGCAGCTTCTGGTCTTAGCTCATGGTCAAATGACACTTTCCGAAATCCCCAAAGTGCACTTGCAGGCTTTTCAAATTCAGTCGGGCTTTTAATGCACAAAGCAGAAATGCTGTCTACCTAATATTTACCCTGGGATTACTGAAAATACATATATATATATTACTTTGCTATGCTTTAAACTTTGCGATGCCTTGACGTAATAGACAGAAGTGTTGGCAGCTCAAAATGTTGGTTGGTTTATTTCAGGGGACATGGCTGCTGCAGGTTTCCTTTCTGAATCAAATACCAGACACTTGAACCATTTGTTGTGCAGAAAAGAGAAGCAGCTTTTATTCTTAATACTGGTCTCTTAACCACCTGGGTGCTGTCAGAAGGAGCCCCAAGCACTGGAAAACACTTTTAATAAGACTCCTTTAAGCCTGTCTTAAACCCTGGATCCTGAAAAATGGAATCCCCACTGCCTGTCATACATGTTTTCTCTCTGCAGATTAGTGAGGGGCTGCTGCTTTAGAAACGTTCCATTCTCACAAATCCTGGGATAATGTTCTCAAACCTACCGTGGGTCAGCAAGACAGCAAGACATCTGATGTAGCTACACCATCAAAGTCAAAAGCAGAGATGCCAGAGAACCAAGGTGACAGTGCAGAGCTTTAATGAGTCTAATTCAGCAAGGTATCAACACCGGATCTTAGAGGATTAAAAATCCTAAATGCCCAGAGCCATTGGGACATCCTGATAAAGAGGCCATCAACCTCATACATCCTGTATGTCCCTTTTTGAGATGAAAGAGCCTCAAAATCATCTCACTAGCACCTCCAAACCAAGACCAAGTACTCTGTCCATCTTTTTACTAATCAGCTGTGTACACTTCTTGGAATATTTGCACTGCTAAAGGCTGCAGAGGTGTTGGTTCTGCGTGGCTTCCACCTACAAGCAAAAAGCAGTTTCATCTCTGTGAAATCAGGCCCAGGTTCCATGAGGACCTCAGGCAGCCTTTAGCTAATACCAGTGCTTTATTCTTCAGAACCACTCAGCTATGGACATAAGTGAACTCCAAAAAGTCGTGATCAGGGCACGAAAAATTATAAGGCAGATGTTGAATACACACCTTAGCATGGCTCCTGTGCCCCAAAATACACCTGCTTGGGGTGTGCACATTACACATAAGATCAAAAGGCAGCCCCTTAGCCAGAACATGTGCGAAGTTTTGTTTTACAGACCTAAACCATGTGCCGGAATGGACTTAAGATCACTGGATTTGGAAAATTTAAATTCACAAATAGAAAGCATTTTACTAGGAATTTCCACTTTTGACACTAAACATCCCCTAAAGTTACATTCTGGTTTTTTGCACTACACCCAAAAAATCTAAAATTTTTAGTAGGCTGATGGTCCTGTTTTTATCAGCTGTTTACATACTGTTGTGCTGCTTAAAAGCATCTTGTTGGGGCAACGGAAGTGTCCTTGTGACAGCAGAAGTGAAGGGTAATTAATTGACACACTTCACTGAACACTCAAACATTGGGATGAGCTGTTCTGGCATTTACCATGATGACGCGGCACGGCAGGATGGACTAACTATGGCCAGCACTACACACAGAAACAAGGGGGGAAAAGCTAATCACAGTGACACGTCCCCACACCCAGTGAGGCAGTGGCTATAGAGTCTGTGCTAATTCCAAGTAGAAAGAGAAACTTCAAGGAATTTCTCCATAGCCATTTTCTCCTGAGAGTAGGAAGGCTAGCTCAGGATGCTTTCTCCTGCATTCCCATATATTAATATTTGTAGTAATAGACATATTACTTTTCCTGTGTTAATAATCAAAAAGCTTCTCAGAGGCAATAAAAATCTTTCAAGGTAAATATCCAGTGCACAGATTCAGTCAGAATGAAATGATTGTGCTTCAACCACAGCTCTAGAAATCATGGCAGCAGCCACAGTGTTGGCTGAGACACACTTCATGTTGCAGCCAACATCTTTGCTCATCACATAGTACTGAAGATTTCCAAACACATCAATAAACAGCAACACAAACTAATAAACGAGCTTGGGGCTGGTTGTGCTCTACAGTTCCTTGTTCTTTGGATGCACTCTACATCCTCTATAATAACTTGACAATATGCTCCCATCCATATCAGAGCAATAATGGAAAAAGGATTGAGAATCAAAGGAATAAATTTTTTTATCTTTTTATCTTTATGGTAAAAGGGCCCTTCTGCAATAGATCAAAAGTATGGTTTCATGCTTGCAGAGGGGACACGTACACCCAAACCCAACACACTTGAAACTGATAAAAAGCAGAGCACGCAGATGGTTGCACTGTCTGGGTTAATGTTCATTAGCATGCCAGCAAATTATTTCGGTCGGGTGTGGTTTTGTAGTCTGTGATGCAGCAGTTACAAACCTACACATAACTACTTGCAAGTGACTATCCCTAGACTAACAGGAGGACTGCCACAAGGTCTTCCCAGGGTCTCTGATACCACTGAATAACCAGAACATAAGCTGGAGCTAGAACTATCAGAGATGTCTCTTGGGCCTGCTGTACAGCTGTGGTAGTCTTCCAGGTTAGCAGGAAATGCACAAAAAGCAAAAGTTGGAAGACTGAATCTGTTTAAGGTATATTTGGATATGGATAAATCACATGAAGAGTGGAGTATAGAGATCATAAGATTCTTTATAGGGTTATTTATACATTAAAGTGTGCATATCATGCAGCAGGGCTGTTCCTCTTTCTGTTCACAAAAGATGGGTTGAGTGAAGCTCTGAGCAGCCTGGTCCAGTGGAAGGTGTCCCTGCCCATGGCAGGAGGGTTGGAACGAGGGAGCTTTAAGGTCCCTTTCAACCCAAACCATTCCATGATTCTGTGATTCAGCACGAACTCTGTAAAAGGGCAAGTTTGGCTAGGAAATACCAGCAGCATTTAGAAGGTTACTGCACAGGCTTTGCCAAACTAAGAATAATCACCACAGCAGCCTTGCCACAGAACTCACTGCTTTCCTCCAGCTGTGGCCTCAAAATTCCTGGTAAAAGCAACCATTAAGCACCTCACACAACAGCTGCATGTCCCACCAACTCAAATACTTTGAACTTGATGGGTTACATACCCGACTTCCAGTGAAATCTGTGAAAACTTCAGTGCCTCTTGGGGGAGGTAGGGAGAACTGAACGTGTAGGTTCTCTTGAAGGTCTTTGCCAGTCTCCTTTATAGATTCCTTACCATGGCTGTAGATGGTGTATGGGAACCAGGGACTGGGTTCCTCTGCCACGACATGAGGTGCTTCCTCTACTGTCATAAAGCGCTGCTGAAGCACCACAGGCCATCAAAGTCCTACCTATGCAGATCCCTTGTTCCATCTGGCAAACCTTCAACTTTAATCCTGGGTAGGAGGCTCTTGAAAAAGGAAAATGAGCGCTTACCTTCTCACCAAAAGCCCCTCAGCAACACCCACACCTGTCCACACCTCATTCACAACTATTTCCAAAGGACAAAGACTCTACCCAGAAGTCCCACGCATCTTTCTCGTTCCAGGCTCCCTGTGAGATCCAAAGCAAGGATGTCACAGCAAAGGCTGGTGTGGGCACGGCAGTAAATATGCAGGATGCAATGAGATGCAATGCCACAACCAAGTGATGGATGCTGCCACCCAGAGTCCTGCAGCCATGGATTAGGAGCTGTGGAACAAACTCACCACTAGGCAGTAAGGAAATGAGGTGGATTAGTGCCAACTCTTACTCTTTAATTGCAGATATATTCTGTTGGTCACAGTCTCAGGAAAGCAGAAATTCCCTTTTCCTAATATAAATTTCTCTGTTTGTAACTCTTTCAAAGAGCTTGCCAGTGGAGTTTCTTGTATGAAGGGCACTTCTTTAGTTTTTCCACATTCCTGAGTGGAGGCATAATCTTGTCAAAAGGAATTTATACCAAATTCAGTAATTTTTGCTGCTCTCAACTACCTGATGGGAAGGCTGCAGACGTGCAACTCCTAAGTCAGTGACAGTTTGTACTAAAGTTATAATAGAGACCTCCGCCTACCCCCTTTAACCTCTATCTTTGATAGAGTACATGTACAGACCCAGAAGAAGGAAGCTCAGATACGGGAGATGATCCCACTGTTCGAATTCCCATCTCTGATCAGCGTTCAGGTCTCACCTGTTAGGAACATTGTTTATCTCCCACCTGTGCTAGGATTCTGGGTCCAATAACAGTACATGCTGAACTAATTTGATGACAATATCAAGTAGAAATGCATACAATACACATCCTGAATTTGTGTAACAGCTCAGTTATGCCATGTCACCTTGTTGTAGGATCTTCACACCTTCCTTTGAAGTCTTTGTGACTGTTCTTGAAAACTAGACCCAATCTCACATGAAATAAACCTAATGGTGAATACCTGGTCTGCAGGAACCTTTCTAATGACAACTAAGTGTTTAAAATCCACTACTTTCAGTTCCCCTAAAAAGGAAACTTAATCAAACACAGTGCACAGAATTAAAGGGGTTAGTATACTACTAAAAGTGCCTGGGTAAAAGTTAATTAAAACCATGTTATGCTATTGAATTTTAGAAAACCAGGGAGAAATAAGAGGTCTTCCATTCCTGTACTGCAATGCCACCACAATGAGATTTTGCTTGGCAAACTGGCAGAGTCTCAGTTGTATAAGGAGCTTTGCCTTCTGCAAGGAAAAGTACACAGGTTAAAGGCTCTGCTGTGCTGCAACTCTACCTCTGCTCTGCTCACCTGTGGATCTTCCCCAGGGTTGCTGCGTATTTGTGGTGTGTGTTGTCCACTCCAGAGTTACCTGCCTTAAGGAGAACAGAGAATTAAGGTAATGGAAGGGAAAGTTAAAGGCCTTAGCTGGGGGAATCAGTTTGTTTCTGCCCCCATTTTGGAGAGAGCAACTTTCTCTTCCTCTGCCTGTCAATTTACCCTTCTGACTCTGTTGAGTAGAGACTGCTGCCTGCAGGAAAGCATCTCTGCAGTGCACAGAGCTGCCTTGACCTTGACTGGAACTTACAGCTGCCGCTGTCATAAAATAATAACCAATATTAATCACTGTCAGTCTAGTTGTATGAATGTCTTCCTCTTGGCTGAATAATCCATCTGTGAGCACCTCCCAGCCTTCCACACCACAGAGGTGCCAACTGATTACTCAGTGAGGTTAATTACCTGAGCACCCTGCAGGATTGTGACAGAGGAGATGTACTGATGCTCTCAGGGCATTCCTATCAGGGTGATTGCGGACACAGTTCATCCTGCCCATCCGAAATGATCACTCAGGAGCTGGAAATCCCTAAGGGGCAATCACATCTTTGAAGTTCCCCTGGGACAGCCTCTGGGTGCTCCTTGCAGAGCTCCAGGCCCTCGAGAAACACAGGGCTGCCCTCAAGGGCGTTCCTATGTTGGCACATAACCAATGTACCTATGCAAAGGAAGAAGCTGAGCTACAGCACAAAGGCATTTTGCATCTGGAGGACATGTTCTCAACGCAGCAAAACATCTTTGTTATGAATGTAACGTATGTGGTACTCATCCTCTGTTTGGCAGGAGATAAGAAAAACAGAAGCAATGCAAAAATGAAAACAAAATGGAGCATATAAGCATCGTGAAGCAATTACAGTGCTGCATCTCATTAGGATCTAAATTCGGGATTGCCAGTCTTGTTTTAAAAACAGTTTTGTTCAACACCCAGTGACAGAATTTAAAAGCTGACATATCTTGCTGTATTGTGGGCCACAGTCACAGCTGGTGTAAATCAGTATAAACTAATGAAGTCAATGGAGCTTCTCTGATTTACACTAGCTGAGGTTATGGCTCAATAAGGTTAGGCTTGCTTTCTAGGAGTGTTCAAGGAAGCCAACTTCTGTGTGTCCTGTGATGAAGTGGTTATTTATAATGGCCTTCAGTGTGGTTTGGAGCCAAATTTCCACATCAAAAGCAGCTTTATAAGAGATATCCTTACAGTGAGGTTCAGTGCAAAATCATGACTTCAGAAGCCAGCTTTCCTCATGCACTCAAGTATTTGATTTCAGCCTGAAAACCATTTGAGAAGCCAAGAAAAGCAGAGCCATTCCTGCCTACTTCCCCAGCTCTGCTTCATCTTTGAGTCGCCTGCATATCCAGCAGGCCCCGACCTACACTGCCCATTTATCAAGGCGAGTTACTCTAAGTGTCTGTTTATTTATGTTCAGAAATTCCCTGTAAGACAGACAAGTTTCATGCTTAACCTGAAAAAGTGGGGATGGGGGTATAGTTCTTACCAGTTCCCGAGCTATTTGTTTGACTTGGCCACTGGTGAAAATAAAACACAATAACGCGTCCCAGAGTCACAGCGAGAGGTGGAGGTCACAAGAAAACAGATCATGTCTTTCACAGCTCCTCAGCTCCAGTGCACTGAATTATGGCTCCTATTATTTACTTACTGGATTCTCCACCCTGCGTGCAGGCTCCAAGCATTCGAAAAGCAGCAGGTCTCTGCTTCAAAGGACTGACAGGCAAGTGAGAGAGGAAAATCTGTCCTGAAGCTACAGTAACCTCCTCCTCCTCCACATTTGATCTGAAAAGTCAGATGTTCTCACAGCCCTCGGCTGACTCCTGTCATCTGCTGAGCCACGCCTGCAGTCCCGCACGACTCTGCTCTCCTCTCCTGAATTAAACTGCCAGACACTCATGGCAAAGATGTTCCCAGCACAGCCAAACCTGCTCAAGGTGGGCTTTTCCAGAAGGATATTGGTTTTTTTCTTAGCAGGACCCTGCTCCCTGCATGTCCAGCCTCGATGTGATCTATCAGCAGTCCAGAAGACATCACAGGCTCTTTCACTGTCCTTGTCACTCTGAAACAGATTGATTTTTTTAAAACTTAGTGCTAAAAATGCGTGTCTTGAGTCCAGTTTTTGAGATCCCAAACCAGGGCTGAAGCCTCTCCAAACCTCCTGAGCGGTTTCTACACATCCTGTGGAGAATGCCACACTCTTCCACACACTCTTCAGTGGGTTTACTCCTTCAGGATCTTACTGGGGCTGAGACAACTTTGTGGAGATGCTTCCAAAAAGGGAAACTTCTAACCTGCCAGCAGCAGAGAAATCCACACACAGACTGAACATGAAACATCAGTGTGTAAGAGCCTGCCTTGCACCTTAACCTCTTGGGAGGTACCACTTTCTCCTAAAAAGCACAGGATCCTCCTCCTCCTCTTTCATACCCTCAGGCTGTGCTTGTAGTCTTTTCTCTCTTCACAAAACATCTGATTATTTCTCATTAAGAGCTGCAATCTCCTTTTCCAGGGAGTGTTCCTGGTCCATCTTGGGAGGTGGTTAGAGAACCCCATTTAGTTACTGATCACCCAAATCAGTTGGGTTTTTTCTCAGTACCCAGCACACCAGTTGAGTGCTGTCTTTCCGGGTACAGAAATATCACTCACTGGTCTTCCCTTTTAGATTTTTTTCTATGTAGACATTTTTTATTTGTATGTGTGACTTAATATGGAGCCAAGGTCAAGACAGAAGACAGTTTCACAATTAAACCCATCATATTTGTTATTTGACATTTGGAGAGGCAGATACACTAAAGTATCATAAATGCAATATAGTCCTGTTCCCCTCTACTTCTGTGCCTTGATCTAAGGACTGTGACTAATTATTCCTAAGAGTTTGTTGGGTTCACTTGTTACTTAAGACAAATAATTTTCTACTTAACATATTTCACAAAGACCTATTTTTTTTTGTTATGTAACTTATGTTCTCCTCAGGAACACTCTTACAAACCCTAGAAGGATCCACTACCACCTGTTCTGTGTGCTCTGGTTTTTTCTCAGCTTCTCCAAGTGAAGGAAGTGTAGAGATAGATTTTTTTTCCTTGGCCTGGACAGTGTTCAGCTTTTAAAATGGTTGAGGGCACTCAGTCTTTCTGCTTCTTAACCCAAACCAAACAGAATTCCTACCTTTTTTATATTTAATAACTTCAAAAAGTAGTTGTGTTTGGCTGTCTCAAAATCAAAAGAAATTCTCCTCACTGTGGAATATTTTAAAAACAGAATTCTACCAGGCAAATGAATTTACTTTCTGTTAACAGTCTCACAGCCTTTCAGTACTTGGCTCTGAATGATGCATGTCTGGTCTTACTAGGGTTGAACTGGAAGGCAGTCAGACCATTCTCAGATAACAAGCAGGAAAAAACAATGTAAACCCCTTATCCCAGAGGAACTAGAAACAGTGAATTACGCACAAGTCATGAAACCAGTTTCCTCACCATCAGAACTTCTACTGAACCACAGAGTTTCAGAACTTTCCTCGAATCTGGTTGGGGAAAAGACAGGAAACTGCATCTTCTGAGCTTTAGAAATAGATCTTAAACATGTAAACACAAGATATTATGCCCCTATCTTTTAAGTAACATTTATATTATCTCAAATAAACAGTCTTGCCAAAGTTAGTCTGTAATTGACATCTGACACAGTCCACATTGCAACAGATATGATAAGTGCAGTAAACAGCAGAAATTATGCTCCTCTGTGCTCTGAGAAACATTCATATTTCCTTGCACAGATAAACTTTATTTTGTTGCTACGCAACTCTCACACAACAGACCACATTCTGCAGTAAATAAGAGTACAAATTTTACAACTGGAGGGCAAGCATGTGGCCTTTTGGGTTTTCTCCCCATTTCGAGTTCCAGCCCCAGCTTTAGTTCACATTATAATATTCCATCATTCCATTACAAAGCTGCCTCTAAAGCTCAGTAAGGGATATTTCAAACCGAGCAAAGTGGGAGAGTCAGAATGCATGAGTCCTTCTGAGGCTGATGGGAAACAAATGGTGGAGCTGGTGATGTCAGTGAAACCATGAAATTAAGGGGTTTTTCTCTTGTTTGGTCTTCTTTAAAAATTAGTATTAAATTTTCACAGCAAGATGTTCAAAATCTGTGCAGCCTCTCCCTGCTCCCTGTAACTCTGCCATACCTGCAAGGGAAGTGAGACAGGTGAAGGGCTACCCTTGGTTTTACCCAAGATGAGAACAGTAGAGTCTTGCCTCCTTTGTTCCTTACAGTTGCAAAATTTCTCCTGAATTCCGTGGATATTGGGATTGTTTAGAGAACAGAGGCGCAGATCCTGCGTGTCTCTGCATTCTCACATAAGCAGAGTGAATAACACTAAGATTTATCTGACTTAAGGGTGTGCATGGAAAATAAATAGAGCCACTAGGCTCTTCCCAGGTCATGGGTTAATGCCTCAATTATTCACGTTTCTCTTTTGCACATGGCTGCAAATTCTACAAACTCTCCCAGGTAGCATCAGCCTTGCCTTGCCACTGTTAGCAAAGGAATCCAGGTGAAAAATGTGACTTGGAGCTCCACATGGATGCAGCTGGCACAGTTTGGGCTACAGGGATTTGCATTAGTCAAGGATCTGACCTACATCCAAAGCACATACATGACAGTTGTCTGATTGCAGAGCGGTTTGTGCCACTTAAATACCATAATTTCCCCAATTTTCTTTGCTCTTTGGTTCCTTACAACAAAGAGTCCTCTGGACTCCTATAGCCGACGTGCCACAAGCCCAGATGCTTATAAAGTCCCAGCACAAGAGTCACTAGGGAAAGGACACTCTGTTCATAAGAAAGCAAGATTTAATCTCTACAATCCACAGTCTGGTTTCTCTAAACAGTGAGCAAGAAATATCTTTTGCATTTTAAATTTCAGCATTTCTGTTTGCTATCAAAACATTTCTGTTTATAGTTTCACTTTAACAACTAAATTACTCCCAGGCATGGAAATTAATATCAGCATTTCTTGCAAAACACATTGAAGTTTCTATGTTGGTCTTGAATAAAGGCCCATCTCCAATCACACCTCCCAGTATAGCACCTTTCTTTAAGAGCCTGAGAGATTTGGAAACACCTGTAAAATTTACTTTGAGTCCTTTCTTCAACAAGTGATCTCCTACAGAGCAGAGCATTGCCTCAGGCAGGATTGCAAGATGAGGCCTACTGAGGGAATCCAGTTGGATTTTGTCTGGAAGCACAACAGGCAATGCACGAGGCAAGAGTCTTCAGACCTAAATCTTGGAAAACAATGCTTGATGTCTTCGTATCAGTGTCCTGCCAATTTCTTCGACTCTCCGGCATCCTGGACGAGAAGTTGCAGATCAGTTCAAACCCCTGATTTCCCAACCCACTCTAAGCTTCTTCTCTTTCTGCCCCATAAAAATCTACATTCTGTCAGATGAAATCCACCCCTTAGTGACCAAAGATTTGCCACTACTTTTCTATGGATTTATTGTTCTCCTTATGAAAAAAAAAATAAAAAATCATGTTTTTACTTAATCTACTCAGTTCCCCATTTAAAAGGCAGGGATAACAAGTCCTTTTCCCATTTCTCCAGATTAACCTGTTTATATTGCAAACATTCCCCTCATGCAAGTTGCTATAGTGTCTTGCCTGGGGCAAATGAAATCTCTGAGAAAATTTGATTGTGGAGAGGAAATGTTGATGTCCCACCTGTCAGTGCCATTGCCAGGCGAAACTCTTCCTTCAGCATCTGGAGAACTTCTTTTGCTCCTTCTTCACCCTGGGAGATTAGGAGCCAATGTGAACTATTATGTGTACGTATATGTGTGTAGGTATAGACATGTACACGTGTGCCAAGAAGAGTTTTATGCACAAACATAAATCCTGAGTGTTTATCAGCAAATTTTACATCAGATGATCTGTGTACACACAGACACCATCCCACAATGCTCCTCTGTGCACACAGACACACATATGTGCATTTAATAAGGCTAAACGGTGAGCCTAGGGATCTAAAATCATGCATCTGAGCTTTGCCTGACTTACTTGATAAGCCAATCCCCAGAGGAGAGGTCTTCCAATGAAAACAGCTCTGGCACCAAGAGCCAGTGCCTTGAGAACATCCGTGCCTTTTCTTACACCACCATCCAGGAACACCTCCACCTTCCCCTCCACAGCCTCCACGATTTCAGGCAACACATCAATCTACAAGAGAGAAACCAGCAATACAGCTTGGCTGCTCCTGAAACCCTATTTGTTTTTTGAGCAAGTTCTTATACATAGGATCCAAGCTTTACAGGAGCTTAATGAGCAGTTGCATGCCCAAATCTATCCCCAAATAACACAGCTTTGTATTGAGAAGCAGCAGTGACTTTGCAGGGTAGAAGGTACGTACAAAGGTCACATTTATTTGGAGAGTCACATAAACAGAATGAGAATCAGCAGGATCTCAGAAAGTGACCATCTGACCCCATGGCACATATCTGACACAAGCCAGTATCTGATTTTTATACAGAATGTAAGAAACAGCCAGCACGAAGGAAGTCTTTTGGTGGTGTTACCTCCCAAACTTCCAGTCTTCACTAGTTTGGGGATGAAATTGGATCACTCTCCCTTTTTAAATAATCATCTTTGTTTCCCTGTTTAATTTTACCATTCATTTATCCTGAGAGCCAGCTCAGGAGCCCAGAGGCAGGCACTGTACCTATAGACAAGGAGTAAGAGAAACACATGCCTGAAGGAACTTTGAGTTGGCTGAAAAATTTTAATTAATGTATTTTCTCTTTTGAAAACGCATCTAATTACAGGAATGACTGTAGAAAAAAACTTCTAAATATAAGAAAAAATTAACTTTCCTCTAAGTTTTGAGCAAGGTGGGAAATAATTTCTTTTAATGCACATGTATGTTGCTTTCACCAAACTCTACTTACTCCCTTTCTCAACTTATCCCCTATACCAGTGATACAACTAAGGGCGAAAAGTATTTTTACTGTTCTCAAGTTACAAGTAGCCAGGGAATGAAGTAATTCCTCTTACCATGCAAGAGGTCCCAGTGAAAGGATGAGCCTCCTGAAGTCAAGCCTGGAGCATTAATTACAGGGCAACTGTTCCTATAAGGCCACCTAAATAGTTCCTATTCATGAAAATCAGGAAAGGAACACCACCAGAAGCCAAATATTAAGGAGACTGGAAACTGTGTGTGGAAGTAAGACAAAAGACACACAAATTCACATCTTTCAAATACGGATGTAATTAATTTCCTTTCTAATGGATAAAAATGACTAGAAGATGGAGGGAAAAAAACTTGAAAGTGCAGTTTGTTTTTAGATTTGGATTAAAATTTTCTTGAAGTTTGGCACTTGCTGTGATTTTCCCCCTCCCTTTGGTTTTGCTCTCTTGCCAAACATATTTTGGATCTATTTCCATATCCAGAGACCACTTTCTACATCCTGACAAACTGTACCAACATTAAAGTGCTCTAATAACTAAAGCATGATGCAAACCATAATTAAAACATAGATTTCCTCAATGTGTAACTAGACACTAGAAATATTGACCAGCTTGGGTTCAGCTCACGATCTGAAACCCCATGAAATTGAAGCAAATTATTATGTTTCTAAATCAGAAACATTTATCATGATCTGATACAGACACACTATAAAAACTGCATTGTGAAGTGTTGTTCTTTGTACCATGAATCCAGGGAACACATCAGCTTTAGCAGTTCTCCTCTGCCCTGTGGTGTTGCAAAGGAGTAACCCCTAACAAGGAGTTTGCGAATTTCTGTTCTGCTGCAGCTGTCAAAAATTAATTTGTATTTCTTGAGCTCTCTCATTCCTCAAAATGATGTTTTTAACATCCTTATACATTGTTGCTGTTGGATTACCTCACGCACAGGCTTGCCCAAGAGTTTTAAGTACTCTCAGTGAAATTGGGAAATACATTCCCAGGAGGTGACAAGAGGACCTGTTCCCCTCTCCCTTCAGAGAACCATCATGGAAAACAGGAGGTTTTTCATTGGAACATACTGGAAATACTCAGAGAGGCACAACTGGGCTTTGATTCTCCTCCCTTTCATTCTCTTTTTATTTGTGCAGCTTTCCCACACCAAATGAAGCAAGATGAGTGATGACTGGAATTTTGGGGTTTTTCCTTCATCCTGAGCACATACTTTTTCATTTTCCTTTACTTCTTTCTTTTTTGCCGACCGAGAAATTCTCAAATCCCTTTCACCTTTGGAAAAGGCATGGGGTAGCACGACAAGGAAAAGGAAAAAGGAAAAACTGTAATTTAACCACTCTCTCCCTTTTCCAAAGGTGAAAATATTTGAAAGGAGAAAAATGGAGAGTTTTATTCTGCCTTTAGCTGTTCCTTAACTGTAATTTTTCAGAAGCCTCCAAAGAATATTAAAAGAGGAAATACAATCCTAATACAACTCTCAGTGTGTCGCAAATGGCAACGAGGGTTTTTCAAAAGAGAATGAGAAAGAATAAATGAAAGAGGAAACTGAAAAAAAATTTCTGAAAGATTTTCCAATTTGATCTACCAAGGAAAGGCTGTGTCTAACTCAGAGTACAATGTGACATACACAGAGAAGTGGAGAGAGGTTATTACTCATGGCTTAAGGCACAGAACACATATTCCAGGTTTTTCCTCCAGCTTCCACGTGTTCAGAGAAGGCAATCAAGCAGCCAAAAGGCAGAGAAAATTAGAGATTACTGGAACATATTGGCATCAGTACTTACAGTAGCAGGGACCCCATCAAGCTGCCGTGCTCCGTGATTTGACACCAGGATCCCATTTACCCCAATCTTTACAGCTTCTTTGGCATCATCAGCTAGGAAAAAAAAACCCAGACAAACAGGATGTGTCTTTCCATAACTGGGAGCTTGCAGACACCACAATGAGGGAATCACTAAAAAACCATTGCCAGCTCATGCAAAGCCACCTTAGGACTTCAGCCTTCCAAAGCCTCGCCTCAACACAGAAAAAAGTTTTATCTTTAAGTAATAAGACCAGAAAAGTAGTTTGAATTGTTGGAGCAGAACATTTTATCCTTTTGGATCACAGCCACTTTGGTTGCTAGCCTTTATTTTCTCTATTGAGTTCCATAACTCAGCAGTAAGAAATTCGTTTGCTGAATAACTTTGTCCACTGCAAAATGATTGGCATGAGCACATTAGTGGTGGTGTTGGTGCCAACATCAGGCACTTATTTAAGCAGCTGCTTCCACAAACATCTTCATTGCTGGGTTTCTAAGGGAGCATGAGGAAGTGACAGCTCTTCCCTTGGCCTCCCCCCGGGAAGCAGCAGAGCTACGCACCCCTGAGGATCCCTTTCAGCACGATGGGCAGCGAGGTCAGCCTCCGCAGCCACTTGATGTCCTCCCAGTTGACACTGGCATCGATGGCCTCAGCAACGTACACAGCCAGCCCACTGTTTTCCCCAAAGTCTTTCCCCGAGGAAAATGACAGGTCACTGCTGGAAAAGTTTTTTAATCTGAAGTGACAAAAGACACAGAAAAATAGTCTGAGATAGCTTCCCTGTAGCCACAATCAGTCCCAAATGCCTGTATTGAATGCCAGCATTCAATACACCTGAGTTAAAGCTCTGCTGCACTGCAGGGCAGGAGCAAAACCAGCCCGTCCCAGCATGTCAGAGCCCAGTCCACAGTGAGCCCAAACCTTTGGCTGACAAAGCATTGGATAATCAACATAAGCATTGGATCTTTAATGTCCCTTCCAAACCAAGCCTTTCTATGTTTTTGTGATAGTTTTGTGATAACTTTGGGGCAAGTTTCTCTGGCCCAAGGTAACAGTCTAGCTTCTATAGCAAAAGAAATAGTATAGGGTTGTGTTGTTTTTCAAGTCCAGGGAATTCAGCTATGAGAGGAATAGGGGATCGGGTAGGTGGAGGGGAGAATAAGGAAATGAAGTTTTCTCAAGCTCCATGAATTAGATGGATGTGCATGAAGCCTTGCAAAGAATTCAGAATTTTCATCTGTCCAATAAGGCCAACAGCCAGCCTGTTTACCTTATGTCCCTTTTGTACATTTCCTTGTAAAATACAGGGGGGAAAGGAAGCTCATGTGCAAACATTAGCTATGATCTGGATTTTTCAGCAACAAAATCTCACAGGTTTTATCTCATCCATGTCCGACGTGAGACCAATTGCCCTGCTCTTTGGAAACATTGTCCTGTTCCACATTGGGATATTTAATACTCACATTTCACATTTTGGGAAGTGCATGAGTGTTTTTGCATGGAACCTGGCTGGCTTCACTGCTGATTTCATGCCTGCAACAAGCAGCATTTCACATGGCTTTTCTGTTCAGCTCCAGGCCCAGAAGCAAATGAGAAAGGAGCGGGCTCTCAGCAAGATCCAGCTTTTCAGCTGTTGGTTTGTGGAGGGTGGGGTGCCCAGAGAAAAACAGAACCAGGGATAAGATTATATAAATAACTGTTGTTTATCTTGGCCTGGGAAATGCAGATCAACACTTGGATGAATGTTGCCTTACATACATTTCGGAGCACAATGGCACCTTGTTGTTGCTTTGAAACTTTGTTGAAAACCCGAAGCCAAGAAAAAGTTATCACGTAAATGAGTGAGCAGAGCCCCGCGCTAGGAGAGTTTCACCCCGGCCTCTGCAATGAAGCACTGCCCAAGCGGCACTCGGGAATCTGCAGTGATTAACTGGAACCTTTAAGGATTACTCCGATTTCATATGATTCCATACAGCTCCCTCGAAACCTTGATATCGTTGGGCAGCTGGGGTCAAAGTGTTTCAGAAACGCTCTACCGCTTTCCTCAAATGTCTTTGGCTTATTGGACTCGCATTCAAAAGCTCCTCAACCCCAGACCTTAAAATTCTATTGCCCCTAAAAAATAAGCTACTTAAATAATTGTTTAATTTTATTTTTTAGAGTAAAAGGTCAGTGTATATTGATACTATGTCAAACACAGATCTATAGCACAATTACGACACGGGGCATACACAGACCAGCGTGGTACATTTTCATGTTAGATGCATCAGGGCTTTTTTCTTTCTGGTGCTTTCCTCCTACTGTACTTTAACACAGAAATCAGGGCACAGTTCAGGTTGCTGTGTCAACCTTCATGTCTCAGCTTCAAGTATAAATGTATGGGGAAGAGACACCACCCCAAGCTCTCGAGGATTTTTTGCCAGTTGTCCTGGGGTAGAGAATCAGATTCACTGCAGAGTCCCATTGTTTATCTTCCTTTTGAAAAGCATGGAAATTAAGAAAAACCTCTAGATGTGATTGTTGCTAAGTACATGTTATATGTACCTGTATGTTATACCATGTGTGTATGGTATAACACAACAGTCTTTGGAGACAGAGGAAGAGCAATTCAATTCCATTGATAATATCCAAAATGAGCTTTCACCCAGAAATCACCTCAAAGTTTATCTGCTTCAAAATACATTAAGCTGTCTTTTCTTCTTCTCTCTCCCCATTTTTGTGTTTATTTGCATGCTCTAAATAATTTCAACATGTGCTGTGGTAGACTGTGATTGTTACCAAGACTTACATGCAAGAATCTCACAAGATTTTTAGCTCCAAGTCCTGGCTATCCCATCAAGTAAATATTCTTCCAGCCATTCCTTTGCTGCTAGAACTGTGCCAGCACTTCAGCATATGTTTATTGGGGGGTCTCTACAGTCTATCAATTTATATTTACAAAAGGTCAGGCAAATCAGCACCTTTGCAACACCATTGTAAGGTTAAAATTCTGGTTTCCCTCTTTTAAAATTGAATTCCTCATTGGCCCTGCCATGGGGAGGAACTAGAATTAGTGCTGAAGTCAATCATGATACCACAGATTCTGAGACACAAAAGATGTCCCAAAACACATGTTGGGGTAGAAATTGCTCTCATGGAGAATTTAGAAAGACTGATACCCACGTGTTCTTGTGTTTGAGTGACAGAAGAGGTGAAGTTGCTCAGCAGGGGGCTCTGCAGTTGGTAGCAATACAGCCCTGGACCCAGAGCAGTGCCATAGGACAACACAGAAGGAGCCATAAGATCTTTTGGAAGGGAGTTTTGGCCCACTTAGTCCAGGCCTCTTTTGGAGCACAGTCAACTCTGCTGCTGGATCGCCATTCAACACGAGAGCAGGTCACTCTGGGCTGTGCCCAGCTGAGGTTTGAAGGTAGCCAGGAATACACTGACACCTCTATAAAGAAATGCCCCAGGTCTCTTGCTCCAGCAGCCTGCAGCCTCACACCGCAGTGTCCTTTACAGGCTGCCAACAGCCAGGACAGCGTAGCTTCCACCCAGAGCAGGTCCCAGCCCAAGCACAGCACGAGATGCACGCACAGCTCCCCAGGGCTATTGCCCAGGACACGCTTCTCCCCCAGCAGCCCGCGGTGCCCATGGCACTGCCGCACGCCCACCGCACACCCCGCTCCCCGCAGCGGGCGTACCTGAGGTGCGGGGGAAGCTGGAACTTGTTGCGCACGTCAGCGAAGCGCCGGCCGAGGTACGGCGTGTCCACGGTGACGAAGATCCCCCTGTATCCAGCCCTCTCCGCGCGCCGCACCAGGGACTCCGTGACCTCCCGGTCCTTGTACACGTACAGCTGCAGCCAGCGAAGGCCGGCCGGAGCTGCCTCGGCCACCTCCTCAATGGAAGTGGTGGCCCAGGAGCTCAGCATCATCCCTGTGCCCACGGCCTGGCAGGCTGGAGGAACACGAAGTAACATTTTCTAAACAGGAGCATTAAAATAATGCATTTAAGGCTTCCAACTCTTTGAACATTGCCATGCTGCCTCCCAAAAATCACCCTCCCCGGGGGCGACTGCCAGCCCAGGCTGCACCGGCTAACCTCATACAGATACATTCTTACGAATCTATCACTTATTCTTTTTGGAGTAATCTGTCACTTATTGTAAAATTAAGGAAAACACGCTGTAAAACTCAAAAATATTATAGAAAGCCTTGTTTTCCTTGGTCTACCACAGTATGCATATTTTTAATGTAAATGGACCTCTGTTTCAAGACGTCATTCCCAGCCCGTGGAGGAATTAAAAAGTGGTCTTTATGACAACATTTTATTAAATAAGGATTACAAACCTCTTGGAGTGGAAACTTATGAACAGCTTATTCAAACAAATTGGTTACACCCTCCCAGGGCCACCAGGCAGCTTTTCCTCACTGGAACTACAGCAGCAATGACCCAAACCTCTCTAGTTCGTAACCATTCCGTTCCTCTCCTTGAAATTACTGGACACAGTTCCCTCTACATTGGGAATGAGCAGGAGGGTTGCGAACCCAGGAATTGCAAAACCCCCACATCAGATAAGGGAGAAATGTAAATGTTATGGTTCAATCTGCCTTTAGGTATCCATTTATTTCCATTTTTTTCCTTTTATTCCCAAGTCTACCTCTATAGCCCTATGGTTGCAAAAGCAAAAGTTCAGTTAGAAACTGCACAATAAAATATTTTTGGTGAAGAGGAGATTTAAATTGTGATATATCACCATATTCTTTCAACTTAGCTGCATATGTAGCAATAGAGAAAATAGTGCTTTCCTCTTATTTAAGGGTAGATTTAAGCAGTTTGGTTCAATCAGAGTTCAGCCGTCCCAAACGGGGTTATGGCATTTTCACCCAAGCATGCTCACAAAATTCCCCTCGTCTCTCCTGTAAAGTTCACAAATCTGTGGTGAAGCACCAGCTCAACACACATAGTTTAGGTCTCTCAGGCAAATCCAAAGTTCACAGACCAATTTTTTCAAAGTTTTAGAAATTCCCAATTCCAGTTTTGGTCAATCTGTGCTTTATCTTGATCATTTTAAAGCTTATTTTGACTATTTTCTTGACGTTTAAAACCATGAGATACAGAGGCCTGAAGTGTTGCCAGGTTTGGTTGGGGTTTTTTTTACTACCTCAAACTCGGTTTTTCTAAAAATACACTGCCACTTCTCACACATTTAGCTGCAGCTGAAGAAAACAGAAGCAATTCATTTCCTCCAACAACCATATTTTACACTTCACTTTTGGGGTGCTGCAAATTATTTATTGTTTCAAACCAGTCCTACTACAGCCATATTCCTACAGGACACTCTTGCTGCAATATGTGACATTTGCCAGAGTTTAAACATCAGATGTTTGTGTAAACCAGCCTTCCCTCATGCCATTTCAGATTGCTTCTAGTTGTTTGTTTTTTGTGAGGTTTTTTTTCCAGGTCCTCTTTTAATCCTGAGCATTGCCCAAAGCACACATTCACCCTTGTACACTCTGCAGGCTCCTGGTGGGGTCCGTGACAGCGCAGAGTGCTCGGCAGCAGCCACGCACAGGGAGCTGGGGAAGTCCATGGAATCACAGAATGGGAAAGAATCTCTTCCTCATATCTGATCCAAACCTGCCCTCTTGCAGTCTGAAGCTGTTCCTTCTTGGGGAACTCAAGAGAAATATTTTACATAGCAACAAATGGGATGGGACCCACTGGGGAGCTCCACTGGGGAACAGAGCAGTGACCTTTTTTAGTCCTTTTTACATCCTGAAGCCTCAGAGTATCCTCCCCCATCTGATGGAGCATCACTTCCTTACGTGGTTTGGGAAGGGTATGGAATTTGTCCCTGTGGGCAATTCAGAGGCAACACACTTCAGGGAGGACACTGGAGAAGAGCCCAGCTCAAGCTTGCATATTTTGTCAGGGTTACCTTGTATGGGAATGGGAACTCGCTTTTTTCCTCTAGCTGGGCAAATTCCCATCATTTCCCTTTTAGGGGCATCTCCAAAGCACAGCAGCCAAACTGCCCCACTGCAGTCATTTTTCCCTGAATCCACCAGTGAATCCACTGTCCCCAAGCTAAGGGCCAGAGGACATTCCTAGGGATCAACACGATGTCCTTTTGGCACGGTGGCATTTCTCAGGAGCAGCAGCCGTGTTCTTGGAGCTGCACCTCCCGAGAAACAGAGTTGTTTAGAGAACTTCACGTTACTCTCTTGACAAACCACACTTGGCTGAGAGATCCCTGTCAGCCTCCCCTCCCTCAGCCCTTACAAAACCCTGCGTGCGAGTCGTGCCTGCCGTCCTCCTGTTGACACAGCGCGTTTTGTCAGCTCTGCGGGAAGGCTGGAGGCAGGGACACGTGGCCAAAATGGATCTGGGCTCTGGCTGGCCCGGGAGGGCTGGCGTGCCAGGCCGCCTGGGCACACTTACAGCACAAAGTCCCTCAGCCACGCCACTCTGTGGGGGGAATCCAGACCAGGTCAGCCCAGGCCCCATTGTCCCATGGGAATATTGTCCTCTCCGTGACTCTGGATTGACATTAATTTTCATACCTCAAAATTAACCTCATCTTTTCATCACCACATAGGCAACAGGTGGGTTCAAAGTCCTGCTGTTTCCTCTGTGGCTGAGCACAAAATGTAATAGGTGGCCAAATCCCTCCTTCCCAGTCACAACCACATTTGATGGGCACAAGAAACCCGAATTTCAGTGCTCAGCAGCACTGTAGGGAGCAAAAGCACAGTAGCAGCCTGTTAAGAGCCAAAGGAACAAAGGTTTTGCTCCCTCTCTAGTGGGAAAGCCAGAGCTGCCAGAAACTCAGCTAAAACGGGGGAAAAAAAGCTTTTCAGTCAACATTCCTGTTCTCCATTTGGCAAAGCAAAGGGTGCAGTCATGTCACAGGTGATGGTGAAACCGTTCCTGTGTCAGCAGCAGCATGGAGAGTGGTTTGAGTGCAGCTGCAGAGGGCTTCAGCCCTGAGCCACTGTCAGTGACAGTTTTCAAAAGACCTGGCCAAAAAAGCAGTCAGTTCTCATGCTGATTTTGAGCCACTCATGGAGAAGCCAGGCATTGCAATGCTGCTGTGGGGCGACAACACGGGAATTTAAACTACTCAGTAAGAGCAATATGGAATAAGCAGGAATAGAAACAGAACAGAAATGTCAATAAAATAATGCTACAAATCTCTTTATAATCAATTAAGGTTGCAAAAAAATGCTGTTTCTTGCTGAGCAGCTGGATGGTGCACAGGATTTTGAGTCTGTGTTCTCGAGGTGGGTCCTGTTGACACGGGGATCACGTTGGTTTGCATGCACAGCATGAAGTCAGGATGGCAAATGAATGCCTTGGCGTGGAGGAATAGTGAATCTTCTGATGGACAAGCGAGAAAAAAGTCCCATAGAATCAGAAGGATTCTATTGAAAAGTGTTTAGAGAGCAACCTTTTACTCTTTAGTGGCTAAGATTATTCATCGAATTTGGCAAATATTTTTAGTCGAAGAGGTTGAAATTGGAGTGGGAAGGATGAGAAAAAAACACCTAAGTCAAAATGTCATGTGTTGATCTTTTCAAAATGGAAATGTTTTCTCCTGAGCTAACACTTTTGTTTCAAAACAGAACTATAGCTAAAAGCATTAGCCAGTAGGAAAATGAAATAAAACATTGTGTTTTGGATCAAATGAAACATTTCAGTTAATCCAAAACAATTTTCCTCCCAATTTTTCAGTTTCTACTGAACAGAAAATCCATTCTTTGGAAAATTGCCACATACGCTGATGAACTACAACTAAAATGCCAGGGAATATACTTGAAGGAAGACCTAGAAAAACTGGGACAACTGCCAAGGTGCATGAAATAGTTTCAAGGACAAGAGAGCTTTCTCTGTAAGGAAGGACTCCTGGTCCATTCAGACATGTCAAAAGAACAACCTTATTACAGCCTGCATAGACTTTTTAAAAAATTCCTTTATTATTTTAAAGTTCAGCTAACAGGAGTACAAGTAAAGCAAACACCTGGATTTGAGGCTGAGCAAGGTTTGACCATGAGTGCAGTTTATTCTGCTCAGAGTGGGGTTACCTAACCTTCGGAATAGCTTACATTGTGTTGCCTGGCCTGTCACCAGCAACTTTTAAAATTATAGCTGGATGTTGTTCCCAGGAAAGATCCTTTACTAATGCAAAAGAACTGTCCATGGGGGGTGTTTGAGGCGAGCTGACAGACCCTGCGCTGTGCTGGGAAGGTGCACACTCCTCTCCACCAGCTTGGCTGCTGCGGGAGAGCATCCCTCAGGAAGCAGCAGCCCCCAAAAGGCTGGCAAGCCCCAAAGCAAGGGGTTGTGAGGGCAGGGAGTTCTAAGGGACACCATGGCATGCCCTGGTCCCTAGAGGGGACATTTACTCTACAACACGTGGGCAGACCTGTGGAAGAGCAGAGCGGGGCAAAGCAAGATGCTGTTGCTCAGGGAAATCCATTTGTGGGATGAGGAATTGTTCTCAAAACAGCAGAAGGCCAGGGAAGGAGCTGTCACTGCTCTCTTCACCAGCCTGCTCTGCAGGGCAGCGTGGTGGGAACCAGGATCCTCTCTTGGGGTTCAAGCCCAGCCAGGCACACTCGTGGCACACGAGGAGGCTCTTCTGGGAGCTGCCTTGTCCCCAGCACGAGGCAGGGCACAGGCTGGGAAGGGGCAGGACTCAGACGGCGCCGTGCTTCTCAAGGATCACGACCATGCAGAGGCACCACCTCTTACAGCACTTCCTGCACACCTGAGCCAAAAAGATCCAGCCAAAAAAATGTGTTATGGAGCACACCAGGCTTTGCAGAAGCCACAGGACTACAGATCAGACTTCCTTAGCCTGTGCAAATCGGTACAGCTGAAGCAGAAGCTGAATTAAAGCAAACAACAGTTTGCTCACTTAAACTCTGTGCTACCTCTGGAATACAAGAGAAGTTGGATGTGGCAAAACCCCTGCTCCCAAGTATCCCAAGTTTAAGGGAACTTTTAAGCCAAATGTGTACTTTACAGCTAATTCCTGTCATCTTATAAGGTCAAACCAAAAGCTTGGCACTGAGTGCCCCGCTCCACCTCTAACAGCACAAAACCAAAGCCATTTTTTTTCTCCCCCAACTGCCACTGCAATACCGAGGGTGTGATTTTAATACTGCTCTCCTTTGAAAGCAATGAAAAATTCACCAGCTTCAAGGGATAAGTTTGCTGGACTGCACATCTCAACCAGTGCCAGTACACTGAGCTTGAAAACGCAGGAACATTAAATGCAATAATCATGTGTTACAGTTTGAAAATGTAAGTGCACAAAAATCAGGAAATTCCAGAATTATTACCACAACCATAACTCAGCCCTGGTACTCAGCCTTATTGTACCACTCGACTTTGCATGCCATTGTGGATCTATGCCTTAAAACATGGCCAGGCTGCAGCATCAGTGGGAATTTCTGCTAAGACACATCCTGAATTTTGTGTGCTTCAAATCGCGCTCTCACCATTGCATTAATATGTTTGCACTTAACAGGGTAATGCTTCAGAGTTTCCTCCCAGCATTACCTGGCCCGGAATTAACCCGCGGGAGCTGCCAAAGGACGGGACAGCACCAAGGCTTCCGCCGGCCCTTCCCAAACCCATTCAAGGTGTTGGCGCGCCATCGTGTGGAGCAGCCGGCGCTCACAAACAGGCAAAAATGGGTCGGTTTCCTAAGAAAGCCCTGGGGAAGGGGAAAACCGTGGCCCCAAACGTACTACAGAATTGGAGAGATGTGTTTTTCAAAGTTAGTTCTGGAGCTGCGCTGTACCTCATGCCCATGCACATCACAGCGATGAGAACCGAGGGCAGCTCCCACTGCAGGGCTGAGAATTAAACTCGTTTCACACCCGTATCTGCTGCATTGGGCATGGAAATGCTGATAGATGAATTAACCCAACCACGCACGGGATTCATTCTTTTTATAAATATCACCTATTTAGGTTTTGTATCCATTTCCTTTTAGCGCTGGAGCACTGAAATGTACAGCCCAGACCTTTTCCTCAGATTTGGTGCCATTCTGCATCTGGAATTAAAGGAGTGGGAGACAGTTCCCCATCTGAATTCTGGTTAATATCCTTCTAAGCTGCAGCCTCTGTGCCAGCAATATCTTTATGCAGTTTCTAGCCCAGAGGGCCCTTATCTGGCTGCCTCCCTGGGATGCTGTCAAAGAGCTGTCTTCAAAGCAAGGATCTTTCCCAAGCAAACAAAGGCTTTGGAATTTCTGGAGTCAATTCTCTAATAGGAAGAGTGGTGCTGTGACAAAGTTTATCGTTATAGAAAATGTATGGGTAGGTAGATAGGGGTTTTCAATTTTCTGTGTGATAAATTATTCCCCTCTTCCATACCTCATTTCCCACCCTTGTTTCATGGTGAGAGAAACCACACTCAAATGGGTGAAACAGTAAAAAACAAACCTGAAAACCAACCCAGTTACTGTAAGCAGCAACTCAAACCCATCCAGGAGCAAGGAACCAGGCTGGGATGCCCAGGCAGCAGGCACACTGCCCTGTCCCTCTCCACCCATGCAGGGGCCGTGGCAGGGCTCACCTCTGGCCGTCGCTGTCTCTCCGTGCGGGTGAGCCATGCGCTGCATCGCGGTGGCGGCGACACATACGGGCATGGTGACCCTCTGCCCCAGAACAGAGGTGGACAGGTCCATCACCGACACGTCCCTGAGCACCCGCGGGTACAGCTTCCACCTGGCACACACAAAGAAACTGGATTGCACACAGCTGCAGCATGGGGGTCATTTACGGTTCCCAATGGGCAAGAGCCGGTTTTCCTGCTGTTACGTGGTGAAAGCTGTGCTGGGGCTCGAACAGAATCCCCCTGTGTCATCTAGAGCTGTGGCAGAGCCCCTGCAGGGCACAAAACCTGGAGGAAGCAGGCAAGGAAGGACCAAAGAACAGGGAGGGTGAAAGAGGCAAAGAGCCCTTGAACGTTATTGGCTGGTGTTTGAAAGGCCAGACAGGAGCTGTAAAACAAGAAAGTTCGTGGTGACTGAGCCTTCTGGAAGCCTCGGGGCAGAACAGAGTGACAGACGCTGGGTGCAAATGGGGAGAGTCATCAGCCACCCTCAGTCATCCCTTCTATGGACTAGGGTCCATACCAAATGTTTGGGTGACACAAGCCTGGCCTGCACACTTGGAGCTCCCTTTCCCAAAACAGAGCAAACGAAACCACGCTTAACCTGAAATCACAGTTTATTGCAGTCAGGCTGGACAACACATGTCTGCACACATAGAAATGTATTTTTTTCCCCACACACACAAAAAAACCAGCATCACAAGATCATGACCCCTGTTACAGGATCAACTAGACACCATAACATCCAAGCCTTTATGAAGAGGGTTGCATTCCTGGGGATCCCTGTGAAATGGGACTTCTCCCCACCATCCCAGGGTCATCACAGCACTGCCATCACCAGAAGCCACAAGAGGGGGTGCAATACCTGGGGCTGGCTCTGTGACCTCAGCCAAGCCAAAGCCTCCCTACAAGCACCAACCTGTCACTGAGGCCTCCCTCCCACTGAAAGGGCTCCCGTGGCTCCTGAACTGTAATTACAGAGAAGAATTAAAAATGCATGGTCTAATACTGCCGAACGTGAGCAACTGCTCAGCACCAGAATGCGAGACTGATAATGTTATAATTGCCAGCATGGAGATGGGACCAGGGCCACTGCTACCTTCCGACAGGGAGGAGGGGTGAGCTTGAAGATTAAAAGGATAATTCAGGGGAAAAAAGACAAAATCTCTGTTTTATAGAAAGATCTAGAGACATTTCCCCAAGAAGCCTGGGCAGAGCCAGGACAGGACCCACCTTTCTGAAGGCCTGGAGCTTGGGGCCATGCCAGCTCTCCAGGCAGTGCTCCCCAGGGAGGAAAAGGACAGTTATGATGCTTGGAAGGAGATGTGTGGCTCTGGAAGTCAGCTGTGCTGCTCCATGCCAAGACACACAAGGCAAGAACGTCTCCTCACGCTTGTTTTCATGCCATTGTCTCACTTTGTTATTCTTCAGGGGAGGATGGGCTGAGGGTGGGACAAAGAAAACATGACTTCTTTCTCCCCCTTTTTTCCTAATCCTCATTCTGAAGGCTTCCACTCTGCTCTGAGGCATCTTTTCCCAGCAAACAAAACAAAAATCCCTTCATAACCTTGCTCATTTATATAGTCAGACCCAAAAGCATAAAGGATGTGGAGCATTCCTCTTCCCCAGGCTCCTGGTTTATCTGACCTGTCAGATTGTTGCCTGCTCCTGCCATCTCACAGCCGGCCTGTGAGGGTCAGTCCTGAAGCACAGCATCCCTGTGGAGCTCTTAGCTGGGAAAAGAGACAGGAGGAGCCAAAATCCTCCCAGCAGTGCATGCAAGGAAAATGATGCGGTCCCAAGCAGCGATATCTCACCAGGTCACATCCCCCCAATCAACATCCAGTCAGAGCTCCTGACCCAGGGCTGGCTGGGTCCCAGGAAAACACCAAACAGCTCCACTGCCTGAGTATCATCCTCGTTTAAAAAGACCTGACTGTGCTTTGGAAACTCTGTTGTTTCCAGCTCCGAGTTTGACAGGCATTTGAAGCCAGGCATTTTCTGGACAAGTCGTAGGGAAATGCCTTTATCAGCAGCAAGGAAACCTCCCCGGGCAGCATTTCCCAGTCACCAGGACACGCGTTCCTTCAGCTGCTACACAGCACCTACTTCCTCCAAGTCTTTCAGTGAAATGTTTCCTGCATATTTTGGAAAAAAAACTTGGATTTTAAAAAAATTTTAATTCATCATCCCCTCATCACCCACATGTTTTTCCAGCCAAATCCACACTCGTGTGCTGCAATCAGCAGCTAAGAGTGAATGCATCCTTCTTCCCAGCTGGAAGCGGGAGATGCCGCAGTGGGGAAGGCAGCGAGCGCTCTCGATTTAGGCAACTTCAGCTAAAAGCTGTTTTGAAGGGAGGGGGATTAATCTGTTGGGTTTTTTCCTTTTTTCTCCATGCTCAAAAAAATTTCCAATTGTAAATTACCTTGCAGTGGGGTAAGAGAGGAGCACTGGTGGTTTTCAGCTGTGAAAAACATGGAAATTTTCTAACTGCACCACATTTTCAAGCAGCTCTTCTTGTTCCTCTCCTGAGTCGTCCCAAATCCCCTTGTGCTTCAGGGTAAGTAGCACATTTGGGAAAAGACACCTGATCAGGCAAAGTCCCCATCCCAATCCCAACCCAGTTTGCTGCCCTTCTCTCCCCTACAGCTCCGCTTCCCTTCGGAAGGAGAAGGGGCTGGTCCTGTGCCAGGCTAAGCCACAGCTGCTTTTCCTTGAGGAAGACTGACCTTCCCTCCCAGGCTGTCTTGCCAACCACACTCTTTTCAGGGTGCTCTGGGAATCCGAGGTAAAAGACATCACAACAATGTAACTACATTATTATTCCAAGCATTCTTTTCTCCCCCTACAACTTCCCAGGCTTGTCTGACCCAGTCCCCCGTCTGAGCCTTGCTTTTTTAACCAATGCTTAAATTACTTCTGTGGCCATTTTAACGCCTTTAATTGCTACAAGGTAACGCCACATTTGCAGAAAGCCTGCACTGATGCTCGCACTGCTGAAGCAGCAGCTGCTGTTCCTTGCACACGATGGAACAAGGCAGCTTCTCCCAAGGCCACCGGGAATTCCGGGGCAGAGGCGTCAGGGCAGATTAGCCAGAGCCTGTCCCTACACACACCGACGTCCCCCTTTCCCTGACATGCCGAGAGGGGAGACTCCAGCCTGATTTCCTGAATGCCAGCGAGCTAAAGGCGTCCCGACCTTGTCACAAAATCTCTTCTCCATTCAGGGCCCTCAGTTCCGTGACAACTCGGGAGGAGACTTCAGTGCCAGCCAGGGCTGGGAGGACACTCGGCATTCTGGGATGCAGAGCAAACCCGAGGTGAAGGCAGTCAGACACCACAGGGAATGGCATATGCTCCGAAACTCCATCTTTTCTGGCCTTAATGCCTCGCTTATGCCAGGGCCATTTGAGAGCTATGAATAAGAAACACTCATCCGGCCTCAGCAGGACCACACTGATGTCAGTAGCTGAGTGCTGGTTCTTCCCTCAGTCCCAGAAGAGCTGGGAGCTGGGGGAGAGTCGCTGGACCTGGTGTAAAACTCATATTAAACGCCACTATTCTTGTGGAGGCAGTTTGTACTCTGGTACCTGATTCCACAAAGTACCTGAAGGTCAAAAGGCCAAGACATTCATTTTATAATCCTATGAGGATGAATAGTGCTGCTCCAAAAATTGCATGGAGTGTTCCAAAGATATTGTAGGATCCAGCAACACAACCATCCATTCGAGCTAGTTCTTAATAACAATAACAATAAAATATTAGTCTTTAATAAGATCATCTATTTATTTCTCCAGAAATGAAACCATTTGTTTGCCAAAAAAAGAGAATAAAGGACTCACAGATGAAGCCAGCATTGGTTTCCTCCACACCAGTCAGGCTCACCTGAATAATCCTGTACCACAAAGGAACAGGCTAACAGTTCATGCTTCTGGTTCAGTTCTGTGCTTTCTCTTTCATTTAACCTTAAACATATATATATATATATGTATATATATATATATATATATTTAATAAACTGCAAACTTGTTTAATCAGGCTGAACCCTGCAACTAAGCTTCTGACAGGGGAAATCAATAGGAAACGAAGCTGAACATACTCCAAAATTACCTGACTTGGTGATCTTTGTGCCTCGAGGGTGTAAAGTCCATCTGACTTTATATTTACCCACAAGCTGCACTCAGGAACAGACAGGAACACCAGGACTGTGTGATGGTCACAGTGAGCAGCACACTTTCCCATCTGTAACAGCTGGGCCGTGCTTCTCCCAACAGCATCCAAGGGAAAAAGAAAGGTTTTCCCAAGTCCTTTAAGTCATCACGTCTTATAAACCAAGATATTGTCAAATCTTTATAGCATGTTCTACCTTTTAGAGATGTATTCCCAGGAAGCCGTTGCAAACACGGTCTAGGGACTGTTAATGGCAGCATCCCACATGCTGAGGAAATGGGATCTGATTTTATTTCAGATAAATATAAAAAGTGAGGGGGAGAAAAGACAGAAACGCCTCCCAGCCCCTTCATTCTCACTCTGCTGAGGAGCAGGGACCTAGCATTGCAGGACTTTCAGCCACACCAAATTTCATTGATTTCTTTTAATGTTTCAGGCCATTCAAGGCACTGCTAAAGAACATCTCCTTGAGTTCCAGACTGCCTGCAAGATCTGCAGTTTTGAACACCTAAAATGGGAGGCTCTTATTGAAAATCTGATGGCAGATGCAGGAAAGATGAGGTGAGCCTGAACCACACAGCCCAGCGTGAGGAGGTCTCTTATCAGGAATCCATCCCTGTGGCGGCAAACAGCTTCAGAGCAGAGCTGCCCTAATCTCCCTGCCAACACCCAGCTCTGCTGATGCCAGCCCAGCAAGGGACATGCCCAGCTCTCTGTTAGCCTGTCTCTGGCAGCTTAAGATCCAGCTTCATCATTATTAGCTCCAGCAGTTACAAGTAAAATGTTCGCTGCTCCCGCGGTTTATTGCCTGCAAGTACTTCCTTGGAGTGTCCTTTCCTTAATGTCTCACTTTGGTTTTATGAGGGCAAGTAGCATCAGAGCATCTGGAAGCACTAAAAAAGATACAATAAAAATCAGATGAGCACTACTCCATCCTCTCCTGCTTCCATTTACTCCTCAGGGCAATCTTTTGTCTTGTGTTTGAGCAGGGAAATTTCTGTGATGGCAACTTCTGCATGGAGCTGGGAGGTCTGGAATAAGCAGTGAAGGTGAGTTGTCTTCTCCTGACATTATAAAGCTTTTCTATCTGTGTCCTTAAAATTAAGGTTCTGGGTCCATTTCTGCAACCTGACCTTTGAGATCCTGCTACATGAATTATCACAGTTTTCTACAACCTTCAATTTGCATGAGATTTCCATCTGAATTGCCCATATCTATGGCAAAGTGACTGGAGCACTGAGTAGGATTGCTGCTCTGTAGCAGAAAAGCAAAGCAGGGAGGGAGAAAGACTAAAAATGAAGTGGGAAAATCATGGTTTGGTTTGTTACATTCAGAGGAATTAAAGCCTTTCAAAGACAAGTGCAGGGAGTTAAATGTCTGCATCAAAACAGCCCCCGAAGGAAGGAGATGTCAGCAGCTGTTTGAGCAGCTCGACTGGGCTCAGCTGGGCTGAGGGCAGCGGCCTCCAGCTGCCTCCTTCCCTCTGCCCTGCTCAGGGACATTTGGGAGTAGGGAACCATCTGATGTGATGTGAATTGTGACACTTCCACCAAATCCCACAGCAAGGGCTGGCTGGCTGACTTTGTGCTGATCCTGTGCTGCTGAGGCTGAGTGACCCAAGCCCAGGTTTTGACAACAGTTCAGGGGGTCGGTCCAAGTCAAAGCTGGTTTCAAATAGTTCCCAGCATTTACAGTATTTCCTGGTGAAGGGCTGACCTTCTGCTGGAAACCTCCTGAGCACAGCTGGGCCACCCAGGACTGAGCCCTGGCCTTCCCGGCTCACCCCAGGGCTGGGAAATGCAACTCCTTCCTGCAGGGCCCTGCAGCTCTCATCTGGGAAGGCCACAGAACTCATTAAGTTTAGGAGAAACAAGAAAAAGGCAAAACTGATTCAGGTCCTGAAAAGTATAACCCCATCACAAAAACCCCTTGCCAGCACTATAACCAAAATTGTAGAAATTTCAGTTTCATTGGCTGATTAAACATTGGAGCTGAAGGACTCTTTAGAGAATTTCTGTTAACAAAAGAACCCAAATGCAGGCAAAGCTATAAAGGTGCTGATGGATTTTAGGGACTGCTTTTTGACAGAAAATGTTAGGTGGAGGAGTGAAAGGGGAGAGAGCTGTCCCAAAAATCATTTCTTTGAGAGGTCTCTTTGCTAAAATAGAAAGAAGTTGCAGAAAAACTGAGTTTCGTTCACACAGAAAATTCTAAAATTGCACCACATCTACCAATAAAGTAGAACTTACACCCCCTGCCTCCCACCCCAGCCTTCAATCATCCTCCTACCTGGAAAACGCTGCCACATTATCTGCCAGGGTTTCCTGGTCATCCGCTCCGGAGCGGTAATAATCGTACACGGACTTGGGCAGAAAGGTTTTCGCATACTCCTCAAAATCTGCAATGCACACTGGCTTGCCAGACATGTCTGCAGATCTCACTGGGTTAGTTTATTCCCACTTCCCACATTTAAACTCTGGAGTTTTGCTGTAAATCATTAATATGGGAGCTCATCAGGATTCAACTTATCTACATCCCCCTGCCCCCCCCCCCCACAAAAAAAACACAANAAAAAAATACACCAACTTCTTGTGTCATATTGGACTTCAGCACCATCCTTTAGTTCATGTGGTCAAGGCCAACCTAGAACACAACAGAATAAAATATAGTAAAAAGGAAGAAATTGAGTAAGCAGGGGGAAAAAAATGTAGTTAAACCTGCAATAATGGGAATGTACATTCGCCTTTGTCAACTAAAATATCCGGGAGACTGAAAGCAGAAAGAGTTTGCTTACACCCAAAAAGCAAAATCTTGATTTAGATGATTTCTAAAAGCAGGTCACAGCCTGGACATTTAGGGTAACACCTAACACAGGTGAGATTGCCGTTATTTCCATTAAAATCCTGGATACGAGGCCAGTTGCAGGGACCCAGCTGCTAGACATCCTTGAGCAAATGGCTCCTGATTTTCAGGTAATTCCATCTCCACAACCCAGAGAGCTCTAGTTTTTCTTTAAATGTTAAGGAGTCAGATGCACTCACCAGCTGGAAGTAAAATCAGCTTATCAAAGAGACAATCCTCATCAAAGTGTAACAGATTTGGTTAATGTTTCTTGATTTCTCCTCATTTTAAGTTTTAAAAAATAAGCAGAATTAGCAACAGGTTTACAGTAATTGTTTGACAGGGAAAACTTACAAGTGTATCACGTGTGTCTAATTCAGTTTTCCAGCTGCAGACTGCACATTAATATCAATTTACACACAATTACACCACAAGGCATTTATCACATATCAGTGTCAGAAACAATTCAAATGCAAACTGCTTTAACCTTGGCATTTCACTGCGCTCGCAGCAAAAAATTGGGGACATGTCTGCTTGCATTTATTTAAAGTTTGCATCATCTGTGCTAAAAACAGGTATTTATCCTGGAGCCTGAGACAGCAAGTGCTGCATGATAGCTGAACATTTTAATATGTGCAGCTGAATTCAACCTTAATAAACTCAAAGGGTTTTCATGTTGGGAAGCTGCAAACATTTCTGAAGGCAACAATAGTGTTGCACCACTGTTCCCCTCTCCCCCTTCTAAAATGTCTGCATTCTTCAAAACTCCTCCCAACCTGGTATTTCTTTTTCCACTTAGATGTTTCTCTCCCACATTCACAGGATATTGGTGATTTACTCTAATTGTCATTACTTGCCACTCGGGCTCCAAGTTCCTCTTCCCTCCCCTGTTGCAAAGTTTCTCAGGTGCCACCGTTTATGGATCCTCCCAAATGTGCCAGTCACACCCCTAAGCCCCTCTGGGATCACTGTATTCCTGCTGCAACACACCTTGGGAAGCTCCACAGAGCTCAGGGGTCCAACTGGAACTGGAGCCTCCAGCAGGATCCACCGCCTCCCATGGTGGCCAGCTGCTGAGCTGGGGTGAGGGGGAAGGTGCCAGTATCAGCACAAGGGAAGCAGAACTAAGGAAAACATGAAATGTAATGCCAAAGTCTCCCTGGCACATCTGACACCAACAGCCAGAGCTTCCCTCCAAGTAATTGGCTCCTCATTTTAATGAATCTCTCCGGATGAGGTTTCCTCTGGCTGCTTAATGAGGCATCAGCTGTCTGACCTTTGACCCTGGAACCAAGGAACGGCATCTGACTGAACAGCAAAGAGTTTGCCCAGGCACCCACGCAAACCTCACTGCCACGGTCGATGTCAAAGCCCCAACAGAGTCCGGGTAGCGTGAACATCCCCTGCCACATCGCCTGCTTCTCCCTTGTTCCTTTGGCAGGAACTACAAACAGAGAACGGTGTCATACCTGGAGCTCAGCTGAACCAGCCTCTGCAAAGGGAGCTTCTCACTGTGGTTCAAAAAGGTGAATCACAAATTCTGGATGAAAAACCCCACAGAGGGCTGCCAAACACACAGATAACACTTGTGGCTTAGAAAGCACGACAGGCCAAAGCCAAAAAGACTTCAGAGAAAAACTACGGCATGCTTGTCCTGATATCTTTTATTTGCTAGAGAGGGAGATTGTGCACAGCATTCCAGTCTGGACCTCTGTCTTTCTGCAGGATCAGAGAGACAACTCCTGACAGTCTCCTGGAAAACCTCTGCAGGGAAGGATGAACCACCTGGGACTTTCTCCCTTCAGTTAACTGCAGTAAAGATTAACTGGAAAAGTTAACTGCAGCATAGAATTCAAACATTTTAATGTTCAAGCCATTGCCCATTTCTCAAGACTGTTGTGCAAAACTGCTTTATCAAGTACCTTACATAAGTAAACCAGTTATTTTTGCTTCTGAATTCCCCACAATTTCTCCAAATAAATACCCATCATAAAATACCCATCTTCTAGAGTGTTTTTAGAGAGCATCTCACATCAGTCAAAGCTGGACCAATTCACTTTGTTCCCTCCAAGTCAGTGAGAAGAACCAACAGAAAATATCTGTGGGGTTTTTACCATAGCAGCCATCTGGCAACTCCACCAAGGGAGTCAAAACAATGGGTGCTGCAGGCATGAGGACAGTTCCTTGGCCATTCAGCAGTGAGCAGGTAGCTGAACAGGCCCCTGGATGTCTACTCTGGGAAGTCAGCTGGGAAGTCTGGAGACTGCTGGGATGGCAGGAGAGGAGCATTGAACAGAGGACTGATTCTCCTGGGAGGAGCTGGATGATTCTGAGTACAATGAAACCAATCCAGGGCAGATTTACAAAGATCTCAGTGTTACTTTTGTCCTCCCAACCACAGCAACAAAGACATAAAAAGTGCCCTTATCAAAGCTGATCTTTTCATTTCCTGATGTGGGACTGACACTTGGAGGGGCCACTGTCCTTTCTGCATCCTCTGCAAACATGCGAGGCGCTGGCACAGCCTGTGCCAGGACAATCCGTGGTGCCCAGGTTCAGCTCCCACACTCCCCTGGATTCCAGATTAACAGATGTAGTAGTCTGAAGTACCAGCAGGCTCCAAGAAATTCTAATGAGCCACAAAAAACGACCTTTCCACATAAAATGGAAATTTAAATGAAAATATTAGGATAACTAAATCCCCATTTGTTCCCTGCATGTTTAAATATGGAGCCTTCCTTTCTCCTCAGGAAAGATGAAGTGAAAGTAAAAGCAGCATTTTTTAAGTGTTTTTCTATCGGGAAAGGAATGAAGATGTTTGGTTAAAAATAAGCAACCACCACAGTGCTCACTGAAGTAAAACACAACTTATTCCCCAGTAGGGAAGGAAATGACAGCACACACAAGTGGGAAGCTGCATTCCCAGAGCTGGGAGTTACCACTGCTCCAGTTCCAGACAGAAAAAATCAAGGTTTTCTGCCACTTTAGTTCGACCACCAGAGAGTATCCTTATTATTTCCTCTCCAAAACTAGAGCTTAGATTTGTCTGATTGCTTAAAAAAAGTAATTTTCAAAACCTGATCAGATTTTGCCTGTAGTATTCCACATGCTGTTTTCACGGTGAAAATTTTGTATTCTCACATCACAAAAGAGAACAAGAAGCAGCTGATGAAAAAGCAAACAAGATGCTTACAAGGCTTCATCTGATACCAATCCAACTTCCATTTTGCATCAGGAAACGAACACAGTAGAAAAGAAGCAAACCAAAGTGAGTGGCAAATGGCCCGGGCCCTGCAGCTGCTCCGTTCACAAGGAGAGGCAGCCCAGCAACTCACCTGAGGAGAATGAATCCAGGTACCAGATCCAGTGGCTGTTCAACCATCCAAGGAGGTTCCTGGCAGTCCCTTCTCCCTCTGGCACAGCTGCCCCTCCAGCCTATTCCTGCAGCACTGCCTGGAACGTGAGCCACAGCCTGAGGATGGCTCGTTCAGGTCTGTTCACGTCTCCTTGCTGACCTCCAGATCCCAGAGGGAGTTAGTGCAGCTTTGGCAGAGTTAGGGGATTTCTCAGGGAGGGGAAACAACTACCTCATGTGGAGGTGAAGCCTTTAAGGGTTCAGTCACATTGTTCTGCCCAGCTGTATTCCCAACCTTTGAGAGCCTGGATTACTACAGGGAAACCCTCCAAAAGGAAGCAATCCACTGATGCCCAGGTTCTTTTTAAAGATTTTAAGGAATCTTCACAAGTCACAACCTCTATGATTAACTGGAAGATCAGCATTATAAAATAAAATACCTTTTGTTAACAACGCAGATGAGCCAACTCCGCAGCGAGGAAATGAAAAGGACTCCAAGCAGGTCATAAATACAAAATTTATGTGGCATTTCAGTAAAAATACGCGTAAGTTTAAATTTGCAACACTTCCATGTAACAGACAACCCTGTGTAACATTTCCAGGAAGAAAGCCCACATAACAGGTGCCACCCCCCTGGGAGCAGTAGATACAGAGCATTCCAAGACACACATACAAGTTTCACACAGATCCCAAGGACAGGAGGTTTGGAATGCTGGATGGATTTCCAGCCTCTTGAAAAAGGAACACTGCCGGATTTTTTTCACGACTTGCTGTTAAGCATTCCCATTCCAGTGGCATGCAGCCCAATTGATATTTAAATTGCTTCTCAACAATCTTAAATTAATTTTGACACACAGCTCTAGTTCACAAGCCTTAAGGCCCTGTCCTTCACCAAAACATTTTGAACAGTGCCAGCAGCAGCTTCTCCAAGGCCCTTTTGTTTAAACTGAGGTTGCAAGAACAAGTTCTATTTCTTTATGATTAATCCTAACAGAACACCCAGATTGTACAAAAGGTTGATCCTGACTTTTTGGAAACACACCAAGTTTAATACTACTGTAATAGTCTAATTAGCACTACTCACATGATTCAATCAAAATGTGTTTTAGTGGGAAAAAACCTGCTCCCGGAAGGTATATTAGCATGACACTTCTACTGCACAGCTAGTAGTTTTACTGTTAAACACAAATTTAGCCTTTACAGTGCTTGCTGCTTGCTGTTTTCCAGATAAACATTAGTCAAAACTGAGCATCTCCAGTACCACACTACAGTAATTTTCCTACAAATGTAAAATTAAGTTGGAGAGATCAGTGGTTGTAGTGTCACCCTGTCCATGCAAAGCCTTAATCACAATTTAGTGACCTTTGTAATAAGATCCACCAATACATGTCAAATCCGGTCAAGCCCGGTCAGCATTAATACTCCCTACTTTATTCATGAAAACACAGGAACAACAACATTCATCCTATGTTCAAGAACCCTTAGAAGCCCGACCAAGCTCATTTCCAGATTCACAAGACAGATCTAAGCTGCTCTCACATGCTGCCTGCTTACTTAATCCCTGCTCATCAGTGATCTCACAGTTCAGTCTATCATGATGGAAAACACTTCCTGTCTTTGGTTTAAATACTCCAAAGCCAACTGTGACATGCAACAGCAGAGGAAATGTGAGCAGAGACTTCAGACACACCACACAAAGGGGCTTCTGATCTCTCCCACAGCACCTCACAAACCACGTGCCTTGTAGGACAAAGTGCCATTTGTGGGTTTGTTTGCTTGTGAAATCCACAGACACCGCAGGGAAACCCAACTCCTGTGAGAACACCTTTTTGTCTTGGAAGTGCACGGTTCTTCCCTGCACACTGCAGTGGCCACAGAGTTTTCTTGATTTTTGCAGATGAAAGTTTAGCTTTTTAAAAGCTGCTGTGTGCCTCACCTACTGCTGCGTTCTGCTGCCTGCCAGCTTCACTATTGCTCAGCTACATGGGACAATACCCAGACAACACAAACTGTTCTCAAGATAGTGCAATGTATGGATATTATCAAGTCTATGTTTCACCTATGTGAAAGCACATTTATAGGTGTCCACTGTATGGGACTCAAGCTCCAGACTGGGAGTTTTCCTTAAGAAATTTCATATTCGGGATATGCAGTATAATTTTCTTCTTTGAGTAGCTCTAACAGACAAATGCAAAGTTTCTACCATATAGCTCCAAAACATAACATGTGACAGGACGTAGATGGGAAAGTTGAGCTTATCTAGCAAATGTTTTTTGAATATGCATTTAAAAAACAACAGCAACAGAAGAGCTTTCAACACAAATTGGCCCTATTAATCTCAGTCTCAAAGGAAACCAGCATTTTGCACTTGCAACTTGTCTCTTCTAATGAGAGATGATCTCATCTCTGACTACTCTTCATTCTTGAAGATCGAGATGAAATTCATGCATGTTAACAAGGTTTATGCAATATATATATATATTTTTAAAAATAATATCAATATGAGGACACATCTTACGCTCATGGTCATACATCAACAAAGCAGGAACATACAGGATATCACTGAGGGAATTCCTTACCAAAAAAGACCTATATTAACCCAAAGGAGTGATACACTGATATGTTTAATGACCCAAGTCTAACCACACCTAATGCTGGCTACCTGACGAGCCATTTTCACTTTACACACACACGTTTATTCTGATACAAGAAGCAAAACCCAAAGCTTCTCCCCATCACCCACCTGTGCCCCTCTCTTTTCCCAACCTGATGATTCCAAAAGTAGAAAAGTGATCAAAGGTAAAACCCTAAGTGCCTCTTCAGATAACATCACTAAAGCAGCTCAAGTTCTGTCAGAAGCATTCCGGGTTGGAAATGGCAGGAGTGCACTGCACATGACAAGCTTGTACTGGCAAGAAATATACAACTTACTGACTCCAAAGTGAGTATTTCCTGCTACAATCTCCCCATGGGAACAAATTACCAAAAGAAAAAAAAAAAAGTAGTCCTGCTTTGGCAAAAGCTCCCCCTGACCAAAACGATTTCCTTTCAACCTTTTAAAAGGTCCAACACATTTTAAACATTTAGCTGCCACTCTCCTTCTGCCTGAGGTTCTCAATTACTCCAACTCCTTGGGTCACACAACTCAAGCTGCACAGCCTCTGGATCACCAAAAACTGACACATCTGGGGTTGAGCTGCAGGATCAACTTCCAAAACAAACACAAATAGAAATGGAAGAGAAAGGTGCTTTGGCTGAAAGTGATAAAAACAAACCCATGGTACACAACATTTTTGATAGAAGACCAGTAAGGTGCCTCCTTTCACTAGTGAATCGTCTCTGTGCTTCTGTGGCATTTGGGAACAATCAACATTCAGACAGAAAAGTCACAGTCCTGCCAAGCTACCGTGGAGTTAGAAGTCCTGATCTCGCCCAGGTCAGTCCTTAGAGGGACACACACACACAATGATCATTTCAGGGCTGGTGAACTGAGGCTGACACCTCCTTTTTCTCTGAGAGGACACAGAACAGATAAGACACTGATTTTGATTGTCACGGCTAAAGTCACACAACACACAGCAAATGTGCTTATCAAAGAAAGTAAGCAAGTACTAAGCTTAAAAAAAAAAGGAGCCTGCTGGCAGGGCAGAGGTTTACGTAAACACCAACGACAAATCAAGTGTAAGCTCCAGCTTCAGACCCTGAAGGGGTCTGACACTTCTTTGGTCCAAGTGTACAAAATACATCACTGGGAAAGCTATAGTTCCTTCTCAGCGCCCTGACTTTTCCGCTGTCTCACTGTGCTTTCAGTCTCTGACTCAGTTAAAGGTTGCTCGCTTAAGTCTTCCATTTCTTCTTCCTCTGATTCTTTTCCAAGTGCTAAATCCTCCTCTGACTCATCAGCACTTGAATTTGCTGCGTCTTCTCCCTCTGAGGGATCCTTCACATCTGCAGCCTCTTCTGCATCATCCGCGGAAAGCTCCGCAGCCTCCTCGGGCTCTTCCAACGCCGCGTTCTCCACGTTATCCTTGGTAATTGCTTCTTCTAAACAAAGCAGAGACTGGCGTTAGACCGAATCTCACAACAATGCCTTTGAAAGCTGCATCACCAGGGACATACTCTGAAATGCTGGTGCACATAAGTATTGGTTGGGGTTATTGTTCCAACTGGGATTGGAGCCAGATGATCCCTAAAGTCCCGAACTATTCTGTGGTTCTGTGACTGAAAACTTTTCCTTATTTTTTCACTTATTTCATTAAATCTGCAGAAGATTTCTCCTCCAATTCCATTTCTTTTTCTTGCATATCAGGCATAGATAGGCTTTCACTTTGTTCCAAACCAAAGACAAACCAATTTTACTTGGCTCCTGGATTACTGGTTCACATCTAAGATGTGAATAGGGCATTGCCCTCCCTCCTACAAATTCACACTTTAAACTACAGCACCTCAACCTCTTGAAGAGTTCTTACCAGGTGTTTCAGCTGTGTATTTTGACTTGGCTGGGCAGAGGCAGTCTGAAATCAAAACCAGGATCTGTGGAAAGGAAAAAGGCATTTATTAGCAATTGCAAGAGTCCCCACACTCATTCTTTTTAGATAGATATACACAATAAAATTTACCAAATTATGTTATCTTGCTTAGAGATAACACCTAAATAAAACCATGAAAAAAAGTGATTTCTCAGTGTGTACTAGGCAGCATTCCCTGCTTTCTACTACCCATTTTCTGCCTCCTACTTTCCTAAATTTATTCAGTACTGACACAGCTTGCATCTGAAGAAAAGCTCAGAACACCATTGAGGATTTCTACTTTTTGAAAATCTGTGAGAAAATCTTGGTCCAGATTTTCTGTATTTTGGGATGTCATTCCATTCCTACCCTTGACTCCCCAATACAGATGTGTGTTCCACCTTTTGTGCTTGTTATTTCACCAGCCCAGTGCAGAACACGGACAAGCAAAACGCAAGGAAGACATTTGTGCCTCACTGTCACATGCTAAGAATAGTGCAAGGAAAAGAGAGAGCTGACACCATGTGAAAGAAATGTATTTCAATCTTTGAAAAGCTTTTTGGAAAGAGCTGAGAGATTAACATTTTTTCAGCTTTTTCAGTTTGGGGATTTTTTTAGTGAAGGAGTAAGAAGGAAAGTTTCTTTTAAAACATGATATTCACTTGTTCCTAGTTATACTAACTTGATTTGCACTCGTTTGGTGAAAATCTATCATCTAGAAAAATGCAGCTTCTCAAATTGAATAATCAAAGACACTTGCTTGTATACAACAATTCTGTACACATATCACATATAAAAATGTGGTCTTGCCTAAATTCAAATTTCAACTGCACTGCAATCACTTCTCAGTACTACTGAGAAATACACTCACAAAACTTCTCTTTCATTCACTAATATTTGGGCTGAAGGGTAGAGATCCAAGGTCCAGCAACAACCTTTACACTTCCTGCGAGGAATAGTGAGTTAGCAGCAGGTTAAACTAGTTACCAGCAGAACTGTTTAAACCGTCCTTGCAGCTGCAGAATGCCCTTGTGGAACAAGCAACTGATCTGAAAGAACTTAAACACCCAAACCTTGAAAGCCTTGAAAAAATATTTTCACCCTTTGATTGTGAGTAACAGTGTGGCCGCACCCTCACATTGCTGGCTCTCACAAAACCAATTCCTCTCTGGTTAATAAGTGTCTCCACAAAGCCTGTGCTCTACTAAAGCTGGAGCCTTGACCAACTCTGACCACACACCTTCAACCCTTCAGTAGAAAAGTCTTAGATACAAAAGGCCAATACAAGAATCACTTGTTTAGTGTAAGGATGAAACAAATCTAAATTAAGCATGGATTTTATAAGAAGGAGTATTTGTATTGAGGGCAGTGTCCAAATTCTTCTAAACCAGTGACAGGCCTGGGGCACCGACCACCCCTCTGGGGAGCCTGTTGCAGTGTCTGGCCACCCTCTGCTTCCTGATGTCCAGACTAAACCCCTCTGGCACAGCTCTGAACCCCTCTCACACATTCGGGGTATCAGGGAAAAGATATTAGGATTTAACAATATATTATTAAAGCAAGGTATATTTAAGTATATCTTATGAGTAAAGTTGGTTTTATTTTTTTCACAAGTTAATGCAAAGCAGGAGTTCTAGTTAACTGAGAAAAAAAAGTAATATGTTTTCTTACCAAACCCAGGAACAGGCCAATCAGTAAGGTAGCTAAGATGAAGATGGCATAGGAAACCCAAATGTGAACTCCAAGAGTGCCGGTGAGGTAGTTGTGAATTTGCTGAAAATGAGAAGAAGATACTTAACTTCATACCTAAAACCACTTAGGATTTCTACTGCCAACACCATTACATAAATTGCTGTCTGATTAACACCTTTCATTTAACAGTATTTATACTGAAGTCTTCCCCTTTAGACACCATTAAATCTTAGGGGTTTTTACCAATTTGTTCACATTAAAAGGCTTTTTGAGCAGAGGATGCACAATTCCTTCTCCCTAAGACACTGAGCAGTACAGATGCCATACACAACCTTACTGCAGGTGGATGTATGAGGAGCCTCAGAGTATCACAACATCCTTCATCCCTCTGTGGCAACTGTTCATTAACTAAAATGAAGCCATTTAGCTCTTAAGCTTTTTAGCTCTGAAAAGGAATCACACTCTCTAAGCATACACCGAATAAATTATTTCCCTTCTAAATTTAAATAGCATAATCCAAATACAGTATTAAGATTTCTTTCAAACTTTAGTCTCTTCCTCAGACCTAACAAATTCAACTGACTGAATCAAGCAGCACATCAAGTTAGATGAGCTGGTAGGAAGTCAATTATGACATTAAATCTCTTACAAAACAAACCACAATCAACATTTACAAGAGTTTAAATATGGAAATTCCAGAGTCTTCTTTTTAAATGTCAAACATCTTCTGATATTTATTAAAGCATAAGCAGGGACAGCAGAGCAGGAGAGTGAGGAAATATACAGCTGAAATATTCATCAAAGTGGAAAGCAAATTAGAGGTTTCTTCCCCAGGACAGTTAATCTTTCAGGAAGGAAACTGTAGAGAAACAGCACCATTACAGTGCAACCACGGAGGAGAAACACCAGAAGGCTGTAAAAAGTAAATATTATCTGGTGAAAGAATCAAAGATACACAACTCAGAGCTCTGCTTGATTCTGTGTTAGTCTGACGCTTAGTAGAAGTGATACAAACTGTTCAAACGCTCAACTACATTTCCTTTCTCAAGCACACCTTACAACAGTAACATATTTTACTGCAATCAAATACAGTTTCTCAATCTCAGCAACACTTGAAGATTTTAAGAGGATGTTTTCTGACCAAAATCAGAAAGGTCTAAAAATTCTCAGTATTTGGATGCTGTGGAAAAACTTGGATAACTCCCAAATGAAAGCATCTTGAAATATTTTAAAGTAAAATATGCTTTAATATTTTAAAGCACATTTCAGTGTAGCTAAGCATTTCTCCTTTACTTCTGATAATTACTTTATTAGCCAAATTCATCATGTTCCTATACAAATGGTGTTGTCAGTTTGAACCCCAGATGTGGAAATTATTACTAAAAAACCCCTCACCCTCCTTTCTCCTGTGCAATACATGATGCAAACAAACTGCAGAGGAGTATCATTCACAACTCTGAAAACGAACCTGGGGCTGATCCTTAGGAATAACATGAAGTGAGAGAACCTGGTAGGTATTTAATATGTTCCTGCTGTTTACAACCATTTTTGCAGCAGCTCTCTAAAAGCTACTTTATACCCTTAAAGATCCTTCCATTCCAATCAGTATTTTCATTTCTGATGACAATCTTTACAATCAAACTGTCATTTTTGGCACAGTACCTTGGCACTACACACTTAGAGCAAAGATATCATACACCCAATGTGCAGTAGATGTAAGGTAAAATTAACTCTCATAAAAGGATAATAAAAACATTCACACATTTTGACTTTTAAGCAGATGATTGTTCTAAGCATAAAAAGGGAGTATGGAAAACACTGCACAGTTACTTACCCTGATCCACCCTGAGAAGTGAAACAGTCCTGCCATGCCATGCATCCTGAAAAACAAGGAAATGGAAAAGGTTCACAGCAGCCCTGTGGCTCCTCTCCCCATTCCTAAATATCCTACAGCTCTTCCTCCTTCTCATATGAAAAATAAGGGCCCTCTGTGGATCTTTGAAGTGAATTTACACACAATAGCTTCAGCCAGAATGAACTGCAGGCCACTCACATCTTTGGTTCATCCTTTGTGTCATGCAAGCTTTGGACACAATTTCTAAGCAAATCCACCTCTCTGAAAACAAATTCTTATATATTCTGTAAGCACTACACTGTTTGCTATTCCAAAGGGGGACAAAAGACTCTCTTGTAAAGAAATAAACACAAAATCCTTAAAGCTGAAGGCTGCCCAGTAGCCAGAAGTCATGAAGTAATAATCTGCATAAACACACATTTGATTCTAGGACTCAGCAGATATTGGAAATGCCACTTTACATAATGCTCAGTGGCTGCATTTTTTCTCTTAATCTCTTCTCAAAGATGACATAAACAACAGCAAATGCAGAAAATAAACTGCCTTTAAAGGTGAGAAGCTGGGAAGCAGCCTGCCAGTGTTGATTGCTTCTGCAAAGCCTGCAAGTCTAGGGAATAAAAGCCTTTTGTCTTTAAACTGTTAACATAGGACCCTTAATGAACAATGAGCTATAAAATATAGTTCTTGTTAATAAAAAACAAGTGTTACACTATAGAAGATGGAGACTTCCATCCTGCTACAGGCTCCACAGCTTCCCATTTCCTCTCCAAGATGTAGCCTTGAAGATCTTCCAAGGTCCGGGAGCCGCGGTATCTGCGGAACACTCCATCGTTGGCACTACAAAACAAACCCACATCAACATGGACAGCCCCCAAACTCTGGGGTAAAAAACCCAACCAAAACCCCCATGTACATTACAGATTTCACTTGCTCAGAGCTGAATGTTTTGGAAGTGTAATCCATGATGGAAAATCTCAGTTTTCAAACAGCACAGGCTTTTGCCATTGATAAAGCTGCTATTTTTCTTAAATACTCACTGGCACTACAGCAAATACACAAAGCACAAGAGGTGAACAACCAAATCATTTCTAAATACAATTCAGAATTAAACATGCACATATGTATGTATTTGTTTATATATCTGTACGACTCGTAACACTCTGACTTAACGAAGGGTTCAATATTTTAAGGATAATATCAGCTTATTGGAGAAGAGATACAGCAAATGCCTCCTCTGATGCATTTTTAATAGTATGGGTAACAGGGAAACATAGTAAAGCCATTTAAAATAAAGAAAAGCCTCAGAAAAGGAATTTATCATGCAGCCAAAGCTACAATAACATGAGCTGAAATCAAAAGCATATTCCTTCCTTTTCCCCTACATTTCAGAGTTACAGATTAAATGAAGTGACAAGTCAGAGTCAACAGCTGCAGTTTCCACTATGACACACTTACTGGTAAATTGTAGGAAGTGTTGTGACAAAGAAACGACCACTCAAGCCTAGAAAGGGAAGAAAACAACACAAACAGTTCAATAACACTGAAATTTCTCAGCATCCTGACTTATCTATAAATTCCTACAGATCTGTATATTATACTAGAGAGCAGCAGGCTGCACAGCTTTCACCATTGTTTTGTAAATACAGGTTAACAGCTTGTCTCCAGATATGCTACAAACAGTAACAGATACTAAATATTGGTAATAAATTAAGGAAAAATGTTTAGCTTGAAGAGTGTTTACTGTGAGGTAATTTTCCTCATCAATGGATTTGTCTCCTCAGTATTTGCACCCAGCTGAAGTTTTGGACCAGCCCAGCATTAGATGTACTTCTAAGACCATTAGAAAGGGCTGAATTCCTCCAGCCAGCACTTGCAATGCATATAGAGTATCAGTGTAAAGAGAACGGTTATTTAACTTGGTCTTTTATAAAATTCTGTGAAAATCTTTTGGGAAACGAAGGCCTTATTCAGCTTTCAATAAAGCAAACAGTTCTAGGCACCAGGATTAGCCATGGAGAAGTAGCAAGTTTCTGCCTTTAGAGACAAAGATGAGCCATACTGAAATAAGCCAGGTATTTTTTAAAGTTTCAGTGGTAATGTTTTCCCTAGTTTGAATTCCTCTATGGAATAGGCAAAAAAGGGTTGTGGCTTTTTTTGTTGTTTGGGGTTTCGTCTGAAGACATTTAAAACAAGTGATCTTTGAAGTTCCAGAAAGGAAGGCTTCTTAACTTCTCAGCTCTATGCCTTTATTGCTGAGGGGCAGGGTGATGAAAAACCTTCTGAAACAGCTAAAAGTTGTGCCAGCACAGGGAGGTATAAAGCAACAAAACCCACAAGTGTAACACCAGACCTAATAAAGCAGACAGCACAGCCGCATATGGAAAACTGGATGGAGAGTCATAGAGAACATAATTAGCTTAAGACCAGGGAAAGTCATGGGAACACTGAAAGGCTCCCTGAAGTTCTTACAAACGCCACTCAGGCAAAGGAAACACAACAGCTCAAACCTCTTACGCGTGGCCTGTCCTAGAGTGAACACCCCAGACACAACACTGAAATCTGAAAGTTATGAAATGCATAAAAGCATCCCCAACGCTTCAGGTGGAGGTTTGTTGGTTATCTAAGGCACCTCCTTAGATTGGTAAAACCAGATGTGAGTCAGCTACAAAATTTAAGAACACACTGAATTGTTTAGGTTTCTGTTGAACACAATCTTCAATTGGCTACAGTTAAGCATCTGTCTCTGTTTGCAAATCAAAAACTGACATCCATTATGAAATCAAGAGCTAATCAAGAATAAAAAAACCTCTTTTATCTGCATATGCACACCCCTGAAAATGCACAGAAAATGGAGATGTCATCTAAAACACCAGCTGCTTTCAGCCAACAACTACTCAAAGAAGATACACAAGATCCAAGAAGCCTTGTTTTAATTCACAGGTAAATGTGATCAGGAGCTTTAAAAAAGCACCACAAATATGCGGAACTTAAGGATCCAGAAGCATCTCCGGTATTTGCTGGTTCCACACTGAATGTTTCACTGGAGAAGATGAGGCAAGAGGAAGCACTTTGAGGCTGGAACATTGAGTGACTGAAATCTGCTGTGGAGCCATTAAGGCTCTGGTGGCTTTATTCTTCAGGCATCTCCTGCAATTAAGCACCATGAATGGCCACTTTCTCCTGCCGGTTTGGGAAGTGCAATTTTATGTAACTCTGCACTCATCTCGTGGCTCTCCCCTAATTTAACACATTTTGACTACTTCCAATTCAATGAAGGGGTTACATAACTAAGACTAATTAAAGTACCATTGTGCAAGCAAGAAAGGAGACAGAGCACTTAAACACAACAACTGAAAGGCTGATGCAAAGCCCACAGTAAAAATACCTCAGTAACTTTGGAAAGCTCCATAGAAACTCATATATCTTCCAAATTACATCAGCACCAAAGGTCAAACACGTAATAAATGTTTGTTTTCCAGTTTGAGCATTCCCTAGTTTTAGAAGTGCCTGCAGCTTCCAGTGCTGAACTGGACGTTGTAGGTTTATTATACGTGCTTTGGTAAAAATTCATCGTTTTGGTCGGTCCTTTGACTCACAGAAATTACTCATGCTTAGGGGTCAGGACTCTCAGCAACATTAGAAATTCAAGTATTAAGTTTACATCTATTTTAAAAAGGTAATATTAAAACTCATCTTTTTATTATACTATATAATGATTAGTATATGCAGCTTTTTGATACAAGATTTTTTGTATACTTGTGAACTTTTAACAAGACATGAACTTACGCAAGGTTTGGAACAGCTGGCATTTTCTTGTCAACTTAGATTGCTGATTCCGAGACAAGAGTTTTGATACAATAAATCCATTCAGCATGTTTTCAACTAATAAAATGAACACATTTTTCACACACTTTATAAAGCAAAAAAAAAAAAGCAAAATCACTAAAGTTTAGCCTTTTTATTCTAGTATCATCTCATCCTTTGATACTGCTGAGAAAATCCTTTATCCCCTCAAAGCCCAAACGAGCATGAAGTGTTCCCAGGAGATGCAGAAGTTTGTACAATATTAATACTGCTTGTACAAAGACATATTCAAAACTTTGAAAGGAGTCTCCAAAGGAACAAATTAGATTGCAGTCGTGCTTCTGTGAACAGTTAGGAAACTGTTTTTATAAACATATTTGCATGTGTGCATCGCCAACAGGAAACAACAATAACATCTATAATATAAACCACTACCATGATTAACCCAGTCAACAAACCAGCACCATGCTGGAAACAGTTAACAACTTTAATTAGGGCTGGCTCCCTCTACCGCACCCTGAAATTCTCCTAAGGGCAGCCTACAGACCGGAATCTTCTGCAGACAGGTTGGAGGAGAGAGGAACGAGACAGGCAACAGCTTCCAGTGAAGAAGATTAAAATAGAGAATAAGCCTCTTTTAATTCAGTATTAAGCCAGATCACACCCCCCTCCCCCTCAATTCTTTAATCCCTCAAATTGAGTTTATAAACTTTAGTTCAGAAATATGAACTGTATGGAGAAACAAACTGTGGATAACATTATTTTGACTTTAAAGCCTAAATAAGTAGTAAATACTACTTATATTGAATAATTCCTGTTATTAAAACAACCTGCTTCATACCCTACCTGGTTCTTGAGTGACATCCACTTTTCCAACAGTGATCCCGAGTCGTTCGCTCTCCTTCGCAAAGCTCTCCCAGGTCGCCTCAATCTGCTGACAGGCCGGACACCAAGGAGCATAACTGGAGAGGAAAGGCAGGGTAAATATTTTAATGTTCTCACACTTAAAGACATCCAAATTGATTTATCGTGCAGAGAAAATACAAACACATCAATCACAAAGGAAAAAACCTGCAGTTTTTCTTAATCAAGTCTACTGAATAAGACAATCAAGAAAGTTTTTTATCAATGCCTATGTTCCTCATGTTCCTCTCCATGTTACTCAGACAAAACAAACCTCCACAGATTTGAGAAACTCATATCCAAGCTCCTCACCCCTTGTGATTTATTCTATTTACATAGGAAATAAAATCCATCTCCACGGCAGCTACCTGAATTATTGAAGCCAGGCTGTCCTCTGAAGCAGTATCCTTCATGACAACATTGTGTATTGATTTCCCACACCTCAGAACTTCCCAAAATTGCATTTGCCTTAGCCCACTACTCCATACATCACAACATGCCCTTTTTGATAGCAGCCATTAGAGACTTAAAAAGAGCACACATCAAATTCCTACTGCTCATACTTATTGTCCTGTTTTTCCCAGGATTCATTTCAGAAAAACAGGAACATACATTTCAAGAGCTGAATTTTCTACACTCTCAATCAGAATAATTAAACCAATTTTTCACCTATTGGTAACATCAATCTGGAAACAAAACAGTTAATATGAAAGGGCAATATCAGATAAAACTCCTGATAAAATCCCTTTTGTCACCTTTGTGTATTTTAGCCTAACTTGGTTGGCCAAGTCTGCATGGAACCTGCGCAGCTTGCCATGGTCTGTCAGACGTGCACTGAAGGGAACCAGGACTGGGGGTACAGCCTGTGACTGAGCCCGGCAATTGCCCATGCACAGACTTAGCCCTTTACTAAGGAGAAGAGACCTTTATAGGGTTTAATCTGATTTACCAAGGGGATGGAGGGTTCTGATGGCAAAAGCAGTGAGTCTAGGGACACTCTCCTTGTCACAGTGCTCCACAAACGCCACCACGCTCCCCATCCATTGCAAACCTTGCAAACACATTCCCTCGTGGGCAGAGTCCAAGATCCTTAGCACAAAACCATCACTGGGCACCACCACAAGGTTTTCTGCTCCTTCAGTTTGTCTGCCACCACTGCTATCTGACCTAGCGACTGGCAATTCCTGTTCTCTGGCTGTCAGCAGGAATGCTTGCATCCTCAGTGGCTGCAGACAGAGAGATCCCCAGCCACCCCCAGATGTTTCCTATGAATAAAGCCTAAAGCAAGACAGGTCATTTCTCACAGAAGTGGTGGAATTAAGTTTACTCTGAGTGTTTTGTGGTAGTTTTTAAACTCCTGTATTTAAAAAAAGGAAATCTTGTCACTTGGCAGTAAAAGGACACAATTTAAAAATACTTCTTGTATTTAACTGTACTAGAAATTCATGATTCTAACAGCGAAAGCCCGTATCTTGTCGTTTTAGTCTACATCATTCTGTGCGAAAGCATCTGAAAAAAGGACTTAAATCTTATCCTGCCAAGAGACAGACCCTCAGTATCTTTCAAAGAGATGCTGGAAACAAGTCTGACATGCTGTGCCGCTCTCCATTGTGCTGCTGGCCCAGAGAGAGCTTTTAATAACAGTCTGACAGATACTGCACTTTACAAACAGGATTATTTTATTATAGAAGCTTGACTGATAAATAAGAAACTGAAAACGTCCATCAGATAATGCAGCTGACGTTGATCTAAAATGAAAGACAGAAGTCTGACTGTTTTCTAAATCCAGCTTCTCTACATGTGTCAAATGCACATCATGAGATTTTCAAAATTTAAAACATCCTGTAGCCTGTTTAATCTGATTTTGGAATAGAAATTTAGATCCTATCAAAATTTATATTTACATTTGACAAGCACGAGCATTTCTCCTGAATGAAATTAAGTGGAATATTCAATACACAACTCACATTCATATAATTAAAAATATCCCCCTGAGTTCAAAGCAGCATTAAAATCTACCCATGTCAGAGTTTAGCAGTGACAGAACATAACAGTGAACTGCATAAAAAGCTGTAGTTGTTGGCTGCCTAATATTTAGTATCAATATTGGACATGGGATGGCAATAGCTCCATATAATGCTACAAGATCCAGCCACTCCAGCTGAACATTGGCACAGACAATCAGGATTAAAATATTTGCTTTACATTCCTGAAATTACACATCCAATTCTTGCCAGCCAGCAGACAGCCTGTCCCCACATGTTCAAGAGAGAACTTGCAAAAGACATCAGATTTCTGCAGGAGTTACCATTGCTGTTTACCTCAACACCCTCACTTTCCTGACACTTTCATGTCTGCATTTGTTGTGCAGCATTTGAGGCATTAAGGAATTCATTACTGCCTCCTGAAAATATAAAAGAATTATATTACCAAAGTGTTATTGTGTCTCTTTCCCAGTCTTAAAAATATTGAAAGTGTAACGGGAACTAAGTTACTGAAGAGTAAAATACTTGTCACTTAGGTCACCTTTATCAAAAGTTTCAGAAAACTTTCTGCACCCTGAAGGACTGAGAGAAGTCCTTTACTTCAACAGAGTATTCTAAGGAATCCTTTAGAACTGTGGCAGATTCGTATTTCCACAGGAGCTATGGTACAACCACCATTCTTAAATTCCTAGGAAAAAAGCATAATCTGTAGGAGCAGGGAAGCAGACCCTCATGTCTGCTGTGGAACCAGTCTTTGTTACCTTTCAAGTCACAAAATGCAGGAGCAGGTCTCTGCCAAAAGCAGATGTAAGCCAATTTTTTGTGTCATACTCCAGATAGGCCAGGAAACAAGTAGCACTTTGTCAACACCACCAAATTTAGGGCTGTTACTCCCTTTCTTCTCCCTGTGCACAAGGGGGGTAGCTCTATTAGCCCGTAGGGCACAGGGTGCAGTGCAAACAGGCGTGCCCAGAAAACAGGCCTTTCCAAGTTAAAAATCGAAGTCCACTGGAATTTAAATCAAGACTTGGGCACTCGGTTAAGGAAAGAAAGCTTTCAGTAGGCTGTACACATTAAAGGCAATTTGCTGATCTTCACCGTTCAACAATCAGATTGAAAACACCACACAGCTAAAAGTGACACACTGCCAAAATATTCACTGCAAGCAGGTACTGCACACTCCTCAAAACACACCTCATTCCTGATGTTTCCAGACCTCTCACACAGCACAGGTTTCAGCTGAAATGCTCTCACACACGGTCAGCCCTCATCTATCACTGTAACAGCGACTGACCTCAGTGGACTGAAACCACGGTTTCCAAGCAGCCCGATGTTTTCTCCTGTTCCTACTCCATTACAACACCTAAAACTTTTGGCAGAGGGCACAGAGAAAGCCACTGAAAAGCAAAGTTTGAAGCTCTTAGACACAGACTTTGCTTTTGACTTCTATTTATCTCTTATCTAAAGCACAAAAGAACAAGTTTTGCCTTTCAAATACCAACAACTTCACCGAGGCAATACAAAAACCCCCACTCAAGTTAAAACCAGTTTGAGCAAAGGTGCCATTCAGCCGTATCACCCTGGGCAGATCAGTAAACACAGAATGACTTTGCCGAGATGTACCGATACACAGTTTCCAGCTCCAAGACACTTATCTCTCCTCTTGTACCTGCCTGGCTCCTGAATTCACCAACTCGCTCCTTTTCAAGTAAATTTAACTGACTTTTTATCTCCCTTTTCACTACCATTATCAACAGCATCGGTGAACAGATGTAACCTTGAGTACCATTCCACACTTTGCTCTAAGGGCACTTTCACCAAGTTGCAACAATCTAGGAAAAAGGAGAAACACCTTATGGATATAGGTATGAGAGGATTTGCTGAAGGGAAAACAAAATTTGCTTCAACGAAGCTGCTTGATGGAGTTCATACTCAGAATACTATTAAAATTAGAGTGAAAATGTTGAGACCGTATCCAACAGAAGGGTAAAAGCAGTACCAGAATTAAAGTCTTGGTTTTATTCTTTTAAATAGTTTTGCCTTATTGCTACAGATTTCACAAGCATTAAAAATGAAAATAAATAGACAGTGTCTAAATACAGATAAACAGGTCTTGAGTCAGGATAGGCAGCTTTGTAATACCAATAAAAGGAAAGTTTCAGATCAACTGTATGGTTTTAATGACTTTTCAAGTGAGCAGGTGGCAGCCAAAGATACAGAAGTTGGTCCCTGTCATTTACCCACCTCTGTATCACAACAACACATGCCCTGGAAGCTGACAAGGAGCTTCCTGAATAGTGCCAAACCCCTCCAAACCACACAAGCATTTTTTTTAAAGATGAAGAAATTATTTTTAAAATAGAAAGCAAATCAATCAATGAAAAATTATGCGAATTATTCTAGAGCTTCAGCAGATTAAGTTCCATCATTCTACATATTTTTATGTCCCCTTCTTTATCTGTTTTGTAGCATCGACTACATTTTCACAGTTTTTGTTCAGTCAATGCCCAGCACAACACTCAGCTGCGTGTTATTAGAATAAAAAGTTTGGTCACTTCCTCTAGACCCAGCCAGCAGAGCTGCAGAGGCTGCAAAACCGAGTTTTGATACCTTGATTCTTATTCTCCCTGCTTTTTGGCTTTAATGGGTTTTGGATTGTTGGGTTTTCTTTAAGAGTAGGACAAAGAAAAGTCGGGATACCAACAAGAAGTAAGAGACTAGACACTCTTAAGTGACAGAAAATTCTCAATCTTATTGAATTCTTAACCTAACTTACAGTAATTGTTAAATAGTTTAGCAAATCCTTTGGGATTTTATTTACACAGTATTTCAAGACCATTGATTAAAAGCATTAAACCATCTAAATAGCAAAACATTCAGCTTCATTTTTAACACCCACCCTTGAAACTACAGACAAAAGGTGTTGCTGGGAGGGCTGAACCCTTGCTGGCCAACGAGATAGCAGGGCCACGTTTAATGACAAATGACAATGCAAAAATAAAATGTGTGGGCCTACACTATAAGCATAATAAGCTAGCCTTGGAAGCATGACTATTGACTGGTCTCCTTGATTTTCACCCGGCTAGAATGAAAATGGACAATTAAGACAATCTTTTTCAGGTCCATACAGCAACAAGTCTGTGCTGAAACAAAGGGGAACCAAAACATTTAACATCTTATGTGGGAACAAGCACATGAAGTATTGCAGATGCACCAAGAGCATAAACAGTTTCTTTTGTAAACAGAGGCACGAAGACAACAAGTTCATTGATGGGTTGGATTTTTATGTTTGTTTGCTTGTTTTAATTTACTTCAAAAAGAAGAGGATGTTAAAGTAAGATAAATCAAGCTTGGAGTTTTGTTTACAAATGCAGAATGCACTTCTAAGGAAGCAAACCAGAAATTAGTTTTCTGCGTTCCAAACAGACACAATATTAAAGACAAAAAGAAAACTGCTCATATTAGTGAATCATTATCTCACAGCTACAGACAAGGAAATAGGGAAACTTTTTAACACAGCTCATTCCAGCATCATACTCAGAGCACTCCAGCCCAGACCTGTGTGTTGTGATAGTAACAACATCCAAAATGTTGCAATGTCTGGCAGATACAGAACCTTCCCCAAAACATTTTTATCAACAAAATGCAGCAGCGCTTCCAGGGCCTGCAATTTTTCCAGCTATGAATAACCAAATATTTATAAAAAGCCAGCCAAGTACACACACCTCAGCTAGGAAGGATGAAGGAAGAAAAACCCTGTTTCTGCTACAGATCCCACACACAAGTAATTTCAAACTTAAGTTTCTCTATTTGTGCACCTGTGAACAAAAAAGAAGTGGAATTACACAGTGATTTTCCACTTTCCCAAATCGCAAAACTGACATTTAACAGAAGCTGTACCTGTTCCTACCAGGGCAGAAGGCTTCAAAAGAGCAGCTGATGAAAATAAACATTTTTTTCACGAAGATGCCGTAGTAACGTTTGTATTAATAAAAGTACTGCTTGGAAAACAAAGGTCTTATAAACAAATAGGAGCTTCTTCAAACAAATGAAGTTTTAATGGACATTACTGCAGTCCTGCCAACCAGCCTATGAGGCAGCATGGAAGGAATCCATGGACTGACATGCAGGACTCCTGTCTGGATCACCAGCTCTAAACCAGATAAAAAGCAGTAGAAGCCAAAATCCATCAGCACAGAAACTGCTGCAAGAATCGGATTTGTCTGTGTTTGCTGTTCTCCTCACTGAAGCCACTTGGGCTGAAAATTCTCACACGGAGTTTCTGCCACAAGCCCAGTCAGGAATATTTAGGGAAGAGGGACGCAGCCGCTGCCAATGGAAAAACTCACTGGCTGTAGGATGCTCCCAACCCCTGCCCCAGCTTCACTCCCAAAATAAAACCGAATTTCCCTCCTTACTTCCCTTACAGATATTTTGAGGATGGGGGCCGGGAGCAGGGATGGGGGAAAACCTGGACCGGATTCAGCCCAGAAAGGGGATCGGGGGAAAACCCGGACCGGATTCCGCCCGGAAAACATTAAAAAATACCAATCCTAGAGCTCAGACTCTCACTAATTCCATACCAGCAGCCCTGAGTTTGCATCCTCATTAAAGACAAAGGTTCCTCCTCAGGAAAAAAGCAGAAAGCAGGAGTAAAGCACCACAGGAAATAGCATGGAGACCCGAGGATCTTTCACACATCGTACACTGCATAATAATTAGAGTCTAATTTAAGCAATGCATAAAACTAACTCTGCCACCATCGTTATTGTCAGCTACCTCTCACTCCAAACCAAAGAGCAATTTTTCAAGTGCAGCAAAGGCTTCCAAAGGATTTTAATTGTATGCTATCCCAACCACTCCTGATTTCAATCATTCCTCTCCTTTTTCTTTAGAGGCATGCTCCACTAGTCATTTAAATATTTTCTCTTAGAAACTAAAACCTTGAGTCATCATAAATAATCTTCCGACTTAAAACTCACCAACCTGCGTACGAATGGGTAACTTTCATACAATTGCTTCCACATCGGACTAAGATGCCCCAAGTGAAAAAACTTCAATTTAAAACACCTCGGGCTTAAATAACCTCGGGCGGATTGGAAGGAAATTTATCTTTCCGCCCACCTTTTAGATCACCATAAATGAAGAGAGACACAAAATCCGTTCTAAATCCTCAACCACCACAGCTGGCACCCCTGGGTCACTATGAGCTATTTCAAGATTGTTCTCACCTATTCATTAAGACCAGGATCCAGTAGGATCCCGAGCACTAAAGCCCTAAGAGCAGTGATGGGCCATCCTGCTAAGAAGAGACTGGAGATAAATCACGTTCAAGAGCAAACCACAACTTTAGGTAGCTAGCTAAGTATTTCAGAGGGAGCAGGAGTTCAGATGTGCGAACTGTTTCAAACTCAAGCACTTGCACAGAGTAGCACACATGCCACAATAAAACCCTATGTCATAGCTGCACAGCCCACAGGTACCACGTGGCTATACAGCCTACTTAAACTACTTTTTTATTCATTGCTGCCTTAAAAAAACCCCTCAAGCTCCTTTTCCCCCTTCTAAATACAGGCAGGTGAGCAAGGCTTCAACAAAAAAAGTCACGTGCATTTCAAGAACTGTGTCATGCCACAAGCAAAGCCGCCGCAGTACAGTCAGTCAGAAGTTACTGAAATCTGATGCATCTCCCTTGAACAAGAACTCCGAGCTCAAGTCGGCTTGGAGTGAGAACAGGCTGGGATATTATGTAATTCTGCTTTGGAAGCCTGCTCCTGCTAAATATTCCCTACCGAATTCAGCCTTCCTGGAGGTCACACAGAACCCAGCACCAGCCCCTGATGGGGGAGCAGGACAAGGAGCAATGCTGGACACTATTCCCCAGTGGGGAGCTGGCTGGAGTGACCCATTTAACCTTGGACACTTGGATGAGAACCTGAGGGACAGCTGCTTCACAGAACCATAGAATGGTTTGGATTGGAAGGGCAGCTTGAAGACCATCCAGTTCCATCCCGTGTCATGGCAAGGACACCCTTCACTAGACCAGGCTGCTCCAAGACCTGTCCAACCTGGCCTTGAACACTTCCAGGGATGGGGCAGCCACAGTCTCCCTGGCTAACCTGTGCCAGGCCACACCATCCCCCCAATAATTTTTTCCCAATATCCACTTCAACACAACTGTCAGTTTGAAGGCACTTCCCCTTGTTCCATCCTGACATGCTCTTGTAAATAGTCTTGCCCCATATTTCCTGTAAATACCCTTCAGGTACCAGAGGGCCACAAGTAGATTACCCAAAGCCTTCTCTTTTCCAGGGTAAACAACCCCAATTCTCTCAGCCTTTCCTCAAAGCAGAGGTGCTCCATCCATCTGATCAACTTGGTGGCCTGCTCTGGGCTCGCTCCCACATATCTATGTCCTTCATCCCACATCTATGTCCTCATTCCCCTCTGTCTGGAGTGACCCGTTTAACCTTGGGCACTCTGTGCCACACGGGACGGGAACCTGCGGGGCAGCTCCTTCTGTCAGGCCATCCCTGCCGAGGGCAGCGTCTGCCCGCCGGCTGAGGGCGGGCAGAGGAGACCCGGGCACCGCCCGCCGCCTCCCTCACGCCGTGCCCGGACAGCCACCGCCGGGGCGGGGAAGCTGCGCGGCCCCTCCGCAGGGCGGGAAGGCCGGCACGGCGCTCTTCTCCCCACAGCGGGGCTGGAGCTACCGGCCATGCCCGCCCCTCGCAGGGAACCCCTCACAGGGAACCCCCCTCGCCCCCCCGGCCACGCTGCCTCCGAGGCGGGCGGGAAAGCGGCCGCTACTCACAACTCCAACATCCACTGGCCCTGCAACACCAGGCTCCAGTTGGAGCCGCACAGCACTCTCACGCTGCTCCGCGGCTCGCCGGGGCTGTAGAAGGAGGAAGAAAAGCAGGCGGCGGGACCCAGCAGCGCTACGAGGAGCAGAGCGCGGAGGAGCGGCCGCCCCCGGCGCCAGCGGCCCGGCGCCATGTTCGGCCCGCCCGCCCTCAGGAAGTCGGGGNCACGGGCCCAGAGCCGTCCCGAACCTGAAATCTCCTTCCAACAGCGCCTCACAGCACTTGCCCCGGCCACTCCGCAGTGCGCTCGGTCAGGTTTTCTGACCTTTCTTGTATTAGAGCGCGCATAGCTGGGAGGCGTGCTCGCGTTACCGTGCTGTGGGAGCTGGTTAAAAACGGGAAATGGCTTCGCTGGGATGCTCTGGGGCACCAGCTCTGCGGGATCACGTTAAAACAAGTGCTCCCCGTTCCAAGGGACTGTCGTGGGATCACAGTCCCAGAAAAGTTCGGGTTGGAGCAGACCTCAGTGCAAGCCCCGTGCCAAGGCAGGGTCCCCCAGAGCAGGTAACACAGGAACTCCTCCAGGTGCGTTTGGAATCTCTCCGGACAGGAATACTCCATGGCCTCCCTAGGCTGCTTGTTCCAGTGCTACACCAACCTCAACATAAAGAATTTCTTCCTTATGTTGAGGTGAAACTTCCTGTGGTTTAGTTTATGGCCATTGCTCCTCATCCTGTCACCGGGCACCACTTCTCTGCCCCGGGCAGGCAGCCCATCCATCCCAATGTATTCTTTACCCCATCCCAGACACATAACTGTGTTTTCCTTGAATTGAGGTTCCTGTCAGCCCCATTCCTCTGGCTTGTCCAGGTCCCTCTGAACAGCAGCCCTGCCCTTGAGTGCAATGATTGCACTCTTAATTAATGGAAATAAAGACAATTGATTTATTTAGTTAACCTAGTAAATTGACCAGGAAAGAAAAATTAAGAAGAGATTACTGTACAGATCTGGGCTGCCTTCTTCTCTGTTATGAAAATCCTTGTTTGGCTGGAGATTATCTTGGCATGGAAGTAACTTGTGCTGAAGTATTTTCTAACAGTTACTGCAGCACAATGCTAGTAAGTCCTGTTGGTAAAACATTCACACTTTTTTCCCCTCAGATGAGGAAATATTAGCATTTACCACCTGTAAATTTTGTTGCTTTTTGCCAGTTTATTTTATGAAGCTCCTTTACATCACTCCTGTATTTTCTCATAGGATTATAGGCTTGATCAAACCCTTCCTTAAAGCCCAATTATTGATCTGACCTTTATTGGCGCTGAAGCAGACTCAGGGTTAATAATCGGTGACAGAAGGAGAAGATGCCCCTAGCACCACTCTCACTATGCAGAAATGGAACCATGACAGCAATTTTTCTCTTTTGTTACTTCTCAGGAATAATGAGACCTCTCCCAATGACTCAGTGATACTCTCCTTACTAGGTATTCCAACAGCACCTGTCCTTACCAAAGAAGAGTTTTGCTGACAGCTTCCCAGCACTGCAGAAATCCCTGACTTTCTGAGCCATCTTGCCACTGCAATTAATACCAGCTGATGATTAAATAAGTAAAGCTTCTCAGAACACACGAATTTTGTAATATTGTCCATGTGATACACGAACTCTCTCTATATTACAATTTTTCTAATCCTTTTGTGATTTGTAAAAGAAAAAAATCTTTCTCTAATTTATAATTGACCTTCCTAAATGGATAATGTAAAATTGGATGGTTTAGCAATGTTTAGACCTGGGATATGTAGTGAAGAGGAAAAAAAATACAGCAGTAGAAATTATTTGAGAAGACACACACTTGGCTGAAGTTCCCTTGTGAAGAGATACTACAGAAAGGACTTTTCTCTTTCTGCTGCCAGTAAGAACTTGGGAAACTTGAGGGAAACATGCTAATCTTTCTATAGATTCTCTAAGGAAAGAAAAAAAGTGATTGGCCAAAGCAGAGGGTTGAGATCTGGTGGAGCCAAATTAAGAGAATTTATGTGATAGAGAGCTGATGTGCAAAAGGGAAGGCTAGGGAACATTTTATTTGGTGGTGGTGCAGGGTGGTAAATAATTATAGCTGTGTCATTAAAGAACATGCAAATGAAGGGACTGAGAAGGAACTACATGTAAAATGATGGCTCCAAATAAATGGGAGTGTTCCTGTGAATTCCAAAGAAAAAGGAAAGTAGCACTTACTTTGTAACTAATTTATCAGTAATTTCTAGCCACATTCAACACAGAGGAGGTTTGCATTTCAGGCAAACGCTGGTCAGGAACATGGCAGGGTTGGTTTTGTTCCTGAAAGAGACCTGAGTGTTCCTAAACCAGGGGAGACATGCCATGGAGCTGCTAATCCCTGTGAAGTAGGTCAGGCTTGCCCAGATGGAGAAGATACACCTCATTTGAACCTGATTAGGAACATGCCTTAGGAAATGGATAAAAAGAAAAAGCAAGGAGGGCCAGTTAGAGAAAACAAGGGTCTGGGCCAGACCTTCTCTTGCTCCTGTGATTACTTCAATTACGCTGTTCCTTACACAATTTCCTCTCCTTTAGCTTCAGTGGGCTCCTGTTAACCTGTACTGCTCCAGCTTTTACACTGCATGTGTGTGGTGCTCTGCTGGCTTTGCACAGACCTTGAGAGACACAGTTTTCCAACTTCCATACTCCCACTGCTGTTACAGAAGAGGTTTAGGAATCAAGCTGTCACTTTAGGTTTCCACAGCTGTTGATAGAAGTGTAGCCATGAACCCCAGGTAAGTTTTGGACAGAATTTGATTTTAGAAATAATTCTAGTCTGTAAGTGTTTGTATGCTTTAATCTTGATCATAAAATGTGAAGTTCAGCTATAGTATGGAAAGAACAAGTGAACCTACATCAAGGGAAAGATACTAACATGTCTTTCTCTTAATCTGTGACACTCAGCTCACAAATGTTTCTGTGCTGGAATGATAATTTATCTTGGTGACCAGCCCTTGCTCTGCACAGAGGACACCGCCAAAATACATTGTTTCCTTGACTTACCGATCAGTAATTTCACTGTTTCTCTTGGAGGATGTGAAGAAGACAGGGCTTTGTGTTTTGCCGCTATTTTCTGTATAGGGAGGTTGAACTAGGTGACTTTTAAAAGGTCTTTTCCCACTCAGACTACTCTGTGATTCTGAGTCTTTGTATTCACTGAACTAAAATTTTGCCTCCTCTGATAGTGTGGTTTTCTAGTGGGAAAAGAAGGGGATTAAAAACTTAGGGATTTTAGGTGTGTGGTACAGAGGATGAAGTTGGAAAATTCTTTCTGTAACTTGGTTTCTATTAGCTTTACTTTCTACTTTATTGAGTGTTGTCCTATTATTAGTTTGTGTGGGTGTCTCATGGTAAGGAAAGGTATTCCAGCATTCTTGACGTGTTTTCTTTCACTGTGTGCCATGATGGATTCATGACACTGCCTAGAGCAGAATAAATTACTGCAGCACTCATCTTCCTAAAATACACTTGATATCACCATCTACGTAATTTTTTCCAGTTCTCTACTGGATTTCCAGAACTACCCTCCTAAACTTTTGGAATTTGTTCTCGATGGATTGGTTGTGAAACTAGAAAATAAGAGGTTATCATCACACAGACAATAGCAATGTTGATATTTCCAATTTTAATTTTTACATGTGTCTACAAAATAACACAACAGTTGCAATATACTTTTCACCGTGTGAATGCTAAAAGAGGTTTATAACTTAAACAATGTAGTAAAGAGTAAACAAGATGTGGCCAAAAATAAGTAGTCAAAGCATTTTCTAACATGGGTTTAAGCTTGTTTTATTTATGAGAATGGTTTCATTTAGAATAGATAAATCAATAAATACACAGCACTGTAACTGTTGAGAAGTCACCATGGCTCTGCCTTTGATATTTAATTAAATGAACAAAAGCTTTTATACAAGACTTCGACTTTTGACCAGGAATGTTCATATCTGCCCTTCAAAAATAAGACTAAAGAACTAATTGGAATATTAAAAGAATATAAATAGAGCTTTCTTGTTCATGTTCATCAGGTTAATCTGAATCTAATGACTACTCACCAAAAGGAAGGGATGTAATGACAGGAGGAAATCACATTTACAGGGTACTGTCCCCACAATACATCCAGTTGAATGTGATATTCAAGAACGTCTCTGACTGATTCTTGCTGTCCTCCAGAAATGTGAAGAACTAGTCCTGCCAAGATCTGGAGACAAGTTATCAAGAGTATTCTGTAGCACTCGTCAGGCCGGCCTACTAGGCCGAGGAGCCTCAAGGAGAGCTAAATAAGGAACCACACTGAACAGCAGATGGAGGAGCAGAAAGAGAGAGAGGGCAGAACCCTCTGCCTTTATTTATATGTTTTCACAAATCACCGTGGATTGGAGGTAGAAATGACCACCTCTTTAATTCCACTGGTCAAACATCTGTTTATCGTATTTCTCCACCCAGTATACTGGAATTATAAACATAGGATAGCATAGATAGTTACTAAGAAACTATGGCCATGTTTACAGAAAAGATTCTGAGAAAAATGTTACAGAAAGAAAAACACTGAAACACTGCAAAACTCAAGGCAACAGTATTCAGCATTGAAAAATACATCTTGTTATAAAAAAAAATCACCTCTCACTTTTATGCTTCTTATGCAGGGAAGCTCATGTGCACCAACAGTTCTTCCCTACCTTCTTGAGTGGCTCTTCTTGATCTTGTAGCATTAAGTAACATTAGAAAATCTGATTTTTCACCTTGCCTGCATGTCTAGATACAGAAGACCCTTGGCTGCAGAGGTGGAGTTTGTCATCCAGTGACTGAAACAGAAGCACACTGGAGTACAGCAGTGCTCAGGGTACTTCCTGCTACCAGAGGCATGCACAGCCTCCGGGGAGCAGGGACAATACCACAGCACATCTTGTCCAGGAAGCATAAATGCCTCCGTGGGAGCAAGAGGAACAGCTCGCCTGCTGCCTCTGGAGAGGTGACTGCTCAGCAGGGGAGCTGGCACAGAAGGAATGAGTGTGGAGCCTGCAGGGCAGCCTGTTCCTGGTGCAATGCCTCTGGGTTGGCATCTTCACTCTCCTCCAGGCTTCCGAAGGGAGGGAGAGGAAGTCATTCCCAAGCCTTACGTAACCTGCAGTCCTGGAAAGAGGTGCATGCTGGGGGCTCCCCCTCCCCACACAGCACCCCACCAGGCAGGCACGCCTCCACACCCTCATCTTTGCATAAGGCAGGAGAGACTTCCTACAAGATCATCTCCCACCTCTACTGTGCATCTGTTCATTTGCTGCCTGTCAAGCCTTTTCAGGATTGAAAAGATCTTACAAGAGATAGGAGAACAAGCTTTCAAGTTTGAGTGCATCAGATCTGGACAGATCTGATATCAAATGTGAATTTTTATTGCTTGGCTTATTTTTCTTACCTCTTTCTTCCAAAGTGGAAAAGAGAGAGAACTGCTGTGTAAGGAATTGTTGCTTGCAATATATTTTTCTCAGCAATAAAAATACCTTCAGGACAGAAGCACAATTCTCTTTTAGACTTGACTTCTCCAAAGCCTGATATATGTGGCTGAGTTAGATGAAAAGGTATTATTAGGTTTTTATTAGAATATGATGCAAGCGCGAGCTGGCTAGGCTCATCAGGCAGTAAATCTAGAGCAAACAGCAGTGGCCAAATTCTGCTCCTGTACATGTTGCTGCTTCCCAGGTCAGTTTCCCTCTGGTTCCCTTCTGTCAGTTGTGTGAAGGGCACGGGTGTACCAGGCCAGGATTTACAGTGTAACCTGTCATTGACAGAGTAATTGTGATTGTGCTCCCTAATTAAATCAGAAAGAATTCTATTGAAGGAAGAAGAGTTATTCCTCCTCACACAATACAGGAATCAAAAATCCAGGCTTTAATCACACAACTAAGACTTGTTAGATATGTCATGGATATTATTTAGACATGGCTTTTACCATCAGAGTTTCAAAAATAACCTTTTTTTCAGCTCCTGTCTGGCAGCCACATGTTGTGTTAAAGAAGTGAATCAAACTGGGTTAGTCAGGCAAAGCTGGAGATCTCCTGTTGCCCTCAGCAGGGACTGCACAAGAATTGTGTAGCCAGAAGCTGCCCTGGGCCCTGTGAACACAGCAAGTGCTGCTTCCATCCCAGGCAGTGCCACAGTCTCGCTTCAGGAATGCCAAATTCATTTTAAGCCTGCTCTGACTGCTGCAGGGGCTCAGCAGTGAAACAAAGGTGCAGGTGGAAACCCAGGCCAAGCTCACAGATGTCCTGTGGCAGAGGAGCTGCTGGGCACTCTGGAACACACAGAATAGATGTGTAATTTTAAAAGTTGTAATACATCAAGACTTCCTGCAGAAAGAATTAAAGCTCACCTGAAAAGACGGCAAGTTTGAGAAAATGAAAACTGTTGTGTCATAAGCCAGATTCTTGCTTCTAGTAAATTTTTGGATAAGCATCTCAAAGACATATTGCAGCAGAGCCATAAATCCAGTTGCCACTGCATGTAGTTCTCAAGAAAAGCTTCCAAAAGTCCCAACCTTTGCAAATATCCTAATTTATTAACCTGAATTTAGTGCTGAGTTAAGCAACTTCTGATAAAAGCAGCAGGATATACATGAAACAATAAATATTTTCCAATGTATTGCTGTATCCACACTACCTTTTCAGAGTTTGTAGCCATTCTCTCCCACACTAAGAAAATATGTCTTCACCTAAAAGCAGTGAAAATAGTATTTCTGCCCCCCATCTGAACAATTAATGGATATTTGGGCTTGATATATGTTCCAGTACTTCTGAGGCTCCTATGGGAACAGTCTTCTCTAATAATTTTCAAGTTTTAGAAAGTAATGTTCATCTCCAGGGATTTTAAAACAGGTATAAAATCCTTATCCTGGGCCTCCTGTTCCTTTCCCACTGACCTGTGCATGATGTGGACCAAGGACGAGTAATGCTCAGCCTCTTTTTTTTTTTTTTTTGGTCCTGGCAACCATTTAAACAAGGTAACAACTGCACAGGGTGTTGCAAGGCACTGGTAAAGCCTACCCAATTCAGGGGAACTTACTGCAATCCCCAATGAATGTGAGAAACGCCATTATGTAACTGTATCGTGCCATAGCTTTGCCACTGGAATTCTCCTTGCTCTCCCTTTCCCAGAGACTGTTGAAAATAAGTTATTTGAAAGAAGAATTACCTGCAATATGATCTGAGTTTAACTCAGCACTTATCTTGCATCAGTAGTGTCCAATAGACATTTCAGGCCATTTATTCTCGGGACAATGATATCAAATTGTTCATATCAAATTTTAAGAACAAGATCACTTTTAGTTAGAGTCTAAAATCAGTGGGGTGATTTTATGATAAGTTAGTTGAATGAAAATTGGAGTAAATCCAAAAAGTTTTCTGTATTGAAGTGTAAAACAGGTGGAGTTCAAAATTTTTGGTCCAGAAAATATCTTTTTCATAACCAAAAATCCACATGAATGAAGAGCCAGCTGAACAAAGGTGATTTAATGACCGGGCTGCAGAATTCCAATGAAATGGAATGTAAAGATTGCTTACATGTCATAGTAATTTACGTGGTCATAGAAATATCTCTGCTCCCAAAAGAGGTGGGTAAGACTGTGCAAGGGTGCATTTATGAATCCCCTCTGCTGCTGGAGACCAAATGCCTCTCTACAGGTGCCAAGGAAAATGGGCCACTCAGACAACTGCTTGCAGGCCAGGCTCCATCTGGTACAGAACATTCCTGGAGCTCGCTGGGCAGCTGCTGGCACTACAGTTGCCAGAGGCCCAAACACTGCTGCTGTCAGAAGACCCTTTCAGGCAGTTTGTCACCTGGGCTGGCACTTGTCTTTCAGGTAGTAGGACAGTGATTATGGGCCTGCTGTGGCAGTCCCTGTTCCTGCAAAGCTGTTGCATTTGGCAGGAGTCTTGCTTGAGGAGTTACTGCTAGATTAGACTGCAGATTGTTCCTCTGAGAAATTGTATCTTGTTGCTGAGCCACATGAAAGCAGAAGTCTTTTAAAATGCAAATTGTCTGCAAAAAAAAGAAAAGACTACTGAAACTTCCAGGAAGCTGAAATTCTAGTCTTTTGTTTGTGAAGGCCACAGAAATCTTCACATACACAATCAGCAACCTGTAATTAAATGCAATTCTGAAGTGTCCATAAATATTTAAGCCTATTGCAACTTTCAGACATATAGTTTGATAATTAAGGTAACCCCCACAAGGAAAATGATTGATTTTGATCTGAGTGGGTTCCTGAGCAGAGCACTTGGGATCCAGCCCTAGAACACAAGGGTCTTAGGCACAAAGTCAAGGTAACATTTTCCTTTAGAAAGAAAAAGAAAACTGTAGAGGGTGTACATTTATCTGAAGTGTGGGCTAATGGTATGGGCTGATGTAAAAGTTTCTTTCAGAGCTATCCTTTTGCCAAAGAATGCATTAGCAGATATCTAGAAATAGGAAGCTTTCTCTGGAGTACGTTGAATTTGGTAAGTGCTCAGAACTTAATTTGCCATCCTTCTCCTGTTAAGTACTGTTCAGCTCCACAAGCGGACAAAGCAAACCAGTTCTAATAACTGCATTATGTATGGTAACAAGCTAATGGATATAAATGCATTGTTTTATATGGTTTATTCCGGAAGAGCCCTGTACTGAAAGTGATGGATATTCTCTAAGCTGATACTTTATACTTTGTTATCCCATTTCTGTAACTTTTTCCATGATAAATGAATAGGAAAAAATGGGAAAGCATAAGACAGTGATGGCCTTCTCTGCTTATGTCTCAAATCCCACAGGCAGACATTTTGCTTCTGTCTTAGGGATGCATTTGTGAAAGAAAACCACCAAGGGTGCAAACCTGAAGCCAAAGGCATCTCGAAACAAGCCACGTTCAGTGGCTGAGCAGACACTGACACTTGTAACACTGACAGAGCCTTGGCCACAAAAATAGGAAGATTACTTCCTGATTTGGCTTCATAGGGAATTGTACTTTCGGCAAACTGTTAGGATATAACTATAAATTTATAGTTTCATTTTGATTTACACACAGCTCCATACACAAGAAACATGTCCTGCTAAATCACGTCTTCTGACAGCACTTCTGGTGCTCCTTTCACACGTTTGGGAAGAAGCTGAATTAAGTGCCTCATTGGGGTAGAAGAAAAGAATACTCTGTTGCAGTTTAGAGAACAGTAAAAAATGAACCCTCTAAGCAGTTTCTTAAATGTAACCCTGTGATTTCTGTTGCAGACAGCAGGAAAAAAAGCTTAAGAATGTGCGGGGAGTCAGGCAGGTCCCACCACACCCTAAGAAATGAGCTCTGCTGTCATTCTCTAAAACAGAGGGCTGTCATTTGGAAATGTAACAGACATTTTTGTAAGTCCTCTTAACTGTCTGCCTACCATTTGCTGCTACTTGTGGCTCAGTATTTCCCAGTGAAATCTGGGCTCGGAACAAAAGGCCAGATAATTACAACTTTTTTGGCTGGTAACAGGAACTGGTTACTTCTTCTGCCTAAGAAGAATTGCGGATTTTATGCCCAGAATTTCATTTGAGGCTCAGCACTATCCCTTAACAGAAATATCAAACAAAGTATCAAATCTTGGGGCACTGTAATGAAAGTGTGACCCCTCTCTTAGAGTTACAGCAGCATCAGTTGCTATTTTTACATTGCATTCCTATTTTCTAAGAGACTCTAATAAAAGCACAGATAGCTTTTAGAGAGCCTGTTTGTTTCTCAGCAAAGTAGGAACCAGAACTTTCTTGGAAAAGAAAAAAAAAAAAAAAGATATGTTCCAGAGGAGGGCTTAAAAGTAAACAGGTGCACCAGGGCCCTGAGAGCACCAATCAACTCTGTTGGTCCTGGTCTGCTTCACCTGGGCCCCCTGCCCACACCCCTCCCCACAGGTCTTTGGGCCCTATTTAAGCTCGAACTTGGGGCCTGTGTGGTGATTGGGGTTGTGCTGTGGGACTGTTGGTCTTCAGTGCTTATCCTGCAATTGTATTTCCTGTTGCTTCTATCATGATGGCCCCTGTGCCTGGTTCATCCCCTTGCTGTGCTTGAGGTAGATGGTCAATTTTGTTATTTGTGACTGGTGCTGCCCTCAGCTCCTGTGGGATGTTGCTCTGCTTGGGCCTGTGCTGGGCTTCTCCTCAGATGTTGCCTCAGCTCCGCTCAAGGAGTTGCACAGCTTTTGCTGCTGCCTAATGTGAGAAGAGGGATAAACAAGGGGTGGAATGAAACTGTGGAGGACAAGAGTGTAAATTTGAGAAGTTATTTTTCTGGCACTTTAGTAACACTGGGAAGCATCTACACTTGCTTTAGAATCTCAAGATGTGTGCAATCTGCTATTGCCTGCACTAGGTTTTTTTATTTGGTCTTGTTTTTTTTTAGTTTAATTGGCCTAAGCAAGGGGAGAAAGCTTCTCAAAAGGCAGCTGCTCCATCCTGTTACACTGGGATGTGTGCTTATCACAGCCCACTGTTGGTGAAACCAACAGGATTAGAGTGTGGGATTTGACTCTGTACTTCAGAATAGGCTGTTCAGGGGAACAGATTACTGGATGCCAAAGTAATCTTCTGAAAGAACCTACACTCAGCCTGCAGAGGAACGGAGATTACTGATGGTTCTCCAAGAGAAGGGAGATGTTTAATGCTGTCAATAGCCAGGGCTTTTTGTACATCTTGTATGTTTGTTTTGAAGGCGTGAATACAGGTGGCATCTTCAGCTCAAACACCCATTTGCAGAGGATCTAATTTCCATGAACTGTTACCAGCAGGTTCCTGGAGAAATCAGATAAGGAATGTGTATCTGTTAGTACACCTAGGCCAGATGCAGTTAAAGCTCTTGGAAGTGTTGCGGTTTTGGTGCTCATTGGATTCACCCAGCTGCCTATGGTTGGATTCTAATTAGCATCACTTTGTGTTTTTCTGCAGGGTAGCATAGCAAACCTGGCACAGTTAATAAGATTGCCATGCTGCTTTCACAGCTTTAGCTGTTAACCTGCTTTTGTTCTGAGGAAATGGAAAGACTGTTTGTTAAAATACAAGCTGGAGGGAGGCAAGAAGTTAGAGGGGATGTTTAAACTTCTGAGCTTTCATAAGAATGTAAAACCAATGGGAGTGTGTAACTCTACAAAGTATATGGATAACTGCCAGTAAAAATATTTCTTCAGATCAAAAATTTCCTCTCTTTCTAACTGAAAACCATTATCTTTGCCTCTGCCAGCACCTCTTGCTGTTTTGTAGCAGTTTGCAATAGGTCTTGCTATCTCTGAGCTGCTTTGCAGTCTCAGTTCAGTTGTTGGGGTCTCAAAGCATCCAGGGGAGTGTATCATTATGAGGGGTTTAATGTTAATGAAGATAATGGGGAAATCAGTTTCTTATGTAGCATCTGGTTTTAAGAGGCCTTCTTACACCAAATACCATGTGCACACCCCAAATACATTGTTGTCCTGAATACCTCACTAAAGGTAGCGAAGCTGATGCGAAGAGAGAATGACTGATGTAGCCCAAGGCCTTCAGGCTCATCTGAGTGGAGCAGAGTTAAATGTGCTCAGATTTAAATATGCCTCCTTCACTGGATTGTTCTAACAACTCAGTTGTGTTTTCTGCAGTTCATCTTGGTGCTTTATTCATTTGGACACGGCAAATGCCTACTGTTCTTCCATTTCCAACTGGCCGTCCTTCATGTGAGGACAAATATTATATTGTTGTGATTGCAGATAGGAGTTCTGCAGTCTCTTTTTTATTTGGTATTCAGGAAAGACTTCCCTGACAGAGGCAGGAGTTGGGTTGGAAACACTCTGACTTTCTTTTTTTATTCTATTTTCATATTGAGATGTGCTCGACAAGCTGTGTGACACTAAATATAAGGATTTTCCCAATATCTCTCCTTTATTCTCACTGGTCACTAATGCTTTCCACATCCCTAGTGCTTTGTACAGGTGAGTGCCTTTGCAAACACATGTGCATCACGATACCCTAGCGAGGAATATTAATATTATTGCTGTAGTGATTAGAAATTATAGCAAATACCTCGTGCCAACTCATCCTGAATTCATGGAGTTGAAAGAAAAAAAGTTGCTAAGATTAAGTGAGTTTGTGGAATTTCCCTTAGTTCCCTGGTAGGACTCTGAGACCAGGCCCCTCTCTCTCATCTGACTAAACTTCAATATAAGAATTGCAAGGCTGGATCTGGCAGATTTCTGCCAAGCTAAGGGTCCTGTCTCAACACAGGTTAATAACAATTTCCTAAGGGAAGAGTACAAGTTCAGCCTGTGTGTAATGTTTTTTTATTTTGGAAATACTTGGCACCAATAGGGGTTTCTGGAGCATTTAACTTATCTTTAATTATCAGCAATGGACTTGTGTGAATTTACTTATGTATCTTTGAACTTGTTCATAGTTCTTGGATCCTTTAGCAGAAGGTTACAGAACTTAATTTTGCTTCATATTACAACAGTAGTTGCTGATTTTGCTTAAGATCTGTGGCCTCCTAGATCCAGCATTGCAAGAACTAGATGATAACTTTTTCTTCCTCTCTCTTTTAGTATTTTGTAGACCAAATGCTGCTCCACTGACTGAGGTGGAAGCTGGGCTGATGATTGATGAAGTGGAAGGAAATTCCTGCTCTACATGTATTCCCTACCTCTCTCCCAGTCAGCTGGCACTGTAGTATGTTAGTGACAGCTTGGAGCAGGTGTGATTTCCATTTGTGTGATGAACCAGTTGTGTACTTATCCTTTGCAAATGCGATGACAGATTGGGAATGCATCCAGTTAGACAACCCATGTCCTCCTCAACACTTGCTTGTGTTGGTGGATGCTGAGCTCCAGTCAATTAACAGTTTGTCAACAGCTGATTGCAGGATGGCAAATTTAAGATAGAACCTGCTGCTAAGTGGATTTTGCCTCTCTTAGGATATCAGCACCCTGGTAATGACATTTTGTTTTCAGGCTGAGCTTGGTTTCCTTGCTGGTGCTGCTACAGGGTCTGAACAGCAATTTTGTTGAAGTTTTGGAAACTCTGAAGGCTTTCTCAATTTTTCTTCAAAATGACAGGGAAGCAACACTGGCGTTGAAGCGTCTTGGTGACAAATCAGGCCTTAAGTCACTGGAAAAACACTCTGCTTCACAGAAAGTGAAGGGGCTATTTTAATAATTGAGTCATAGGACAGATGAGGTTGGAAAGCTTCTCAAAAGATCCTGTGGTCCAGCCTGTGATGGCAAAGGGAGCAGAGACAAGACCATCAGGCCCTTGTCCAGCTGCAGCTTGAAAACCTCCAGTGATGGAGTCCACATCCCTGGTGGGGGGGCTGAGCTTGGCTGAGCTTTCTTGTGTGGTGTAAGCTTATACATGAGTGCTGTATGTGCTTCCTCTTTGGCAGGAGTGCAGGCTTTTGGGAACTTGCTTGTCCCACTCTTCCCAAGGCTTTATTCCCAAGTGTGCAGCTGTCTCTTTAACCTGAAGCACATCTATAGCAGCAAGTAGAGTGGCTGGTTCTTGCTCCTTTCACTGAGTGTTCGCTTCCAAATATCTGTTTAGCCATATCCATATTTCTAGAGTCCCTTTACACTTTCCTTCAGCTATTTTCTGATGCTAAGCTGATGCCTGGGGTTTTTTTCAATGGGTACAGCATCCTGTGTTTATTTGTAACATTTTAGGGTGCATCACTAAAAAAGATTCAGTTCTCTGCAAGGTACAGGTACCAGGCAACCCATGCATTTCCTTAGCTTGTACTGAGAGACAAACAGAAGCACAGAGTGCTTCAAGGATAGATAGATAAATAGTAATAAGTTGACTTGAAATTTCCATTTCTGCACTTAATGGAAGGCACTGAGAGCTGTATGGGCTAAAGCTATGGCAAATATCTCTGTCGATGTAGAGTGGAGGGAAAAAAACACCACCAGATCAGAAATTTAATGCAGCATTCAATGCTCACTTTTTCCAGGAATGCGTAAGTGCCCACGCTTCCTGGGAGGATAATCAGTCTGAGAGAACATAATTATCTGACTGTGTGTACAAAGTAAAGATGGTTTTCTCAACCTGCTTTGCTCTTGAAATTGTAGGTCACCAGCATAGATGGAGTGCACAGGCTGAAGATGAGATCACTGCTGTTCTGCTCTGCCTCTTCTATGTTGCCAGAGTAAAAGTGGGAGGGAGCAAACACTAAGCCTGGAACTGGGATGGCAGGGGAAGACTATCCATGGAGACTTCCTCCCTGTAAAAGGAAGGATCATAGCTTGGAGTCAGAATGCTGAACTTTCAGCATCACTCCAAATTGTATTGTGGTTTGGAGATACTGCAGGAGCTCAGGCAGCCTCTCAAGGCCAAAGCTGCCTAGAGAGCCTTTTCCCATCCATTCTTCCACCTCTGCATGTGAACACTGCTCTCCTTGGCTGAGGCAAGAAGTGGGAATTACCATCTGTGTGATTGTTTCCTTTCACTGTTCATGCTGCTTATCACCTTTACCTGGCTTGCTTGGTACAACCTGCATTCTGCTTTTGTTTGGGAGTAGTACAGGGAGGAGAGTCTGGAAGGAATGTTGAAGGGAAATATACAAAGAAATAATTTGTAGTTGTTTCTTGAATATGACCCAAAGTGTTTTAAGATCTATTCAGAAAGCTTAACATGAAGCAATTAAAAGTGTAAGATCAGGATGCCCATATGAAAGTGTATTAAACAGATTTAAGTGTACTCTCCTTCAGGGATAAAAACCTATAATATGGAGCTAAACCTCTTCCAGGATCCATCACTTCCAGAAAATACAGTATCATTTGAAGCATTCAGAGATTTGACTTGAGGGTTTTTTTAATGTTTGTAAATTTTCTGGCTTGATTTGTTTCAGCAAGAGAAATGTGTGTGGTGGTGAACCTTATTTCAAGTCACTTGAGAGGTGTGCAGCCCAACAATGTCTTTATTGGGTACTTGACTGATGTCTCTCCCCTGCTCCCCCTCTCTCCTCAGTTCCTTATGGCAGAAATCACTTCTGCAATTTACTTTAATGGGACTTTTCCAGGCCAGGGACAATTGCTATAGGACAGGTGTGAACTTGAATGATGTGTCATGCTGAGTGCTTGATGAACTCTGATCAGAGGCACTTTACCTTGGCAGAGCTTCGCTGATTGCAGTGGGCTGGTTTCTAACATCCCCATTTCTAATGGCATCAAAGCAATGGGCTCAGTATCACTACACACATTACACTTAAGTTTTCATGTGGACTGGATGCTTTTCCTTTTTTTTTTTTAACCACATGTGGTTTAGAGAGTTGAAACTCTAAGGGACAGTTCCTTGTAGGCCTTGCACTGCAGTTAAACTTTATTGATTTCAACCACAAGGAATGTAAGAATCTTGCTAAAACTAAATAATGTGTTAATAACCTGCTGGTTTCCTCGTGGGATATATTTGAGCTCAGTACTGGACTCTTGGTGGCTGTTCCTCCAGTGTGTATTTAGAAAATTCTTTTGCTGCCTCTACAGAGGTAATGAACTTGTCACCCTGTGCCCCTGTATGTATTATACATGACAATACCAACTAAAAGTGAAACTATTAAAATTACAAACGAAGTTATCTGCCTGCATCTTCGGCAGCTTTTTAGTTCATTTTGAAAACAAGGGGAATAAATCAAATATAACAAAATGTGCTGTGTCTGGATTTTGGAAGTGACAGCTTTTGACAGTCAGTCTGTTCTCTGCCCAAGAGAAAATTCAGCTGTACATAAACATGGGAAATAAAATTACTTCTTGGAGGCCCTGGTGTTAAACAGTCTACGTTGGCTGAAACTTGGCAGCATCAGCCTTTTCACCTCATTTATGGAAACAAGATCTGTCATTGTACTATATGAAAAATGAGCTCTCTTTCTGGAATCATCTCCATTAATTACCCGGTTAAAGATCAGATTTCCTTGCTAAAATGAATTTGGACTTTGATAATTACTTTAAAAGGAACAGTTCTATGGTCTTGTCTTGACTTTTCTTGTCAAAACACTGCTTCTCAATGCATTACTTTTATTGCAGTAAATTGAAGGAAAAAATACTAATGAAGGACATGGAAATTGTGCAAGGCATGGTGACAGGTTGAGATTTGAATTATTGTACGTTTTTTGGAAGGAGTGAAAAAGCCTGTGTGTCACTCTCTGCCACCAGTTTGTTCCATGATGTGTCCGGAAGCATGGGAAAGGCATTCCTGCCTGTTTCTTTTCCTTTGAGGTGAGCTAGGGGTATGGAGGGAATGGGAATAGCCAGACCTTCAAATTGCTCTTCCACCCTCTGGCCCAAGAGTGGGTGAGCAACCAGGAAGCTCCTTTGGGCATGAAGTGTGGTTTTAAAATGCCCCGTGAATAATGAGTGCTTTGTATCCTGTGTCTCCTTGAAACCCGAGAGAATTAGGCTCTTTGCCAGGTTTAAAAAGGTAATCAGGCTGAGCATTGGAAATCAAATGTTTTCCTGTGTGAATGTGGATTCTTAATTTTATTTTTAAATCAAGCACTGTTGACTTTGAATCTGTTACACAAGGACACAAAGGAGAAGAAAACATAAAAAATATTGAGGACTTCACTAAGTTCTGAGCTGTAAAGCTTCTGCAGGCTACTTGTCAGGCATGTTCCAGCTGTAAAATAAGTGTTGCTGAAAATATCTTAAGATCACTGTATAATTTAGACAGTTTTGAATGTCAGATCACACAATGGAGTGCATATTTTAAAAGAAGAGAACTGGTAAAATTAGCCTGTTTCTGCTGAGATATGGCTTGAAGAGATGCTTGTTTTGAGTTGGCTTTGCCCCAGGTGTGTGGCAGAGGGATCAAGCTGGGTGAGGAGAAAGGGCTCTGCTCCCCCCAGCACTGAACAATTCCCCTCACATTTGTTTCCCTGTCTGTAAACGGATGGAGGAGCTCTGATAAAAAGCTTTCTCTAAAAGAGAGATAAGAGAACAATTCTATGCTCCTGAGGGTTTCACTGTTAGACTAGAATCTTGTGTTTTTCATTAGGAAAGGGTATTATTGATTAGCAATGAAAGGGCCACTTAGCATTTTTAAGGTAGATACATATTATATTCTTTCAGTATTCTGTGATTCTGTGGGCACCATCCTAATTCAGCTCTCAGTGCTTGAAGTACCTCTATAAGAATTTATTCTAAAAAGCTTCAGTACAGAGTAACTTTATTTCAATACTTGGAAAACTATGTTCTTCTGGTTTGTTTTATTGATGTACAAATGTTCAAAGCATCCTGTGGAAGTTCATCATTTCTTAAAAACAACTTTCTCCGAAAACTGTGATCAGTTTTTGGGTAAATATAAAAGCACATTTACTGAATGGCAGTGGTAGACCCCTCATTTTCTGAAAATCAGAAACTCTTAGGAAGAAGCAATGAGTTTCTACTGCTCCTCTCCTGCAAATGGATGGCACAATTCATGCCAGATTGCTCCAAGTGATCCAATTTTCATTGTCACTAAAGACAAATAGTCACTAGTTCCCATCGTGGTGTGCTCTTAGATGAGCAATCTGGGACTGATAGTCACGCTGATGTGCTGAGTTCATGGGACAAAAGAGAAATATCCTCTCCAGTGAAATCCTGCGTGCAGATGTTGAAATGAAAGGAGTACTGAAAGATGCCAATTTTTGCCTTTTAGTCTACTTTGTGCATATTCTATCAGTTCTGCTTGATTTGCTGATGAAAACAAGTTCCTGCATTACACACTGTGGAGAAGTACTTAAAAATGAATAAAAATTGGGAAGAGGGATGTTGCCTCTAAACATCCAAGGAGAAATGAAAGCCAGCAATGCAAATCTGTCCTATCAGAGGCCTTGCTGATGAAACAATAGTTCTTTTTAATAGATCACATTATCTTTGGAGAAGGGCAGTGGAACTTGGGAAACTATTTTAACAGGGAGTGTATTAATTTATGTGCACAAAGCAGTTATTTAAAGGGGGATATCAAAGTATTTTTTGCCAAACCTAAGTGAATAAATGCTTGCTTTTAATTAAGGGATTTGATCCCAATCCCATTCTGCCAAGACTGCCATGTATTTTAGGAAAATGAGAAAAGGACTCAAAAAATGTAGGAAAAACAAAACCCCATAGCACATAGGAATATATTTTGTTTACTTCTTTGGGTATTGGATACTTTTGAAGATCAGTGTGGGAGAAATAGGAGAATGAATTTTAAATCCTCTACAAATCTCAAGAACCAGAGAAAGAGGAGCCAGGAGTGGAGCTTGAGGATAGTGCAGGCAGGAGGGATCAGGATCAGATCAGACTCAGAACTTTGTTTTTTAAATAGGAAATATATTCTGGATGCTTTTATTCCTGCCTTCTGTTTGTGTATCCACAAACACCAGCTTAAATACTTAGGAATTCCTACATTAGTATGAGTTTCCAAGAACTCTAATTTTTGGATATTGCTAACAAACTGTGGGTGATAAATGCAGCTCTGCTAAATTGGCCATTGCCCTACCAGTGTTTTACATTGTGAATATTTAGGTGAACTGCAATTTGCTAAGATTGAAGTGTGGCAGTCTTAAATGCTAGTTTGTAAAGCTTTGAACTTGTAATCAATTAGGCCTACCAAAAAAAAGATTATGGAATTATTATAAAGTGGTGTGGAGCTCAAAAGTTAGTTTTACTGGGGTTTTTTTAATTCAAGCAAAGATGATAATGATGTACTTCTTAGAGTTTAGGAATTCCTTTCTAGTAAATTTACAGGCCCAAACTACAATGATTTAAACTAGTGCTTTGAAGGTCAGTAAATTAGGCCTATCTTCACAAGGGAAGCTGAGATTTGGTAAAAGCATTTCATCCCTAGATGACATTATTTCAGCTATGAATTGTCATCAAAGTGCCTCAAAGTCATTTCTCCCTGGTCCTTTACATAATCAAAGCTGTGTAGTGAAACTCTCTTGTGTTTTCATTCTGGGCTAATATTTATCATGTTTCAGGCATTTAGTACTTATTCAGAAAATGGCATTTCTGCCAAAAAGTCTCCATGAAAGGTTTCAGTTAAAGATATGGCTTTTCCCTGAAAAAGTTACCTTCTGATGGATTTTCTCTCAGCTTGAGTCACAGCAGCTCTGTTATATCTGAATAGTGACACTGTTCAGTGCTGCATGTTTTTGCGATAGTATGGACTTTTTTAACTACTTGGGCCACTGCAGTTGGAGCTGAAGGTCTGTCATACCAAAAAATAGGAGAATGTTGATTCCATGAGTATGAATAACAATCAGGAATTCTCATATTTCACCTATTTGCAGCTACATGTGGAGAAATGCAATTCAGGATTGGACCTAAATGCTTAGAATAGGTCAGGTTGAAAGCGCTGAAGGCAAGGGAGCTCTGTGTGCATTAAAGGAAGAGAGGCCACTGAAAGATGTGTTCTAGTGGGAGCTTCCCAGAAGGAAAACCTGTTCCCACTGCTGTGTATGTAGCAAACCCAAAGGACAATGAGTGGTTCAAGCAGGCCAAGAGCAAACAAAGGGAATTAGAACTGGAAGCAGGCCGGCAGAATGACGGATAGCTCCTGGATTAGTCAGTGCATGGAAACTTTATTTGGCATTCATGTAGTCTTGAGCCTCAAAGAAGAACCACAATGTTCCCTTGGGAGATTATTTTAAGATCCCAAAGAATGCATGTGCCGTTCCTTGGTATCGAGCGATTTCATCATGTGCTCATCCAGCCTGGGTTTTTAATTTAGGAGTGAAAGTGTGGAGCATCCCCTGGATGCAGAGCTACTGCTGTGCTATGGAGGGAGAAAAAGAAAAAAGTATTCGAGTTTCCATATCCACTGTAAGATATTTTCTCTCAGGATCCATTTTGCAGCACACTACAGCCTTTGGATCTCTCACTTATTTTATAGTCATGAGCTCTCTGCCACTCAAAAAGGGAATAGAGATCACATTTGGCATAATGCCATTTAGAGGAAATTGTTTTAGCTGCTAAATAGAAATCTAATTCAAATTAATTGTAAAACTGTTTTCAAGGTAAATTTTCAGAGTTTTCTTGAGGCTGGCTTTTAAAAAGTGGGGATTTTGGTGGGTTTGTTGTTTTAGGGATAACTTGCTTGCGTAATCACACCAAAATGGGGTTTGAAGTGCAGCTGTACATAATGTTGGCATTTGGACATGAATATCCAGACATTTGATATATGAAATGTCCCTTCCTTGTGCAATACACTTCCAACAACAACAACAGCATTACAGCTAAATTAATTATGCCAACAATATCAGTTTGCTATTAGTATATCAAAACTACAGATTATTGTAGAGATGATGCAAAGAAAAAAAAAAAATCCCTAAAAAACATCCAGACAAGTGTGTTCATCTTCTTGCAGGAGTCAAATGAGATGTAGAAGCAAGCATTAAGTGTTTCTCTGAGCCATGCAGGTTGTAAGCCTAGTTCTACCTTCAAATACACCTGATTCTCCCAAAAAGTGCAGCAAAACTTTCGGTCCCCACATAGTGCCGCACTTCAGTTTTGGGAGTTCACTTAAAATTTGGCAAATGTGCACATTATATTCCCGTTCTCCACCATTCCTTCTGTAGCTTTAGTAACTGCTTATACCTCCTCTAGCAAGGGGGATTTTCAGAGTGTGTGGTGACTGTCTAAGTGGCTGCATTTTAGATTTTCTACTGCTGTGAAGGATGTCAGTGGCTTGAGCAGAGGAATGGTGTTGCTCTAGGTAGGCAGCGCACTCCTCAAATGCCACGTGTGATAGCGACATGGGGATGTTATGGTAGGATTCCAGGACAGCTGTGCTAATTTCCAGGTGCTGAATAAACTTCCCACTCTACATTTCAGTAGGTGAAGGCTCTCTATGCAGGACAGATACCCAGTGGAGACAGACTGTTCTAATTTTTGAAATCATGAAAGGCTTTTGACACTTGCTCTATTAATTTTCCACTAAGGACAGTGAGTCCTTAAAATAACTGTTTAGCTAACCTCTGTAAGGAAGGGCTCTGCTTGTCACTGCTAAAATTGGAAGCACTCATTGTCCTAATGGATTTTGGCTCTTCCCTGCAGCTTCACCTTTATCTCTTAAGCATAGATGTTATTGTTTGAACATCGGTTTTCTGAGTAAAAAGATAAAATGTGCATTTTAAATTAATCCTTCTTATCCTCTTTGCTGCTCTCTTCCCTTACAATTTCCTCTTGGAAGCTCAGAACTGCTGAATGACAGTGCAGCTGCTATTGTGAGGTCCTGCCAGCTGAACCATCACCACAGACACTTTGCCTGGCTTCTCCAACATACCTGTCCCTAGGCTAGGGCATATTTTAGTTTGGCTGCTCCGAGTCTTCACTCTCAGGACATAACTTTATTAACCCAGAACAGAGTCTTCTATTGTGAATTACAGAGAGGTGCATGGGCTCAAAGGTTTGGGCTGTCAGTGTATTACCAATTATTTCTCTGTGTCAAGTATTTGATCCTATTTTGATTCTTCCATTCCACAAGTTGAAAAGCTCAGTGTGACTGCTCGGGGCTGTTTTGGCGGACAAAGTTAATCACTTGGTGATTCAAGCCTCATGCCTGGTACATCAAGCTTCAAAGATGTATTTACTTCCCAGCCTCAAATCCTAAAATCCCAATTGAAGCATTAGCAGCAGACTTCAAAGTAATTTCCTGACTACCTAGGAGGGGACAAAAATCAGCTGCAGCTGTGTACAAGGAGGGTGAACTGGATCTTGGAGTTGTTACACTTTTGCATGCAATTAATTTTCATCTGATTTAAGATCTCAAAGTTTTTGAAAAGTAAAATATTGGCTTTCAGAAATTTTTTATAAAATTGCTTATCTTCCTTGTGTCTTTTTAAGGGGAAAACGAGTGTTCTAGAACAATCTAAGTGTATTTTGTTAAAAACCTGTATAGACCCACCCTAGCATGGACTGCACTCAAGAAAAGTTAGATAAAATACAGAATATCAATCTGTTGTACTTGAATTAATGGTTATCTAAACTTTATTTTAACATCATCCATTTGGAATAAAAAAAATTCCCAAGGTGTAGCAACTGATGAAAAATCTGAAATGAAGTTATACCTACAGTTCCTGGTGCATGCTCTGAGACTGCCTCATATTTTTAATGCTTTTTTTCTCCAAGATATCCAAATATCCACTGTTCTTCCTGGAGTAAAAATAATTTGAGACAGTTGCAAGCAAACTACCTAAATCTGTGAACAGGAAAAAAAGTACTACTGGCATTGAGTAAAGAACTGCTTGACTTTCTTCTTGTGCAGAACATGTTCTGAGAAATTTTCTTTCAGAAAGGTGAACAGCAATGGCCCCATTATAGTGCTGTTCATTGTGAAACCTCTGCTGTGACCCTGTTGCACCAGGAAGAGCAAGCTGATTTAGAGTGCCTTGCCCACGCAATAAAGCTGATGGAAAGATGACTTTCTTCAGAAGAGAACTGCTCCTGCCTGCAGTTCAGGTGGTTGATGGAGTGCATGTCATGTTTTGACTGCAAGTCACAGTAGGTTTCAGCTGGAAACAAACACAGCCTACATGGTTTTGTCGTGGTAGGAAATAAATTTTAATTCTTCAGGTGGATGTATTAAGATGCCAAGAGTTGCAACTGAGCTACTATTTGATTCTTGAAGTTTAAAATCCCAATTAAGAGGTACTTGAAGGTACATTAAGAGGTACATTAAGATGCCCTTGCCCCTTAGGTAACTATGCATATAATGGGTGCTTTTTCATTTTCTTACTTTGAGATTATTTTCTGAGATATTTATGAAATGTGCATTTCCCAGTACATAAGGTTGTCACACAGTTATTAAATCTAAATATCAAGGCGCAGTGTGGGCTGATGGCTGGCTGGGGAACCAGGAGCTGCAGGCTCTGGGCGTTCCTTGTCAGCCAGGGCCTGTCCCACTGCCTCTGGGGGCATCAGGTCCCTCTGGGGACAGGCAACACTCAGCTGGGATGTCCGTTGGTGGGTCAGGGTTTGGATCAAGGGGATTCACAGGCAGGAATGGGCATGGCTGTGTGACACAGCTGAGACAGACCCCAGGCAGGGGATGAAGGTGAGAGCCTTAGCAGGGAGCTGAGAGCAGGAAGGGGGGAACGCCCTCCCCAGGTTATTTTAGCAGAGCTGTTGAGGCAGCTCCCAGCTTTGATCACAGAGCTGATCAGCCTTTGGAAGTTTAGGGGGGAAGGAGATGCTCTAGGCCCTGACATCAGGGACCTGTGTAAATAGGCAGAAAATAAAAAGCAAGAAGATTCCATTGTGCTTGCTCCTTGCATGTTGTGCAGAGCAGCCATTAATCCAGCAATGCAGGCACTTGGGCTGCAGAACTTTGCTTTGCTAGGATTTACTGTACAAAAATCACTGTTTTAGTTGCACTAATGAGCTGCTTAGTTCATTAGTGCAGCTAAATGAATTAATTAGCTGCCCAGTCGATGGCGGCAGCTCACATGGCCTGGGCAGCACGTTGGCTTCCAGGATGACAGTTCCATTTCCTTCAGGGACTGTCACAGTCCGAGGGGCTGGAGGGGAGCTAAGAGTGGCAGTGACTCCTAACTGATAGCAGCAGCTATGAGCAGGGTGAGAGGATCAGGATGGGCTGGAATTAGCACACTTGACTGGTGATACAGGTGTTGGATAGGCTGAAGGGCTCATTTCAGTGGGACTGTGCTGGAGCCAGGAAGGGAGCTGGAGCCTGACTGCATTTTATTGACACTTCCCACCATATTAAGACTATTTTGTGTTTGTAGACCACACAATTGTTTGACAAGCATGTTCTCAGGCACTGCATCTCAAAGCACCCAACTTTATAAATAAATGTGCCATATGGTTTGTCAGGAAGGTCTCTGCCGCCTCTCACGCACTGAGTCAGAGGGTATTGCATGCACCCCTCGGCACGTGGCAGGAGAAGCATCTGCTTTGTGACATGAAGACGTGTGAAATGTAAGTAAATCACTTGGGTTTGTATTCCTGGAATACCCATCAGCCCTGTTTGTGCATTGGAGCTGCACTCTTCCAGGCACTGCACAAACAGACCATGCAGAGTCCCAGATCCAAGCGCTCTAAAGTCTCTCCATGCTGGATTGTAAAATGTACCAATATGGAAGTCTGTGTGTAAGGAAGAGCCCCTTGCATTGCTGCATTGAGATCAGCTCAGAGTGCTATAAAATATTCAAATATTCTCATCTGCTACAAACCTGGCCTAACTCAACTGAAATCAAAGCTATCACATCTTATTAAAATCAATGCTTTATTCTACTGTCCAACCTCCCCTATGTTGCAGCCAGTGAGTTTGCAAAAAAATATTTTGAGAATCAGCCTTTCTTTAGTAAGCCTGAAGAAAGCAGCACAGTTGTTTTAGATGTTATTTATTAAACATGGCTTAATTAAAAACTGGTTTAGCTGAGTTTGGAGCCTGAAACAATTCCCATTAATTCCTTTGAGAATATTTTATTAGCAATTAAATCTAGCCCTTAACCCTTTGGACACTGCCAACAAATTGCATATTTAGGAAAGCAGCTTAGCATTCATTGGTCAGCTGTCTGGAGACTGCGAATGTTCCAAGGATTAAATAGATACTTTTTTTTTTTTTTGCCACTGGGCAAAGTTGTCTGCCAAGTTTTCACCAGATGCCTGTTAAACTGGGATTTATAAACAGTTCTGAAGCAGGGATCAGGGCAATCTGAGTGAGTCAGCTGCTCCTCTTAGCTCTCATTTGAGCTGAGATGCAAGCTGTAAGCAAATTAAAGTATTATTTGATAGTCTTCCCTCAAAATAGTGAGGCTCAAATCCATTCTCATAGCTGACAAGAGACATATCTCAAAGGACCTGTGTAGTTGGCATTACCTGACTTTTTTGGGAATCCTCTGAGAAGCCAAGGAGCAAATAGCCATGAAGGATTAATTGCCTTGGTGGCATCAGCAGTGCCCAGCTCAGGCTGCGGTGCACTGCCAGCAGCAGATGGGAGAGGCCGTGTTCCTGTCTGTGGAAGGTGTTCTGGGCACTTGGGGTGGCAGTAGCAGGATGGACATTCCTTTTGGAGCGCAGCAGTCAGGCTGGAGTGGTGTTTGCTTTGCCAACAGCCCTGCAAGCAGCACCAGTCCAGCTGAAATTTAGCAAGAGCAAGGGTCTGAGAAAGATAAACCAAAATAATTCCTCCTCTTAAGCTTTCCACTCTGAGGCTGAGCCTGTATCGGCTCTTAACTACAGTTACAAACCGAGGGTAGCAGGGACATTTAGGAGGCATTCATGTTCTTTCCAGCCCATTTCTCCTGACAGGACAGCAAACGGGCCGGTGTGCGTGGGGTATGGGAGGTAAGGCTGGGGGGAGGATTCCTGTGTCCTGTTCTTCCTTTGCGGGCACTCAGAATGCCTGAAATTCATGAGATGTTGACTTTGCAGTGGCAAAGACAAGAGCCTGTGGTGACTTTGTGTTCTTTTTGTACTGCTGGTGTGGATGAGGGTCCTAGAGAGTTATCACTCATGGGAAGTAGGGCTGAAGCAAAGTCAGGAAAATCTCCCCTCAAATTTACAACCAGTGATAGCTGTCTAAGAAGAGAAATTTAAGTTGGTAGAGGAAATATAGCTTCTGTGTGGCTCCACAAATGTTTATGGTCTTATTTTAGAAACGGAGTCCCTCCCAGCAGCCAGAGTCTTTATTGTCTGCAATTACAAACACAGAAGTTACTGTGCATGATTGAGGCACCAGATTTTCTTGTGTTATCATGCAAGTGAAATAAAATCAGGGATTCCAAGACTATGTTTCCTTTCTTCTAGGACTGTTATTTTTTTATTGGCCTTGATAGTCCAGGGAGCTTACTGCTAGAGGCTTCTTCCCACAAACATTTGTGTTCCTGTTGCAAATTCATTCTGGTGTGTTTTGTCTCCTTTACCACTCTTCCACTAAGTTGTCCGCATTTTTAATATTAATAGCTTCTTCCTTCAGAGCTATGTCTGTCCATGTGACCATTCTGGAGATGTTAATTCTTGAGAAATAACAAGATACAACAATAGCTATATCAGAAAGGAAATCCTTTTGATAAGAGAGAGCTGGAGGTGTGACTGCTAATCAGCAATTTAGGAGACTGAGCATGTTTCTAGCTCAGTCTGGCCCTTTATTTCATCTTGGGCAATTTAATTCACTTCATCCTTTCTTTTTGCTCCTTGCAAGTGTGGGGATAATGCCCAATCATGTGGTAACTTGTTAACTCCTATAAGCTTCTCAAGCTGTGTTGTCACACGGTATTGAAGTAGAACTTATATAATCAGAACTGCATTATTACTCCTATTATTAACTATTTTTGCATCTTGTCTAAACTGAATGAAAGCCAGTTTAGTCTTGCTGCATGTGAGCCTTTCGTAGTTCATACTCATACATAATGCATAATTCAAATATTAAAGAAACAACTTTTATTACCACGCTAAGTGCAAGCAAAGATAGGGGAGAACAAAGATACATATTTTACAATCTATTAATTCTGGGCCATTTTCGAGAGCAAAAAACTGAGTGGATTACTTAGGCTAATATCCGTTCTCCAGGCTGCTCAAGGTCATATATAATGGATGATGGACCTTTCTGTGTACAATATGCATTATGCATCGTTTTTGGACAAGTTGTAATCAAGTCTAGGAATTATGCCAATTCATTATTGGAGAAATTTATGGGATTTAGCACTTATGTAGCATTTTACAGTTTTCAAGGGGAATTACAACTAATTAACCCTTGCACGTCTGCAGAAGACAATTGTCACAGGTGTGAAATAGTTACAAGAAGTAGTTTTTTGAAATATCAAAATTAAACCTCAAATTGTTTCCCATTTGTCATGTGATCCATTTAATAGGCCTTCCTTTATCTCCATAAAGGAGTTCCTAAAATACGGAATGGGTTAGTATTCTATCCAAGAGTGTTCTGGCTTATGGGAGGGCTTGACTCCCTGGATATTAATGATGCTAGAGGTGAGCGAGTAAACTTTAAATGGATGCACCCTGTCATTGGGTCTTACATTGAGAACATCCTGCTTGGCAAGCACCCACAGCTGCCAGGGGACTGGGAGGTTGTGGGTTTTTTATGGATTTACCCCTTTTGATTGACTTGTGGACTCCAAACACATGAAACCATGAATTGCAGGTGACAGAGTGAAAGGTCGGAGGCTGCACAGTGTAACAGAAAGGAGAGACAGAAGAGGTATAGAAAGTTTCTTGGCTAAAAAAGTTGTTGTTATGAGTCATTATTGCCCGGGCTTGCCAAAATCTTCTGACAGTTTTCTGTTTGCTAATTACCTATGACTATAGGAATGCAACTCTTACAAAGTCTGTTTCTCTTCTCTTTCCTGGGAAAATAACAATTATGGACTTACTGCACTAACTTGTAGTGCTCTGCTACAGAAGTGAGAGAACAGCTTTAGATGAGGATCCTTGATGCTCTCTTTTTCTTGTGCTCAGCACCAGCAGCCCTGCTTTTTTACAGGAATGCATAGAATGTTCTGAAAACCGTCTGGCGCTTGCTGCTGAGCTCATTTCTCCAAAATGTCCTGCTCTAGGCTCAGGACTGGCATGGGTGTCAAAATCTGACTTTTTCCTCTTTGTGTGATTTCACTGTATGATTGCACTTCCCAGTGGTATTATATTCTTTGTCATCTTCTATTTCTACTTGTTTGTAAATGCTGGTAGGTGTTATATCATTTGTGACTGCTCTGATTCTTCTTTTCATCTGTGAAATTGTGTGAGGAAAGAGCTTGTCGTGAAGACTCTCAAAGTCTGTATTTCACTTTTAAGTCAATGTATCTTTGGAAAATTGGGGCAGCACAAACCGTCTATACTGGGATCTATTTCAGTGTTTTATTGAGACAGTCGCTGCTTCACTCTGGGAGGACATTGGCTTTTCTTCACAAATGTTGTTCATTCTAGTCAACATGACTGTGGCTATTCCTATTCCCATTCCCATTCAAGCCTAATTCCTGCTTTCTTACAGATTAGGTTTTGGAGTAAATTGTATGGGCAGAATAAACGAAGTTGTAATGAAAGCTCAAAGGCTTCTGTTCTGATGTGCATTTGAGGTCACTCTAACCCAAGGTACTGATTTCAAGTTTGAACAATGAGAGAATGACAGGATAATGCTACTGTGAAAGCGTAATTCATCTGGATATCTTTCAGTTCCCCACACTATTAGGCCTGTTAAGAATCTGAAACACTCTGAAGAGGCATTAAAAACTGTTGATGAGAGAAGTTCCCATCAAAGTCCATTAGCATAAGTGAGTGGTCAGAGTAGCTGGGGCTGACATATTTCATATTCTTTTGCTACAAGAGTAAGTCTGAATTTCTGAAGAGCTTTCAGGCTCAATCTTATTCAGGATGATCTCACGTGGCACTTAGCATTCCCATAGCTTTTCAGGCACTCCTGTGAGGAGCAAGCGTTTTGAGAACAAGGCATACATTCACTGCAGCAGATAAAAGGGAGGTGGGAGGCGGGAAGAGACCTGAAGCATGGCTGCAAGGGAAGACAGATTCCTGGATGATCAGCTTTGCATACAAAAGGTCCTCAAAATGGTCACTAGATATTCTACAGAACAGAAAGAAAAGCTCCCTTTCTGCTGTCAGCACTAGTAATAGATCCTTGGATATTGAAACACCACGTGGATGCAGGAAACATCAGAACTTTGTGGTTTAATAAACCTGATATTAGGCATGGTGATACTTTGCAGGCTGAGCTACACAGGTCACTGTGAAAAATCTGTAGCTTTTTAAAGAAAAAAATACAAATTAGACTAACGAATCATAACTTCCCTCAGTCTTGCCTGCAATATAACTCACCTCAACCAGTTCAGGTTTGTTTATGAATGTCTGTGTCCACAAAAAGTTACAAGAACGTGGTGTTCTGGCTCAGCCTGCCCATGGCAAAGAGCCTGGATGCTCCACCTGCCAAGGTAGCAGCAGCACTGTCAGTGGGTGTGTGGCTGGGCTTCCCAAAAGGGCTCAGAGCACACGGGACCCAAACTCCTGCTATGGAAGTGAGGCAGCCTTCAGGCAGAATGAGCAGGAGTCTTCTGAAATAAAGGCTTGAAAAAGCAGTGTTTAAAAAAAAGCATAAAATCTTGCAACAGTGGGGAAGAGACCCAGAACTGGATTGGGCACTGCCAGAAGCTTTCCTGTGGCATCAAGAGCTTCCCACCTGTCCCTGGCTGAGCATTCTCTGTGGTGGGCACCGGGAGTAGCTTCCAACAAGGTAGGGCACTGTCAGTTCAGGGTGTGGCAAGTAGGGATTCCCTGGTGGGATGTTTGCATGTTGGGATGTGTTCAGGTCCTGCACTGTGGTGTTCTGGAGTATCACCAGTGCAAACACAGCCACTGCAATGTGGAAGTCAGGAAAAGGATTTTAGAACTCAGTGTTTTAAAGCAAATTTAAGTTGAATTATAGCTGCTTTTTCTCATCTTTGAGCTGGGTAGGGTGTTAAATCAGATGTTGAATAGTTTGTTTAGCTCCATTTTCAAAGGACAGCTCAGCATGCAAAGCAGAGTTAATTTCTCCATGAAGCCTAGGCAGTTAAATACCTGGCTGTGATTTCATTTGGATATTTTGGCATTGAGTGTTCAAGAAGCCATGGACCCTCCTAGGGGATCCTGAACTGAGTGTCAGAGGTCTTGGGAAAGTCTTGGTCAAATCACAGGCACAGGGCATGTGCTGCTATAGTGCAGTGCTTACTTAATCCCACTTAGCTACACACAGACAGATCATTATTTTAAGCTGTTTTACAGTAATTAGAGCAGGTTTTGTGCTTATTTAAACCATGCCATGTGAACAAATTCTAGAGGAAAATTCTGTCTCTTTAAATAGCATATAAATGGATTAGGGAATCAAACTTTTACTTTTTGCGATGTAAGTTCAGATGTATCTAATGTAAAGAAACATTCAACGTTTTAACTGTGTATTTAAACTGTTTATACTCTAAGCAAATGTTAAATGTTTACTTGTAATTATGTATTAAAATTATTTGCTGAAGGAGGAGAAAGGTTAAATCACTGGTAAATCAGAATACATTGCTTATTCATGTCAGCATAAACATGTAAAGTAGGGAATAAAACTGTAGCCCTGATAGCTGTCAGTAGAACAGGAATATCTGTAAACATGCTCACATTTCTTTGCTAGTTGGTCCCATTGTTCTGATAAAAGACATTCAACATAAACAGTATATTCTATGAACTAGCCACTGACTAATGTCTCAATATCCCATGCAAGCATGGATCCTTGAGAGACATAGCCTGCGTTTTTGAAGGGATGTCACAAAGATGACAAAAAAGCAGTATCAGTTACCAAATGTTGTTCTAAACTAGGATAGTCATAAATATAGACTATTCTTCTTTCTCTCTGTTAACATATAAGTTCATAGATTTAGAAATTGTCAGAAATTGTCCCTTCAATGACTATACCCTTTAGTGTGTGTTCTTCCAAATGTAATAAATGAGTAAAAGATGGGCTAGAACTTGCCTTTTCCTCATCCTTCATCACCGTTTCCCCTTGCATCCAACAAAGGATGGAGATTCCCCTTTAATGTTGCTCTGTTGCTTTGTACCAGTTCATATCACTTGGCTGGATCTTGGTTTACTCCTAAGAGGCAAATCAACTTTAATGGTGAAAGATCCAACATATTACAGGAGGAAGACTTGTGGCAAATGCTTATCCTCTCACCTCTTGCTTTCCTCTCTATGGAATTTTGAAGGCTGTATGTGCAGGCATTTCCTAGATATACTGCTACTATACATCTTTGCTCTTGCCATCTCAGAATCCCGCAAATTGTGGAAGCTACTGTCCTGAAGTTGTTCCTTTTGCCCAAGCTGTCTCTACAAACACCATTTTTTGTACTTTTCCTAACACATGTCAGGAGTTTGTCATGTGAAGCCACTTGGGCTACAGCCTGATTGAACAGTTGGGAAATGGGTACTGTTAATGGAAACAAGCTCTGGTTATCCATCTTTTCTGTCTCACTTCATGCTTCTATGTAAGCCTTGTCTGCTGTAAATGCCTGTTGACTGAGAAGTTATCCACAGCAGATTTGCATTACCTTCTGATTTTATTGTCCTTAAGGAAACTTTCAGGTGAAAGTGATTTATAAAAAACATCAAGGCTGAACCTGGAGTAAAGCAAATGTGTTGTAAGTGCAACCTAAAAATGATATATGTCAGAATTACCCTACAAAGACTTTGATGACTTGAGAATAAGCTTGACTGAGAGGCAGGTGCCATTGCTAGGAGCCTTATTTCTGAAATGTACTAATAATATTTCCTTTTATATTTTAGGAGTATAGTGTAATTAGCAAGGATCTTTTTCTTTTACTCTTATCTATTGTGCTCAACCAGTTATATTTGTAATACAATACTTGATGAATATTCATACATGACTCCTCATAAAGTTCTCTTAAAATCGATACTAAAAGGCTGAAATTGTTTGAGAGGTGGCAATTACTGACTGCAAGGAAATTCTCTCCTGAACACTTGCAACAAGAATCACTGCCAAAATGCTGCTGATGGAAAGAGAGTTAAATAGTGAGTGTAAATCACAAAGCTATTATGGTGGTTTATATAAAATAGTTCACTAATGGATCACAAACTGTGGCAGTTACATTTATAACAAGCAGATTCCTGAATTTAGACAAATAATAGGGTGTTTTATTGCATGAGGGTTTGAAGATCACTATATTCCCTTATTACTGGGCTATTTAACAGTTACTAGTAAGCCTGTGAATTGTGGGTGAATACTCCCTTGCCTTGGACAGTGTATCTGACTGTTGGTAAACCAGGCACATCTTTGAGACTGCCCTCCTGGGGGTTTGATGCAGCAGTGTCAGCTGGAGGTATTTTCAGGAGTGCACCAGAGCTGTTGTGGCACAGCCAGCCAGGATGGCTTAGAGGGCCTGTGGGGCAGAGCTTCCAAATGCAGCCTCCCCTTTGTCTGTGGCATCCACGCAGTTTCTGTGTGCTGTGGTGGGTTAAACTGGTACAGAAGAACATAAAGTTTGCTCTTGCTCACTGATGTGAAGATGGGCAGATGGAAGTGTGGAGATATTACAGTTTCCTTTAGAGCTTCTGGCAGCATTCCATGTGCACTTCGCTTTGTAGCCTCTCTTTGTTACGTGTGGGATTTAGCTGTGTCAGAATGGTTGGCTTTTAAATTATAAATGGAGGGGGAACGTGAGTGTATTTTGAAGACAGTCAGATTTCAGTCCCCAAAGTTGCTTACCTGAAATATGAAACAAATTTTTGACTCAAATGTGTGATAGGTAAAGGAAGCAGAGCTAATCAAGAATGAGCAGTAATGCCATGGGAAATGAAATTGCTATATTGCATTTGTGATCTTAGTCTGTCTGGGGAAATTCATTTGTATGCCATGGCACAGACAAAGCACCCCTGGTTTGCCCCTTTGTCAAACCTCATTAGCCCTAGAGAGCCCTCACGGATTAAATACTGCAGTACAACAAATCCATGGAGTGCAGAACAGTCTCTATGCATGTAGCACACCCGTTTCTCAAAGTCTGCCTTCAGGAAAGGCACAGAAATATCTGTGTTTATGGCAAACAACTAAACACCTCAGATCAGGGAGTTAGAAAGAAAACACGTCCAAAGACATAAGGACAGCAACTCCATTAGCTCCACAATACCTTCAGTGGATACAGTTCCCTTTGATAATGTCATTATTTTTCATGCACAGCTGATCTTCCATCATTTGGTATTATGGGACACACATAATAGCCCTTTAAATATTAAACAGTATTTTCATAGACTGAAACCTGTTGGTGATATTCTATATTATGCATAAGGCAACCTTTCCTTTTTCATTTTCCACCTATAAAGATGTGTTGCACATGTTTCCCCCTCTCGAATTTGAGATGACATGTTTTTCTCTGAGTAGCTGTAAGTATAAAACACCTAGCAGCAAGATGGCTTTTAACTCATTTTTATAGCACTGCAAGGCAGTATCTTCCTAATAGCCTTTTCTCAGACAGAAATGCTGCCATTAGGGGAGGGCTGTGGCTGTCTTTTCCTTAGAAAGGAGGCTGTCTTTCACAGGGGTTAAGACTCTTCATTAGAGTACAAAACTTTATATATTCAAGCAAAAATGAAGTCCTGTCTGTTTTCTAAGCTATGAGATGTTTTAAAGAAAAAAGTTATGCAGAAAAGCCTCTTGAAGCTAAACTGCTGGAAGCAGTATGGGCCAAATTCAAATAGCTATTGCATGTGGTAGGTGCTACCCAAGCATGAATCCTCCACTTTTGCCAAAATGTCAAGTAACTCCAAATACATTCCCCAGTTATCTTACCAGGCAGCCTCTCACTCAGACTTTGATTGGTGGGACAAGGATACCTTTATTTGGGAATACAGGCAAAACTTTGCAAATACAACAGCTGGGCGTTGCTAAGGTTAAAACACGACCTCCTGGTGCTTTGGAGAGGAGCCTGAGAAGGGATAGGTGCAGGCCACAGGGATGGGGGGCTGGACAAAGGGTTAACTGCTGCCTCCTGACAACCAGGAGGGAGAAAATGAACTGATGGGTTTTGTTTCATTTAGGAAACGGTGGCTGGTGGTTTCCTAAACTAACAGCCTCATAAACTGCTCTCAGCTGTGATTTATCTACTGGTCTGTGCTGCAGTCTAGCTGGCTGGTTCTTTAATAGCAGAAATGAGTTTTAACAGGTTGGCAAAGGCAGCTGTAATTGAGCTTGAGGATTTAAGTGTTGCAGAGAGGAAAATAAGTATTCCTTCTGTTGGAAGGGGATAATGTTGCAAATAGCTTGACTTAGAAAATGAAGAAAAATTTCAGCAAGAAGTCTAGTTGGCCAGGAGGAATACTTGCATGTTGTGCTGCAAAAAACATCTCTAGTTAAACACAAGTAGGAATGTGTACATGCATGGATGACATACCTATAACACTTATTTTATCCACATAAAGGGGAAAGAGTCTTCCAATTCCTTTTCTCATACCTCAGAAAGTTCCATACCCAATGTTCTTGTAAATACCTAATAACACCGTATGTTGAGACAATACTGTCCCAAAATGCTAATTCTTACAAAAGATGTGTGTCTGAGAACAGCGGATTAAAAAAAAAAGAAGTTCAGCTACCAGCAGTGTCTAGTTTTTTTTTGAAATGCCTTTTCTAATGGAGGAATAAACTGTATTTGTCAGATAATGACACTTTTAGCTTTAGTGGAACTAGATGGTCTTTAAGGTCCCTTCCAGGCCATTTTATGAATCAGAAACACACAAAGGCAGCCGACAGTACACTGCTTTGCCAGAAACCAGCCACGGATCACACTGGAAAACTGCTCCCCAGGCCACACAGCGCCTGCAAAGCAGTGATTCCTAAAGCTCCACAAATTCAGTGCCCACCCTCCCAGAGAGACAAAATCTGAGCAAGAGGTGTGAGTAAGAAGTTGCTCAGGCTGGTGCGGTACTGAGGAACAGTGATCTGCCCACTATGTGACAATAGAAGATTTTAAGGCTCTTCCATTTGAATTCTCTAGAGATCCATTATATTCCAAAACAGTTCAGGAAGGAAATTAAGAAGACTGGCACCCCTGTGGCACATTGTTAGTCAGCCATTTCCTCCCAGTGAGTGACAGGATGTTAGAGTCCTGCTGGATTATGCTCCTGGGGCTCTGAGCAGTTTCTGTACTCTTGAGTCTTTGCAGTTTGGTTTCAACTTGCTAGGTGACTCCAGAGGTTTTCCACACTCCCACAATAACTGGAATTACTCTCCTTAGTACTCAGTCTGGTATTAAAACATTTCTAGCACAAAGTGAAATGGTCTTATGCCAGATAATTGGGAAACGGAGGTGGGCTGAGGTGTGCATGAACCCCCCCAGTGTAGGAAGATGATGAAAAGTTAAGTAGGGAGGTCTTGGTGCAGAGACTGCACCCACAGAAGAGACAAGGCCACAGAGCAGATCCGGAGGGCATGAAATCTGGGGATTGAGTTCCTCACCTTCCCACTTTGTACTGTAAGTGAAGGCCTGACTATTTCCACTAAATGGTTAGAGGGAAAGAGTTTTCTACCAGGGAAGCAAACTGGTCCCAAACCAATGCCTGTATCTCCACTACCAAACCCCTAGTGTGTTTTTGTTTTTCTACAATAGAGCTGGCATTTTTAGCAATATTCTAAGGTGCAATTAGATACTAATTATGGCTTGCAAGATCCTTATCACGTCACAGTCATGTCCATTTGTTAGGAGAGTGAGAAGGAGGTTTTCACAGCTGAACAGTGGTAGAGGAAGACAAGGAGCTCTGACTGAAATAGCTCTTTCACAGACTGCAGAGCCTACCTCTGTGAGGATACAGTCATACCGCAGCATTTTGCATCTCCTGAAAACATCGATTCCAAGCATTAATTTGCATGTGAAAAGGCCCATGTTAAGGGCCTCTTGAGTTCCTCTGTCCCATTTCAGTCTGTGAAAATCACCTTTTCTGGACTGATCCTGAAAGGAAATCAGTACCTACAGCTCAGTGGGAATCAGTGAAGTGCCAAGGAGGCTCAGTGCTGTGTGATCAGGCACTTGGATTTGAAGCAGGACTGACACTGCTTTGGCTTTGTAGCGATGAGCTCACGTTATTGAATTTGTGGTGACTTTGTTTGAAATGCCAAGCTGAAGTCACATTGCTGTTTCCCTTCTATTTTAGGTACTTCTTCTGAACTAGTCTGCAAGGCAGCTATGCTTTAATTTAAATCCTTCTTCAATAATAGCTCTTATTGTGCTAGCTTTGAGATGGTATCAATGACTAGAATTTTATGGACAAACTTGGCACCAGTATATATTAAACACTCTCCATTGATTGATATTTATGTAAGGCTACTCACAAGATCCTTTCTCTACACTGCTCTGTTGATTCTTGCTATTGTATCGTATCTAAAACATCTATTTTTTTTATCAGCATTGTGAGGCAAGGTGGAGAACAGAGAAACACTACTTGATTAGGTTCCTTGGAAATCTGGACTCGGGTCTCAGCTTATCTAAGACTTCTTATAAGATCATGGTCTCTTAGGGTAGTGATAATCCTTGCTCTGAGCACACTTCCTTTGTGTCACTGAGGTGGTAACAGACAGTCCAAACTGCTAAAAGTGTGTGCGTGCAAAAGCAGGCTGCACTCTTGTTCGAGTCCCTGGTGTATTACAAGTTTAGAAATCACTTCACATATGCTTGGCACTGTAAAGGCAAATAACATCTATTATTCTTTGTTTTCTTAAATAAATAAAACCAGACTTTCTTTAATTGGCATCTACATTCAGATTAATTTTATAAGCAATCTGCTTGTAGATGATCTGAGATTTCACTGGTGGGGGAATGTTAATTCAAACGAGCACCTGTGCCAGGTATTCCTTATGACTGCTGCAAATCTCACTGTGTAGTGAAGTCAAGAGGTATTTTTTTACTATAGCCTGTGACGTTCACTCCGCTTGGTTTTGCTCATAGTTCTTTAGCTGCTGGCTGCTCTGAAACATGAGGTTTCCTCACAATAATTGCTTTTCCTTATTTGAAATTGTATGTCGTGACCTTTTATGTATTTACAAGACTACTGGGAAAATGAATGTTGAAACCCAAATTCATCATCAGCTGTTTCATCAAAACCGTTGCATAATCTCAGAAAAAAGATAATTGCAAGATAATTTATTATTTGCTTTCAGAGGGCCTTTTTGAACTTGCACTAAAACGCATGGAATGACTTCAGCCCAAGTATGATTGGGCCCTTTCAGTTTGACCTATTCGTCCTTTTCATCTCACTTTTCCTGGAACAAGAGGACTTTGGCTGTTGTGGAGCTGAATATCTGATACAACATGTGAGTAAGGCAACGAGCACTTTGTTGGTGATCTTGCAGTGCTGCGGCACAGACAGGCAGAGGCTCTTTCTCCCTCTCCTCCTCCTCTTGGCTGTGTTTTGTTGATAAATATCAAGTCGTAGCCCATGATGGTCTTATAAAAGGCATTTTTCCTCCGCCCTTTTAACCTCCTCCCTTTCCCTGACAATATCTCTGTGCTTCTAACAATGTCTCCTGCTTGGGAGGTTGGTAAACGTTGTTTCTGATTGCTCAGCAGGCATCCTGTTAGAGCTGATTGCCTCCCAGACAGCCAAGTGCTGTTGTTCGTGCTTCCCCTGCCACACAGCAACAGGACCAGCAGCAGAGCCACTCCTGAACCTGCACTTCGAGCCTCACAGCTCTCACCTCACATCCTGAAAACTGTTCGTTCCTGGTGAATGGTGCTCTATTTTTTTTTTTTTTTTAAGAGAATGCACTCCATGTTGGAAAATGCTTATTGTGAATATTAACAAGAGCATAAGAGTTTGGATAGGCCATAATAGCTTTCAGTTTATTTGGTTCAGCTTTATGATTATGGAGGACACTGTTGTCCTTAGACACTGAAAGTTGGGCTGAGGCAGCTCACAGATTGTAGGAGACTGAACCGTTTCTTCCATTAGACATGTTATTAGTGACCGGAGCCTTATTCAAATTAGCAATATTAAGAACTGAGTTAGATTTAAACCAGCTTCTCTGAAATGTAACTGGGAGTTGTTTGTTTTTCGGGTTTTTTTGCCATTAAGAGTTACAATTCATTCCAGGAGATGTGGCTTAAAGATTTACATCATAAGAAAATTGCTCCAAGTTTTAGAAACCTCGTTTAAAACAAGTGTTTTCAGCTACGTAAATGGTGTTCTATTGCTTTGTGACTAATGTTTTGTCAGTTGTGAAATTTCACCCTTTACAACTGCAGGTTCTGTAAAATAGCCAGAATGGTAATGAAAGTCTGATGATTCAGGAGAGGGTATTATAAGAATATTTCTGAAATGAGCTTAGAGAAAAGTGTTAGTGGGCAAGGCGTAAAGTTTCAAACAAGCTGCATTGAGATAAGGTATACCATCAAAATCTCTTTGGATTCACTTAGGAATATCAAGAGATAAAGGAGCAATTGGGAATCTAAAAATTGAAAATATGTGAAATTTTCCATGCAAGAAATTCAACACAATTTTTCTCCTTAACTTTTTAGCATCTAGAAGTGCTATTAACTCTTCTCTAAATTTTTTATGGAGATGAAATACACCCACTGGTGTATAGATCCTTAATTTTTAGGATACTTAAACTGAACCCTGCTGATCTTCAGAATCCAGGGTATGTGTATGCTGGGCTCTTTGCCTTTAGGAATGAAATGGGCAAGAGCCACCTAGAAGGACCTGAAAGATGAATTCATTTGAGTTTAAGGAAAGCAGATTGGGCCAGATCTAAGAACAGAACACACTTTTTCAGACTCACAGTCTCCCATCTTTCTAAAGACAAGCCATCCTGCTGCCAGCTTATTTTTTTATATATATATATATATGTATATATGTAACTGTACCAAACATGTAAGCTAGGCCTAAATGAATTAGCTACCATGGGACATGACTCCACCACTCTACTGGGAAGTACAGCTGAGGGCTGTAAGTTTAATATTGCTCAGTCATAGCAATACATGCAAAAGCTTTGTGGGAGTTACACATGGGAATCCAGACCAAGTGTATGCTGACTCTCATTATGTGCATGCTGGGTATATAAGTAATATCGAAGCATCTTAATGCCTCTGAAAGATACCACGAGATGTCTGTCCTTTTCAGACACTGCAAGAAAAGCACAAACCAGCCTTCTCTTTGCATGAAGCACAGAGGTCCCATTCATGCCGCAGCTACCTCATCCAGAGCACATAATGTCTGCTCTACAAAAGGGCTGGGGATTTTCAAGGCAGTTTCTGCTTCGCAGCCCATTTTATATTTTTGACTTTTAGTTCAACTCACAGCTCAGCTTGGATGTAAATTAAAGCAGGTGAGAGAATCTGCCTATACAGGGTTCTAGTCTGCCTATACAGCTGGGACAAAAGTTAAGAGCTAGAAGAGAAGAAAAAAAGGCAAACGTGCATATATTACACTAGGATAAACAAATGAACACCTTTGAAGTCAGTGGACCTTTGGCAGTTTACCCCACCTGTGATTTAACAAACCTGGTAGGCCATGAAATCTTTCATAATTAGCTTCAACATTCTTAAATGTGTTGTATGTTTTGTGGGCTGGTTTTAACAATCTGTAAAAAAAATATATTATGCTGTAAACTTAACAAGGAAACAAGAACAGATTATAGTACATAAAAGGTGAATGAACACTTCCTAGGGAATGCACTAGCTAACTTTTTAACTTGCCATTTTAACTGTTGTAAGTATGGCAATAATTTTGTGTTCTGGTAATAGTTTGGGGTGTTTTTTAGCAGAAGTTAAGTAGGCAGAGCGTGTCAGGGCTTGCTGGGGGACATGGAGAGGGGCCCATGGGAGGGAGTACCACCAGGGAAGGACCTCTCAAGCGAGGGCCCATCCCCACTGAAAGTGCAGGGTAGAAGGTCTCAGTGGGTGAGGAATTCTGTTCAGCAGCATCTTCTGTGCAAACATCAGGGGTTCATTCTTGCTCACAGAAGGTGTTGTCTGGAGGATTGTGGACTGTCTCCTGAGACAGTTCCATAGGTGCCAGATGTGCCTCAGGTCAAAATCCATCCACAGTAAAATATGGTCCAGTGAGTGTAGCAGTGACCCAGCCATTTCACTTACACAAAGACACTATTTGTGTCATAATTTCACACGTTGTCATTCATCTTTATTCTCCCAGTATTTTAAAGGCATTCGTGATTCCAATGTGAGGGAAAAATGAAAATGATTTCAACAGGAAATGGACTTTTGTACAAGATTCCCCTCCCCTTCCAATTTGTCTCTGTGCAGCAGCTGCTGTTGCCAGGCTGTCTTTGTTGCTATGGTGGTGGTTTGTGTGCCAGAATTTTATATTCACTCTGCAAGAGTCACCTGATTGAGTGGCTGTGCCACATAAGTTATCAGGCTCGCTTGTACAGATAAAGGCTGTGTCTGGCTGCCGCTCTGTCCGTGCGACACCTCGTAAAGGGAGCAGATTAAACATAAACAGGTTCCAGTAGCCTCTGGCCATGAGTTTATGGAAGAATTAGCAGACTAATTCTCCCAGCAAATGAGTGAGTACTGCATTTGGAAGGTGTCATTTCGTACACAAGGCGGCTTCACCACACCTTGTGGCACTCGTGTCTCGTTGGTCAGGTGTGAGCTTTGCTGTCTGCATCACGTGAAAGGAGCTTTCTATCAGAAGGGCAAAGCTTTTATCAGACAGATAGGGTCACGTTTTCTATATTTCTTTTCTGCAGAGTTGTTCAATAGAACTTAATAATCCTGCTCCCACTGATAATTGAAGTGTAATTTGACCCAATTTAAAATGCAGTTAGGATGATATACTTCTGGTGAAGCTCAGTTTGTCTTTAATCCCAAATCCTGCAAACACTTCTGTTTAACTCATAGTATGTTCAGTGCACCATTGCAGTGAAGCATTTTCGAGGCTGAGGCCACTGCTTCTTTTCAAAATCTAGAATTATGCCAATTAACTCAGGATAGCGAGTGAAATAGAGATATTTCATATATATTTCTCTGAAACCAAATCTACAATAGCAAATTGAGGTTTTAGTGCATTTCTTGTATCACTTCATATACAGTCTTTCTGTGTATCTTTTGCCAGGTCTGCATTTGACCCGACTTTGGTTAAAGCCATCTGTTATTTAAATCAGTTATTTTTCTTTTCCTGATTTGTTTACACACATTTCCAGATGTGTATCTAAAACATTGTGTATTCTGTTATTCCCCTGGAAATGAAATATTGGCACCTAAGCCCATTATATAAAAAATAATGCTTTATGGGTATATTGCATTCAAATAACTTGTATTATCTATGCAAGGTACTTTAGTGTCTAGGCTGAGACTTCTGAACCTTGAGAAATGACAACATCCTGAAATAGTTCTTGCAGCAACATGAGACCAGCAGGTAGCACATCTGATTTGTATGACTTGGAATAACTACATGAATAAGCCCATTGCTGAGGTGGTTTTTTTTTCCCCTACCACCACATCTTTCCTTCACTCTTGGAACTGAAAGGGGTTGAGTGAAGAAGAAATAGAAGATAAGCATTAAGATGTCTCTTGAGGCTTTGGAGGAAGGTGTCTGCTTCTTCTTTGTGAGGCTTGGTCCAATCATTTAACGACCAGACCTTCGTACCCTTTCTGGGTGTAACAACCCTGCTGAGTGTAGCTGGTTTCCAGGTCACTGATCCCCTGCTTTGTGGGAAAGGAACGAGACTGGGACACCCACTGACTCTGTGCTCGCAGTATGTACTAGGCACCAAGAAATGTGCTCCTTGCTGGAGCAGATGCTAGTTAAGCAATAGCAGTAACACAGAAGCCAGCTATCTGGGTTGAAACTAAAATTCCCACTGATTTCACAGAGCCCAGGATTTCAGCCCAGGCTGAATCATAAGCACTTTCCAAAGTGCTGTTTAAAAGGCACAGGCATAATGCCATTTCCTTTTGTGCTGCTTCTTCCTTCTGATGCAAAATCCATTAGATATCTGTCATATAAAAGGTGTGTTTCTCTTCAGACAAATACTACCAGATTAAAATACTCAAGCCTGAAAAACCACAAAATTGCTCCAGATAAAACTTTGTATCTGTAATGACAGCCACCAGTGTCAGAGCCTATCCTAATTCCTAGGCCCACCTCTTCCATGGTCAGATCTATAGTTGCTAGCAGCCGATGGCATCATCAGCAATCCTGAGGTATCATAAATTGTGATTTGTTTTTCCCCTATCAAAGACTGTAAATGAGGCCAGGCCAAGTGAAAGTGGATTGTGGATTTGTTGAGAAAACTGCCACAGAAATGTCACCATCCCTGGCAGGTTTACATCTTCCCAAGATCCCAGTGGACTGCTGGGAATGCAAGTGCTTAAGGGATCATGAATAAGTACTGTAGCATCAGTGCTCTTTGCTCGTATTTTCTGGGGATTCTAGTAGTATTATTTCCATTCTTTTGTATGCTATATGAAAAGAGATGAAAAGGCAGTTGTGAAAATGGTTCTGAAAATCTCTCCCTTTTGCCCCATCACGGAGCAGCCCCATACGTCAGTGCAGCCACACTCAGAATTTATTGTTTCTGTAAGTCCTGGCAAATGGCTGGGAATTAAAGCACAGCGGGGAGGGAGCAGGCTCTCATCCTGACTGATATGACACCCACGTTTGCACAGAAGGTTAATAAGAACAAAAAATAGATCCAGTGGGTTAATTGGCCTTGAAACGCGTACGCTGCATGCACGGGCTATCGTGAAGGAGCAGATGCACCTCCCACTAAAGGCAATCAAAAGTTTTTCACTGAAGGGGAAGAATCTGGAAGAGGCCCAGAAGAAAAGCTTTAGCAACTCTCTAGAGCAAGAACAAATCAGCAATTCAATATGCCAGTTTTGTAGCTTTTTAATTAAAAAAAAACCAAACCAGAACCAACATCTCCACTCTCAGATTGAAGAAAAAATATTTAGTTTGGCGGAATGGTATTTCAAAATAGTCCTAGGTTAAAAATACATACAAAGACAATTTTTCTATATCATTTACTTTGTCTGTAGCAGTTTGGCCTCCTGCCCCTAAATCCCAAGGGTCAGTTGGAAACCCCTACAGAGAAATTAGAAATCTCATGTGCCTTGTCATCTGATGCTTTATCTCTATGACTGCACAGGGGCTCTAACAGAGAGAAGGTCGTTGGTGGAGCACATATAACTTTGTTCTTCAAAAACATTTCCTTAAAACCTCTGGATTTAGAATTTTGCTGGGTGAGAGGACGTTTTGCCATCTTTACGTCTGTTGAGTATACAAAAAACTGAATTAAGGTCACATGCCTTTGTTCTGAGGAAGCCTCTTCATCTTATGAGACCAAAAAGCGGTGGTAAAGCAATTTCTGTGTATTTAGAGCATGAAGCTTTGTTGGGAATTGTTCGTGCCACTCTTTTAATTGAGTTGTTCCTTTTTTGGCATCACTGTGCAGGCTCAGTGCTGTCCCTCTGCTTTTGCCATAACTATTCCATCAAAACTAAAAGACAAGTTTCGCTCAACATGAGCAAGAACTTCTTTATGTCGGCAGTGGCAGAGCACTGGAACAGCTGCCCAGGAGACTGCGGCATCTCCCTGTCTGGAGACATCCCAAACCCACCTGGATGCGTTCCTGTGGCACCTGCTCCAGGTGTCCCTGCCTGGGCAGGGGTGTGGGACTGGATGATCTCCAGAGGCCCCGAGACGGACGGACACTCACCCTCGCTCCCTTGTCGGGCATTTCGGTTCGGTGCTGGAGCCCCACGCGTGCTTCCTGCGGAGGGAGATAGATCTTCCATTCCCGGCGTCTTCCTGACTTCTGCCTTCCGGAGGAGCCGAGGCGGCTGACCGGGACTTCGCTCCGCGGAAAGCAAGTGCCGGTGGCCGGGGGCAGCGGTGGCCGGGCGCTGGCGGTGGCCGGGAGGTGGCGCCGCGGCGCCGCCGGCGCTGCCCTGGGCGCGGGGGAACCTCGGGGGCCGAGCCTGGCGGGGCGGGAGGAGGAGCGGCGAGGAGGGAGGGAGCGGAGCGGGCAGCGCCGCGGCTCCGTGCCCTGCGTGCGTGCGTGTGTGTGAGAGNGAGACGGACGGACACTCACCCTCGCTCCCTTGTCGGGCATTTCGGTTCGGTGCTGGAGCCCCACGCGTGCTTCCTGCGGAGGGAGATAGATCTTCCATTCCCGGCGTCTTCCTGACTTCTGCCTTCCGGAGGAGCCGAGGCGGCTGACCGGGACTTCGCTCCGCGGAAAGCAAGTGCCGGTGGCCGGGGGGAGCGGGCGGGCCGGCGGTATATAGAGGATGTGCCGCCGCATGGCTCGCCCCGGCCGCTGCCGCGCCAGCTCCTTGGGCCAGCGCCAGTGAAGCCTCTCGCCCTCGCCGCCCGGGCGGCCGCCTCCCTGCCCGCTCCAGGCGCCTCTGCCGGCCTCTCTCCCGGGTTTCCGGCTCCCCGGCGTCCCTCCTGCAGCGGCCGCTTCCCGCGGCTCCTCCGCGCCGGGGCAGAGCGAGCGCGTCCATGCGGTGCAGATGGCCGGGGCACAGCCAGGGGTGCACGCTCTGCAGCTCAAGCCCGTCTGCGTCTCCGAAACGCTCAAGAAAGGCGTCAAATTCGTCAAGTGGGACGATGTGAGTAGCCCCCGCTTCCCCCGGCAGGGGCACGGCGGGGTTAGGGATCGATCGGGTGGGAGGGCTCCGGGCCCTGCCCTTCCCTGCTCGGTGCGGAGGGCAGGTGCCGGGCGGCAGCGGCGGCGACAGAGGTGTCCCCGCCGTGTGCTGCCCGAGCCGAGCGCCGGTGTTGAACCGGCGGCCGAATGCCGGGCAAACTTTCTGCGAGGACTCTCCTGTCTAATTGCGCTTGGCCGGTGCGAGCTGTGTTGAGCTGGCTCCTTTTGCGAGCGTCTTCCTCTCCCGCCTCCCGTGTTTTAGTGTGCACGTTGCCACCTCTGTCCTCGTAACACAGTTGTTTCAACCTGTTCTCTCATTCCATCTCCCGTCTCCTCCTCCCAGCCTTTCCTTTTTCTTCTGGCTCCTGCTCCTCTCGCTGTCGCTCTCGTTCTGGTGGGGTTGTCAAGCCCTGGTTGTGTTCTCCAGGGCTTGCAGTTTGGGTTCCCTTGGTCATCTTACTTCCTCCCCAGAAGACACTCTTCTTTCTTGGCTCCTTAGGGCATGAGACTTGCCTCAAAATCACATCTGCTTTCTCCTTACTACTTGCAGCTTCCCAACCCTTCCCACTTGTATTGCCTCACAGAGGAAAGGAGTGCGGTTTCCACTTCACCTTTGGTAGAGCAGCTGTTCGGCAGCTGGGATTTCTTGCTTGGCATGCTGGCTGTGCCCGGGACAGTTTCAGAGGAAAGGGAGGCTAAACAGAAGAGTTGCCTTTTTCAAAGGCTGCTGTGCTGCAGTGAAGGAAAGTGGGATGAGTGCTCTGCTAGCTTTGCTCTGGCAATACAACACTGGGTGTTAGTGTCTCAGTTGTGCATGGAGGAGCAGGTGCCCTGAAAAGTTTGTCTATGAGTAGTGTCTGGAGGCAGAGAGGCATCACGAGACTCGAGCTCTGGTAGAGAAACGGTTGGAAAAGAAGGCAGGCAGTCTGAATGTCAGGAGAATTACTTCTTTTCAGAGCTCTTGTATTTTTGCTGTGAGCTTGGCTATGCTAAAGACATCTACAGTAACAACTGAAGGGGCAGCAGCGAGGGAGAAGGAGCAGTTCGTGTGTAACCACTGTTCTTGGCTTGTTATGTCTCACCCTTTTGCCATTGCTTTCAGCATGTCCAGCAGCCAAATATGTGAGCCTGACCCCTGTAAACCTGTGATAAACACTCTCAAGGAGAGAGAGAACATCAGAAACCAAACAACTTGTAGTGTGAAGTTTTATTTACAGTAATAAGCTAACACATTTTTGAAAAGCTCGGCAAACTGACCTTGTCTGCAGTACCAAACATTGGCTTGATACAGGTTATTTATGTTCAGGAACTAGGCTAGAAGGACTTAGCCTAGAGAAAATGTTTTCTTTTGGTTGACATTTTCCTTAGGATAGGAAAAGGCAGCCTTGTCATTGCAGTTATTGTTTTATTTTTGGTAAGCTACCAAGGAATTTCCGCGTGTGTATGTAGAGATCGAGTTAATGATGATTTTAGTCTGCAGACTGAAAGTCCAAGTGATCAGGCAACAGTTTAAATTATTAGTTTAAGTGCTATTATCCAAATAATAATTCTGTACATGGAATTAGAAGATGCAGAGGTGTTCTCCATGCACAGTGGATGTTCACTGGATCACCTGTCTGCTATAGGCTAGTTGGTAAAAAGATTTAAAATTGTGAACCTAAAGAGTACAGCAATAAAACATGGCTAAATTCTGGAGAAAGACGTGCATTTCAGATTAAAGGTGTTACTCAGCCGTACACAGGTGTTACCTGGAATGTGTGACTGAATGAGTTGTGTTGTGTTTAGTGAGTGCTTTCATGGGCAGCCTTGTGAAAGTTGATGCCTATTTAGCCACACTGTGATGAAGAATTTTAGCATTAACACATTGTTGACCTTGCATTGTTTGTATATCTGCACATTTCCCACCCCTCAGACCTCCTCTCTTGTCCGTAGTGTTCTCAGCAGTGGAAGCCCCTCAAAAGCCAAGCTTTCAAGGGAAGTGAGTCTCCTTTGCCACTCTGACTGTAAGAAGGCATTCAGACAAAAGCATGTTCAGTGACTTTCAAAAGTATTTGCCATTGAGTAGCCATTAACCACTTCAGAGTCTTCGTTTCCTATGAAATGAATCTGCTGGAGGGTTTTTAAAAAGGATGATGCTGAATCTGAGCCTCTGTGGTCTCTCATGTAAACAGGCATGCACGAACTTGCCAGTGAAACAATAGGCTCTAATAAGAAGTAGTAAACGTCAACATGTAACAGTAAAACACAATTGACCATAATGAGCACTTTGGCTCTGCTGTGCTACCCGGGCTCTTCAGAAAAGCCGGGCTCCCATACTGATGTTTATTACGCATCGTTTCTTTTCACTGTATGTGAGAATGGGAGTTCAGTTCTTCCACATCCCCTGTGTGCTGGGGCAGCCTCTGTCCTATCCGTATTGTTCCCTTCCCTGCTGTTTTGGGTTGCAGTTTAAAGATGGTCCTACTGACTTTCCTTTGCATTTCGTGAAGCAGAAGTGGTTGTTGTGACAATTCTTATGACTTGTACCAAGTTTCAGCCCAAAGCAATCTTTTTCTAGCCGAGCTATAAAGCACTGAGAATTTTTAAATGGGTTTTCTTAAATGGGAATGCTGGAAGGATGTAAACCAGAGCATGAGAGGCATTGAAGGAATTTCATGTTGTGTAGAGTAACATTTGTTACAGAAAGCGTTTGCCAGCTTTGAGAAGGACACTGTGGCAAGGTGTGCAGAGCAGTCTGACAAAAGCTGTGGTGATACAGACTTGTAAAAGAGTCCATGTATGGGCTTCCCATCCTGAGTCCCTCTAGCTCTGTGCCTGATCAGAAATTGAGATGCTGATAGCATATGTGGTACTCACAACCCACATGAACCCCTTCTCTGAGGAACAGCACTGAAATCTGCTCTGTGCCACCCATGAGCCTCATCCAGTGCCTGCTGCCTCTGCACTGGGGATGATCCAGCTAGAAAGAGAAATGCTGTGCCTGAGCTTGGTGGAGTGGAGAGGAGGTCGTCACAGCAGCCACTCCAGAACACATACAGGCAGGTGGAAGGCTTGAGATTCCATTTCCTCTGCAGACCATCTTCAGTTTCTAAACGGAAAAGCATTAGGATCAATTAAGAAGTTCTGGCTTTGTAAGACGAGTCACTCTTTTGTGCCTTGGATGTAATGCTGCTCCCACCATCCAGTGCCTAATACACAGGTCACAAATTCCGTTTGGGACCAGGGTGTAAAGCACTAAAGTCAGACAGATTTTTGTTGTCCTGTAACTTTGCTTTTCCTTACACTGTTTCTATTTTATTCTGTAACAGTATTACAGGTCAGAAAGCAAATTTTAGAATGATGTGTTGCTCTTGATGTGTAGTTTTGGATTCACAAGGCACTGAGCAGAAAGAGCTGCTGTTGTAATCTGTGAAAGACAGATGTGGCTGGTAGCTTAGGTCCTTTTTTGTGGCTGCATCCATGTGTGTGCCTGGTTTCACATGGTGGCTGGCTGAGCAGTTGCTTCCTCAAGTTGTTTCTTCAGCTGAACCTCTCTGGCTGCTTCTTGCTGACCGCTGGGAGGGACTCTGAGTCTCCTGGCTGCCGGTCTGGCTCTGAACAGGTGTGCTCTTGTATTCCTAGAGAGAAGTGAGGGAGAGGGAAGGCTGGGGACAACTGGCTTGATCCCCTCTGCTCTAGTGATACGCAGGTGATAGCAGCTCCTCCTGATGGGAGTTTGAAAGCAGTTTAATAAATAAATAAGAAGGATGTCATTAAGTCCACGGGTGAGACTTTCTTTGGTAGGGGGTTAAGCTTAATGTAGCAGGATGTGTTGCTAGGCTGAGAAGGGTAGTGAAACCTGAGTATAAAGAGCAGCTTCTCCCAGGAATTATCTGTTTTAAGGGCTCACATCTGCCCTGACTGACTTCTCTCCTTGTTTCTCCCGGGCCTGTAGTGGGAACAAGATAGACATAACTGAGTCTTTAAGTAGCTCAACAGCCAGAGCACAGCTGAGCTGGTATTTTCTGAGAGCTGTAATTGGCACGCTGTAGCAAGTTAATAGGATGGTATATGTTCAAAAATAGGTTTGTTTTCATTTCTTGCTTAAAGGCTTTCTTATCTTCCCTAGTGATAATATGTACTTTGCATAAAGATTTTGACTGATCTCTCTGTGGCTCACACTGTTTACTTTCACTTTTAAGTTAACTATATTGCTAAGGTGAATTCTACCTAAATTGAGGGCCATGATTCCAATTTTCTAGCCATGTACCTTTTTTTTCTAAGCATTGGATTACTGCAGCAGACCTCCTGCTACGTAGCATTGCTTAGTGGCTACAGCACTGCCCCAGGTGAGCAGCAAAAATGAACCCAGGTCTTTTAAGTTCTCTTTTAATGTCTTTCTCTTAGAGCACTTCATCTTAATAAAGCATTTTTGAGCTCAGATGGTGAATGCTATGGAAACTTGCAGGCTTCTTTATTTGTTTAGAGCGTTTTAAAGAAGATTATCAAGAGCATCCCCTTTAACCTTACAAGTAAATGTAAGATCAGAGTGTCTTTGTTATGGATAAGCTGGGATGAAACAAATAAACAACTTGGAATTTTTCAGAAGTTATTTTAAGTAACTTTCCCCTCCCCCCCGCCTTTTTTTGTTTGTTTTTAAACTGTGCGCAAGCCTGCCACTCCAGTAGGTTAGTGAGGCCATGAAAAATGAGCAGCCATTGTTTTGTGTGTATAAAACTAAAACAATAAGTGAGGAGTTTATTTTTTTGTGAACACTTTCAGTCTGGAGGGAAGAGGTCAAGTCTGACATTCTAGAATTTTTGTTGTTTCTTCTTCGTTGCTAATCTTTATGTAATAAACAAGTATCAGCTCTGGGCTATTTAAAAGCATTTTATCTGAATGAGTATTAACTTGTGGCTTTAGTCTTTTGCAACATAGGAGATTGAGTTTACAATTTTTAAGAGTTAATATTTAGTAAAAGGGAAAGCCTCAGCTTGGTTAACTCCATTGGAAAGCTCTTTATAACTTAAGCGTGGGGGAGGAAAAAGATTTGGATCTGCTGCAGATTGATTAGATTCCTGCCTGGGAAGATCGGACGTTTAAGTCATAGGTGACATCTCTGTTAGGGTGGTTTTGGAGCCGTTTGGAGTGTTGGTGGATACATGGGAAAGTGAAAACCAGAAAACAACTCCTAGATAAATGAGCATTCCTTAGGAAAGGGAAGTTCGCTGTGAATTTGGGTTGTGCACTGTGTGCTTTCTTCACTTCAGTGCTTGACTGCTCAAGCCTATTTTGTGTAACAAAAGCTGTATTGAAACAGTTAACACACAGTTATCTATTCACTATGGAGTCTTTTATCTATTATAAAGTAAGTGCTTCATAAGCACTTTTTAATTTATTTTCACAAGGCCCATTAAATGACAAAATGTTTCCAATTGTATTGTGGGTCCAAAAAAAGAGACCAACATTAAAAATCTACTCATTTTTAATCTGTGATTAGATACCTTGGACCTAATTTTCAGCCTGCAGTGCCACAGAGTCAGATGTTCAGAATGCCTCCCCAGTGACTTCAGATGAGTTTGGGCTCAGCATCTCTGAATATTAGAAAATGAAACGTGGAAATATAATTCCAGTGTTCTCTCAAAATCAGAATGCAGCATTTATGCTGGTGAGCAGACTGGTTTAAATCATTGTCTCAGCATCAGACACGAACTCTCTGGCCGAGATCAAAATCTTCCTTGCTGGCATTTGGCTGCCTTTGCTCTGAAGTTCTCCCTTTGTTCTGTCTTTCTTGACTGTTCAGCTTGCAATATTTAAGGACTCAGGCAAACAACGAAAGCTACAGGCAGCAGGAGAATCATTAGCTTGAGTGTGGGGACATCCTGAGAAATGGGTTGGGGTAGGACAGACCTCTGAGATGCAAATCCCACTCAAGGTAGATCTTTTAAACTTGCAGTCTTTGATCAGCAGAATGACACCATCTGTCCTGTGGTGCCATCACCAAAGCTTCTCCAGGGTTTAACCGCTCTCATAGTGAAGGATATCTTCCTGCATGTTCCTATTGAACAAGTGGATTTTCATTTTATAATTCTTTAAGCTCAATTTGTTTTGACTTTTTTTTTTTCCTTCCAGCCTCCAGCACTCATTTCACCCTCCCCAACATTTTCTTCTTGCAACCTGTTTGCTTACACGGCAGGTTTAGTTCCTCTGCCCTTGGTAAAAGATGGCATCTTAACCCTTCCAGATTTTTTCAGGGGTTCACTGCAAATGGGATGGATACTTTGTTCCTTTCACTTGTAGATCAGCGGTCAGCCTGAAGGAGTTCATAGTTCTGATTGCTGGGTAGTCCTGCTTAGTCCCAGCCTGAGTACACTCAGCGTATTATGGAATTCACAGCTAATATGTCTGCTGACCCTGTGGAAACTGGAGTTCTGCTATCCCTTCTCCTTTATTCCTTCTCTCCTTCCACCAGGCCTGGAATCCACCTGATTTGTGGGTCTTTTAGGGAGCTCTTTTTAGGAACTGTCCCCACTTGTTACACCTTCGTTCAACCAAAGTTCAAGCCCTTTTGCCAAAGTGAAACAAATGTTCAAGAATATTTTGTCTCTGCCAGAAAGAATCCATATTTCTGAGCTCTATGTTTCACAGCAGTTTGGCAGAAATTTTCCGGAAAATTCAAGCAAATTAAATAAGGATGTGTAAAAATTTTCAGGTTATATTTGGGGATGTTCAAAGTCTGAAAATCTGAGGCAAACCCAGGAAAGAACAGTCAGGCTTAATAAGGCAGTGTCATGAGACCCATCTGTCAGAAGAGCTGAGGACAGAGGCTGCTCTGCTTTTTAAAAATCTGTTTATGTGAATTTTGACTGCAGCTGTTTCTAAGAAACATCATCATTATCTATATGTGATTTATTAAAACACAAACTCATCTGGCTTGTGGTCATGGAGGAAAAGGCTCCATCTCATATGCACAGCCAGGTCGTGGTGGTACTCTGATATATACGGTCAGAAAGGAGCTAAACCAAAGTTTTCACCCTCTTCACTGACTACCTTTGTATGATCATCTTCACTGGTCAGAAATAATAAGATGGAGGTGGGACCTTTTGCTCAGTGATGTTAGACATAGTCTGGGAGACTCACTCTTAAAATCAGACCTTGAAGAAGTTACCTGACACATTTAATTATGGATCTGTCCATTGATCTTCTGTGCTTGTGTTCTGCTGTCCCTGGCTGGTAAGGATCCCAAAGTTCCTTGTGGCACTTTCCAGGCATAAATTTGAAGCCTCTTTGTTTAAAAGTATAAACCAAAGAATATTGCTAATGCAGGATCTGAGGTTGGACAGCCAATTAGGAGGCAACTTAATGGAGTAAGTATAGAACAGCCACATTACTCATTTGAGGCTGTGGAATTGGAGGAAAGTGGAGAATTGGCCCGAAGTCAGCAAATAAAAAGGTGGAGGACTTTTAAAGGTGAAATTAAAAGCCCTTCAAGAAAATTATTCACTTAAGCTGAGACCGGTGTGATACACAGCACACTGGGGCTGCCAGGATAGGGCCACTCTTTCTTTCAAGGAATTTGCAAGAGCAATCTCTTGGAAACCGAGCCACAGCTTGGCATAAGCACCCACGGGTGGCATTAAAAAGCGTGATAACCCACAGTCATTTGCACTATTGACTTGGACACTCTCTCTTTTTCCTCTATCCCTTCTGGTCACAGCTGATTTTTGCCTTGGTCATCTCCTCCTTCACCTTTTTTATCTCCTTGAAAGTGCCCCAAGAATCTGGCCTGCTGCCCAAAGGGCTGTTTGCTTTGTTCATGTCCAGAGGACTGGGTATAGGATATAGGCTGTACTCCTACTACACATTTAAATGTGTTCATTTCCAATATCTTCAGCTTTAGACATGGGCAACACATACTTTTTTCCCTGTTTTATTCTCACTTGTGGATCTGAGTATGTTAGGGGAGATAGGAATGTCTGCTCCTGATTCGTTTGTCCTTGAAGTTTTGTTTGTTATTTTAATTTTCCTCCTCCTCTATTGTGTCCTGTCCATAAGCCTCATCTTCAGAGTTGTGTGTCGTTGGTCAGTCTGTTCAGGAGAGTTATGAGGTCAGCTCTTGGGGTGAGGAAATTGAATTAATGGACTTCAGGATACTCATAAATGACTGCAGGTGTGTCTTACGGGTCATAAACCACAGTCATTCCCTTATAGTACAATAATGACTGTAAATAAATGCACCAGACAATTGTTGGTTGAAGCAAATTTCTATTTCAGAGCCTTGAACTGCTGCTTTTCTTGAATGTACATTGCAAAAAGGGTTTTTCAGGTGTCTTTTTGATTGTGGCCTGCCTTTGCAAGCCCTGACTGCAGAGTGGTGTACAAGCCAGAGATCTGCTCCAGGTGACCAAGGACTCTGCTCTGGAGTGGGGGGAAGGACTTGCGGAACTGACTCAAAAAGTTTATTTCTATTCCTCCACGCCCAGAACTGTGTGGCCTTTGATGTCAGGGATTTACAAGAGTGATAATTAGCTTGTAGAACATATAAAGCATGATGCACATGGCTTTTATTGCTGCGGCTGGCTGTGTGGAAGAATTCCTAAGGCACGTGTTGCACAAATACATGTGCAAAGTTATTCTCAGATCCTGTGACAGTGTGGGGTTCTCATGTTCGTCAGCACGTTAATTGTGTTGTGCTTTATGTCCGACTAGTAGAGTTAATTAAAAAAAAAACCAACAACCAAACACCAAAAAACCAAACAAAAACCCCAACACAACCAAATAGCTTTCTGGAGCAGGGATTCCCAAACTGAGACTCAACACTATCCCTGTCATGATGAAGTTTCCTTTATGCCACCTAATAGATATTGAAGGCTCTTTTCCCTCATCCTCCGCTTTCTTGAGTCTGATTTTAGTCAACATTTTACAACCCACATCCTCAAAAGTATTACTCTGATAGCTGTATGTCATCAAACACTTGAGTTTGAAGCAACTGAGTTGAAATGATTAACCAGCAAAACTAGTTAATTCTAAAGCATAATTGCTTTGTGTCTGTTTCCCATTACTTTCTTCTCTTTCTCCCAAAATTGCTTATATGTCATCCAAAGGTAGAAGGACACTTAGTCTTTATATTTCCTTATTTTATATTTTCACACACAGGCTGCATGTGACACAATGAAATAAGCTAAAAAAGGAGAGTTATGTCTCCAGAACAGGGATTTTTTCTCTTTTTGGATGGTGGAGGTGTAAGAACCCTTTTGTAGGTGTTTGTAGATATAGACATTTATTCAGGGCGTGTTCTATTTTAAAACCAAATTTGCCTGTTGTATCACAGAACCCAACTCTCAGGTATCCAAGATGCTAGAAACTCTGGAGAAATGAGGGAAAAATAGATTCCACAAATTCTGCATGTCTGTTCTCTTAGGGAGGGCAGCGTTTTAATGAAGGGTCAGTGGTGTTTTGTGGCAGAGCTTTGGGCCCACCTGGGACATTCCCATGGCACTGCCTGGCACTGGCATAGCCACACTTGTTCCCAGCCTCTGAAAACTCCTGTGGACATATCCAAAGCCTGGACCTTCCAGTTATAAAAAGGACCTCTACACTTGTTGAAGGGGTTGATCTTGTAATTCTTCTTAGTGTAGAACTTTCCCTTCAATTTATATCTCTCTTGTGCTGAGATAAAAATATGCTTGATGCCATTTTACTCTTTTACCTTGTTCCCCTGTAGGCTCCTGGCTGCTTTTGGGCCTGTCACTGAGCTGCTTTGGGTCTCATTTTTTTTTCTAGCTGTGAACTGGGAGTAGTTCACTTTCCCTATTTCAGGAATGCCTGTTGCTGGGAGTTTAGTGCTGCGTCACAAGGGATTGTACTGGTGACATGATATGGACAAGTGTTCTTGCATCAGAAATGACACCCACAGAAGTTAGGTTTTATTTATAATAGCGTCACTTCCTTCAACTTTCTTTGCACTTAAACTCTGCACTTAGATATGTTTGATTTTTAAGTGAAATGATTATGGCCCACTTTTTTTCCTCAATGCAATATAAACTAACCTCACACATTACTGCTTTGGAAATAGGTGAATGCTGAAGCTGTAAAATACCTGTAACACTTTAACTGAAATATAAATCCTTTCTGAGGAGGACCTGTTTAGCCTGGGTTTCTGGGGAGCTGAGGCTTAGGCAATTTTTCTATCTCCTTGTCTTTTTCACTTCTGTGCTCCTTCCATAACTTCTAAATTGAGATTGGGAAATGGGTAGAGGTCTCACGACAGCAGTGTCTTTACAGATGTCATGAAAAATAAAAGAGAGAGAGAGGAGAAATCCTATTAAGAGCAGGCTGCACTGATGTCAGTTATTGTTAGGCACCAGGGATTCCTGATAGGAGAGATGTGATGAACTCCCACCTGTAGAAAAGGCTTGGGTTAGAGCTTGTGTCTCCCGAGGCAGGTGCTGCTGTCAGTCAGAAACATGAATTTGTAGGTAACAAGGCTGCCTTACTCAGTGTACTGAGAATGGGCCTAGTTTTAAATGACCTGAGCTATGGATGTTACCAGACTATCAGGTTTTCAACCAGTTTGAAAGTGAGGTGGAATATAGATATATTCCCATTACTAGAATTTTCATGGTTTGATTATTAAAAAAAAGAAATTCTAATGGAAAGTAACTGACAAAACTCTTAATGTAGAGAACGCTGTTCCGGGTTTCTAGGCAAGTTCAACCTTTGTAGAAGTAAATTTTATAGGTATTTAGCTCATGTTCATACCTGAAATTGAAGTTGGGTCAAGGTGAGCCGTGGATTCCTGCTAACTGTAATGCTTTACTGTTTGGGCTCTAGTTTGACATTCAGTATGTTATGCCTGTTTAACTTCATCCACTTCCAGCTTTTCTGGATTAACTCCATGTGTTGACAAGTCTGGAGTTATTTGGTGCTGTCTTCACAGTAATGGAAATATGTTATGTCAGAAGAATGGAGATGAGGCAGGTGATACTAAATTGTTGTAGTGACATCTTGCTAGTGATCCCTTCAGGGTAATTTCTAGATGTTGCAATTCATTAACATGGATGGCAAAGCAGCTTGTGCATAATTATGTGTTCTGTGTACTGACATGGATTTTTTGTTTGTCCTTTTGCTTCCAGGACTCCACTGTTGTGACTCCAATTATTCTCAGAACAGACCCACAGGGATTTTTCTTCTACTGGACAGATCAAAATAAGGTAAGAGAAATGCTTCCAGCTCCAGAATGGTTCTTCCTTTTTTCTATGGTGTGATGTGCAGTCCTGGCACAGCAGACAAGCATTGTATCAGCGTATCTTCCTCTGCTCTTCTGGAGAGCAAAGACAACAGGCCTGTGGCTCATCCCTGTTGCACAAATCTTGGTGAGAAGGATGGAGGATTTGGTCAATTCCAGCCATGTTAATGCTGTGGTGCCCAGTGAGGTGTATAATTGTCCTGGTGAGGACAGGAAGGATCCCTTTGGGATGCTGCTGTGGTTCACAGTTGGCTCATGGTTTCTCTTGCCTTCTGCACATTGAGGGTTTTGTCCGTGGTGCAGGGCAGGCCCAGAATTCCCGGAGGCCATTGCTCCCTTTGAATTCTTCCTCCTTAACAGCCATGTGCTCCCTGGCCATGCCTGGTGGGCCACGTCACCGAGTTCTTACTAATCCTCGCTGGACACTTTCAAACACATTCCGGTGTGCTGAGCTCACCGCTGGGGCTGGGGAGCACTTGGGAGAGCTCATGGCCTGATTCATCGCCGCTGTGCTCCAGATTCACGGCTGCGTCACCCCTCGGAATCCACCACTGCCATGTTCCCAGCTCTTGGAGGCTGTACACAGGGAAAGAGGGCAGCGCCCTGAGCACTTGGATGCAGTTTGTTCCATACACTGATTTATAATAGAAAATTATTGTTGTAATTGTTACAGTAAAACACTGTATCGAACTGGGAATTGGATGAGTTTCTCTTTTTCATACAGATGAATTTTCAAGTACTTATCAAGTAAGTGCTTGTCCTGGCTCCCTGTTGAAAATGGTGTTGAACTTGGTAGTGCTTGAGCTTTGGCCTTGTATGAGTATCTGCCAAAAAGACTAAATGTGTGCTTGTAGTGTTCTGGCTGCAGGAACCTGGTTTCCCAGTTGTGTAGCTGTTTTTCAGGAGTTCCTCTTGATTTTATGTTTAGTTACTGAGGCAAAAATTGCTGGAGGAGATAGCAACCATGAAATGTGCAGGCTGAACAGGCAATTTGCTGTTACATTAGATCGTGTTTATCTTCCTATGTTTGCTTTTGAGAGGAGATGGAGCACAGTTTTGAGTGAGTATATTTGGAAATCATATCGTGGCGTTTGTAATGAAAATCTTGTCTTTGCCTGTGCTTGTGCAAGGTTGTGGTGGGTAATGGTGAGTTCATCTGTTGACAGTGCAGAGTTGTTTTAAATTACTGCCTAGAGCAGCCAAGTGAGTGCCCTCAGAAGCTGAAGGCTGTGACTGATTTACACTGACCCAGTGGCTGTGCCAGGACTCAGTGCAGCCTTCTGGCTTGTTCCTTCCCTTGCATAAACTAATTGTATAAGCTAAAAAATAACTATGAACTTTGTAAGAATAAGTGGAAACCCAGAGTTGATTGGAGAGTTTATTTCACTTTTAATATGTTTGGCACTAAGACCTCCTTCAGTTTCCTACTGTTGTCTGTAAAAACAATGTCTTGAAGCAATTCTGTGAAGAATAGCTATTTATAGAATTGTTGTTCTCATATTCATGAAAAAAATACATTTATAATGCTCAGAGCATATTTTTAAAGGTTGGTTATTTATACAAGAGGTTTAAGTGTCAGTTTGATTTTTAAACTTGCAAATCAAGACTCTGTAAAGAACAAGAAGGATTTTTTCTGGTTAATAATTCATGACAACTAGGTGAAGCTTGTTTCCAAACACCATCCTAGCAGTGCCTATTTAAAGAAAGTAAATTCATATCTACTAGGGTGCTGATAGTGCAAGGACTGCGAAGGAAATGCCATTTTCTGCTTTTACAGAGTGTTTGGGTTCATGTTTATTGTGAAATTGGAAATACATGTGTAAAGGAGGTTATATAGGAGATTCTCTTTAATTTCCTTCTCTTTGTGTGAAGTGATCCTGTGATGATAGTGGAACTATGTGAAGAAATATGAGGACAATACCACCTCTATGTGATCACTTTCTCTTTTTCCCCGTGTTATTTTTTTAAGCAATTGCTTTTGTCATGAGCAAGGCCTGTTATTTTCTGTGTGTGGAAAGATAAGCCTTGCTAAACAAAGTGAAGAAGTGGGAGAAGCCTGCTGCCAGCTTCCTGGATCAGGCACATTTTCCTGGGAGCTGACTCCAAGAGGTGTGGAGATGAGGCCTGAGCAGCGGCCATGGCTGTAGCTGTTTGTGTGTCCTGTTTGCCAGACACTGAGAAACAGTAGATCACTGCTGGATAATGGTGTGCTGCTTAAAACAGAAATCTGCCTCCTTTGCTTGCTGTTGCCTTATCTGTAAAGTTACACAAAAATCACATGAATCACTGGGAGGGAAAAACAAAACAAAAAACCACTCCCCTGTGTTAAATTCTGTTTAGCTTAGGGAGCTGGTGGTTGTAGCCCTGCAGCTTTCCTGAACTCCTTGGCTGCTTGAGCTGCTTCTCGCATTGTTTTCTTGTTCCCTTCCTTTTCTGTTTCTTCTCTGTTGCAGGGAAAGGTGAGTAATTCGTAGTGTCTGCTCTCTAGCAGTGGGTCTGGACAGTCTTTTAGAGGGTCTTTGTGCACTCAGAGCCTAAAGTTCTGGTGAAGATGCCTGTGGGGAGCAGCCCTCCCTCTGTGTCACCGACCCAATCCTGTAGCTCTCCAGGAGCCCACAATGCCCAGGGTTTGCAGCCTGGTCAGTGAGTCTGGGTAATGCTGGAGTCGAGCAGATGAGGGTCCAGAAGGCTGCTGAGGGTCAAGTTTTCTATACATGACCAGTGTGCACTGTTCACTTGCTTGCCTTTGTAGCTTTCGGATAAATAAGTTGGTACCAATTTCCAGTTTAGTCTCAGGAGCTGTGTGCTCCTCAAACAATCCAAATCTGTAGTTTCAGCCCCATGGACATCCTTTCCACTTAGGACCTGCCACATGTGAAAGACTAAAGGGTGGCAATTTTTGTGGTGTGAAGGTCTGTTAAGTAATTTCATTTAAGCTCTGATCTTGCAGTTGGGTAATATCCATGTTGTATCCTGCATTTTGACACACTCAGCATGCTGCCTTGTACACACTTGCTGTGTGTTTGCACATTTCAGTTTATATTGCTGTCATCAGTAAAGGTAATCCTCCAAATTCAAGGCATTCATAGCATTTCCCTATTTTCTGGTAACACCAAGAACATTTGATACCTTTTGTTTTGAACAGATGGCAGGACAGCTTTCTGATGTTAATTGTATTTTTCAGTATGAAAATCTTTTGTTGCTGAGGATTCGGGAATATTTTCTTCATTTGTATGCAGAGTGCTGGCTGATTCCATATTATTACTTGAATGTTTCTCAACGTAGGTTTTAAAAAGAAAAATTAATTAATGTGACAAGCTTATATCTGTTACTGATCTTATTGTTTAGGTAATGTTTCTCAACTACAGCAAATCCAGACAATAGTCATTGTGGTGTTGTATTTTGATGACCTGACTAAAACATAGCTCAATTTCTTGATGCTTCTCTCTTTTTTTTTTTTTTAAGTGAAATGCTGTTTCTTCCATTTGTTCTTATTCTGGTCATGAGCATGGAAGAAAGATAAATCAAAATTTAACCAGGTGAAGAGAGTCTGCTAGAGTAACAAGGAGTGATAATCAAAAGCATTTGAGATGAGCAGAGACTGGAAGCGTTTGGTGTTTTTAGCCCAGCTAGCAAAGCCAAGCCAGACAAAAACTGGTTTCTGTCTATAGATAAATGTATTAATGGATACACAGGCAGACTAGGAGAAGAAAAAGGTATTGTCAGACAGTTTGTGCGTTATTACTCCTGCATCCTTTGTCTGAAAGTTGTTATGCAATCAAAAGGATGTTGGGAGAAGGCACTTAGCCATGGACTCCGTGCAGTTCTAACACTGCAAGAAACGGAGGGAAAGGAGGGAAGCAGCTAATTGCTTTTGTGGTGGATCCATTTAGGTGTTTAAGAGGGTAGTTAATATGCTGTCCTCTCTCTCACTAGCACATACTGACTTATTCCCCCTTATTTGAAAAGCTGGGTAACTGCAGTGACATGGCAGCATGCTGCAAACAGAGGGTGCAGGCCCAGTCTCCTCTGCTGCGCCACGAAAGGAGATTTAACAGTCTGGGTTGTGAAACTCAACATAAGTGCCCAGTTCCTGGGAGTCAGCAGCAATTTCTAATGCCTGTTGTAAACAGATGATGATCTTGTTTGTCCAAAGGAAGTGTTTGTTGAGAAGCTACTGCGAGTGCTGCGATACTCTGTGGGAGGGGAGGTGTGGCCGGAGCTTCCCTCCTCAGCCCTCGCAGCTTGAGCAGCAGCACAGCCCAGCCGAGGGCTTTAGCTACAGGGAGCACCAGCTTCGGGGGGTACATGGCACCATTCCTACCTCAAGATTTTAAATGTATTTGGGAGAAGATGGGGTACTGAGACCACAGAAGTACTTACAGGCAGCCATTCTCCCCAGACTGACAGGCTGAGGGCATCTCAAGGCAGAGAGACTTGATCTGTACAGTTTTTTGATAATGACAGTTTTGCTGTTTTCAAGGGAGAGAATGGGGTGGTTTCTGCTCCTCCAGGGTCAGGCCTATTTTCCCGTGTGAGCAGCACTGACAGAAGTGGTGCCAGCATGCTGCAGCTCAGCCACAGGATAGGAGCTTGATACAAGAGCCCGGAGCAATAATCCTGTGCCTTGAGCTGGAGCTCTCTCATGCCATGAGAGTGCATGAAGTGGTTCCGTATGATAAAAGATGAGAGGATTGTTCTGACTTGGAAGGTCCTTTCCCTTCTTGTGTCCTGATGTGATCCTGAGGTCCTTTGGGCCTGAAAACCCAGCACAGATGACAGAGTGAATGTGGGAAGTGGAGCCTGAGGGCTGTAGGTAGAATTCTGGAGGATTAGGTTTGGCTTCAGCATGTTTGTAAATTCTGTGGCAATCCCACTGCCCTCATCCAAATGGAAGATGATGTGGCATTTTTCCAGCTGCTGGGGATTTTGCCTGTTACGTAAGAGAGTTCTTTGGAGTCTCTTTTGAACGAGAGCTTTGAAACAATTGGTTCAGTATTTGTATTGCCCTGTGGGTCAAAAATGTTTACCTTACGTCTCTATACACTTTACAGTACATTTGGCAAGCATACAATAAAGACTGAAGTCAATATATCAATATTTAAAATACACCTAGTAATTTAATGAGAATGGAATATTTACTAGTACCAGGTTTAAAAATACCTGCTCCAAACCTCAACTGTTTGGCTTAATTTATTCAAGAGCAAGGTTACTCAGTTGTGTGTCTCAGTGCTGAAAACATCTAAGAAGTGCCTTATTAAACATGTATTGACACTTCTCTCTCTGGCATGTAAACAGAAAAAAAGCTAAATAACTTAAACTCTTAAAAAACTTGAGACTGTAAATATGACTAATTGAATGAGGAAAACATAGTGCACATGTGTCCTTATAAAGGAGTATTTTAACATGTACAGTGACAATCTTGCTTTTCTTGCTCATTTTTGTAGCATCTTTTCAGCAGTCAGCATCCCTTTCTGTTAATTTTTGATAATGAATATTGGATCCATGGTTCTCTATCAGCTTTTGCCTATGAAAAAAATTGCCTTTGCTTCAGCTGTGGAACACAGGAGTCAGAATGACTTGGGTCCATGTCCTGGCATGAACAACACTTGTATATTTAGGTATTTGTCATGTTTTTGTTGTTGGTGGTTTTCAAATTTTATTCTGTATGAGATGCCTTTTGTTCTCAGTGCTCTACTGCTTCTGATGATTCTCCATGGACTTCTGTAAAAAAGAAAAAAATCTCATTTGCATCTGCACATTCTCTGGTTGGGCAAAAGTGGAAATAATACCAAAGCTGAGAAAGTTGATCAATAGGACCCTTTTGGTATCAGATCATAATCCTCTCCTACTGAAGGGAAGTTAAATTCATTAATGAAGGGTGTTGCTCAAGGCTTGCTCCATTCCTTTATCCATTCACTGCACCTGTGAACTGAACTGAGTGTGAAGCTGACGGTGGATTGTCCCTGATTTTTGAGAGCAGAGGTTGCTTCTTGTATTTCAGTTGGAAATTTAAGGGTAAGGGGTTTCAGTCTCTGGAAGGTGGAGATGGTCCTGTGGAGGTCCTGCTAATCTTTTCATTGGAAATCTGGATGTGCATTTACCTGGGACAAGGAGTTGTGGTGATGGGAGGTTTTGCATCATAATGACACTGGAAATTGGGAAGCAATTCCTGAAGCAGACAGTGAAATAATAGTGGTGGCACGGCAAGTACTCTGGGTTTTGCAGTCTTTGTGATTCAAGAATTTGAGATTTAACATTAAGAGGCACCATGGTGGCATTAGGAACTTGAGAACAGCTCATGTTTTTTTCCCAACCACTTAAAAATCGGCATGTGAGCGGAATAAAAGAAGACAGGGAAAGTGGTAGGGAATTGCCACAGACCATCAAAATGGGAGGAAATATTTCATGGAGGTCAGCTTCCCATCAGGCTGCTGATTTAAAGGAAATCTCTCTGCTTTCAAAACATGGAAATTGTTCAAGGCCCATTAGGGAAATGGTACTACATCAAACACAGATCTCTAATAAGCATTTCCCCCTGCTAAATATCTTCCTTCTTGGGAGGAAGGCAGGAACAGAAAAAGAGGGTTTGGGTTTAATTCACAACACAGGTCCAGTTTCTGAAGTGAAGAAGCCAAAGAACCTCAGAAAGTGAGGATGACTCTGGAGTCAGACAAATTTATGTATTGCTGAGTTCTCAGGCACTGAGAACAATCCTAACACTTTATATCATGTGAGAATATTATCCTTGCTGCGTATGGAACATGGGTTGTGAGTTTCCTATAAAGATGAGATTGCAGGCTGTGTTTTGTTTCAAAGGACTGAGACTTCCTAAGCTTTAACTGTAGAGCGATGAAAATGTTGAATGTTACAAAAAATTGGAAACTTGAATTCTTATGCAAGAGATTTTTATGATCTGTCTGCTGGAGACTGTTTTGCTGTTGCAACTTTCAATTTAAATATCTCAGTGAAGAAAGCTTGTGTCCAAGTTGAGCAGCATCCACCGAAGTGCCTTCCTGGGCGGGTGTCTGTTCTCCAGCTGAGCAGGGCTTGCAGTAAACGCAGCCACTGGTGTGTGGTAAGCCAGCCTGCAGTCTCTTTCCTGCCTCCTTAATTAAAAAAAGTCTCTTGTGTTCGTGCCTGTAGCTTGTACATAGATTTGGTTGAATGTGCAGCATCAGCTTTGCTGACTGACCTATTATTAGCATAGTTCAAAACTTGGCTCCTAGCACATCAGCTTTCCTGATCTTTGGAAGGATAGCTGATCTCCTGGTGTGCTTGTTGGATTGACTTCTCTGTAATGCTTCATATCCTGGCTGTTTCCTCTCCCTATTATGCTTTCAGGGGTTTCTTTGTGTGGTGGGTTTTTTTTTTGGCTGTGTAAGAGAGAGTACTCCAGAAATAACGATCTTTAAATACCGTATATTCTGTCTCCATACATGTGATCTTCCTGTGTGAACATATGCGCTCCACTGGTAATCAGTGCTATGGGATAAATATGTTAGAAATTTGGGGCTTTTTTTTTTTTTTATTTCAGGAGTTTCAAAGATGCTCTTGAAGTACAGGTGAGTGGCAATAAATGTCAGTTTTGCACTAATCCTTGCCTTAATTTCCTTAAGGCTTTTTACCACTAAAAATGTGGATGTGACCCTGCTTCCCTCTCCTGCCTGCTCCTACAATTTTGGCATTTTACATACTCTGCATGCTTGCAGCTGGCATCACACAGGGCAGAAATGCCCCTGGCCTGGATGTTCAGTGGTAACAGTGTGCTCCATTCTACACTGCCTTCCTTTGGGGTTTGGGGTTAGTGTGTAAGGACAGAAGGCACTCTGTAGGTTCCTTTCCTAGGGAATTGTCTCAGTTAATACCGTCAGTACAAGTACTGATGACTTGTATTAACCCAGCATTGGTAAAACACAGTAGCAGCCTCAAATGCTACACATTACAAGTTTTAGGTTCACTGTGTCTGTTATTTTTTAATAATTCTAACTGTACAGATGCTGTTTGCATTGCCAGTCTCCTGCAGATATCCACTGGATTTGAAAGTATGTAAAATCCATGGGCTTTTTTGCTTCTGTATCCCCTCCCCAGGCAGCAGTTGTGCTGCTGAAACTCTGAGCTAGCTATGGAGGGTGTCAAATCCCAAAAAGAGGCGAGACTGTGCCTTCCCCAGGCTGTGCTTTGTGTAGGTGTCCCATGTGTGTGCTGCCAGCAGCAAACCTCCTTCCTTGCCTTTCCACAATTAGGGCTCCACACCAGGCAGGAGGTGAGAATTCACCATCATTACTACTTCCAGTTAATTTTTCAACATCGGCACATTTACCGGTATAATGTGACTTCCTGATGTCCATCCTTTACTTGTGAACAGACACGCCAATATAGGGGTTGTTCTTAGCTCTGGGACCCAGTTTGTGGTGTCACAGCTGTCTGATGCTGAGCTGTTCCTCATGTCCTGAGTGTGGGGAAGGAGCAGGATCTGCCGTGTAGAGGATGTAGATTTGTCTTCATTCATATCCCAGGAACATTTCCAGTGTCTGGATTTTTTACTGTGGAGGCTGACACCTGCCTTTATCCAAGGTGTACTCTGCATCGTGTGAGAGGAACGGGCTGTTCTGTTGTCCCAGAGAATTGGTGGCTGGGGAACGCCTGTAAATCCAGCCTCTCCAGGGCATGTCAGCCACTCCACTGCCCAATTACCCCATGCAGCTGGGGGTATATACAGCGCTGCTATTTCAAGGCTGCACTTACACATCAGAAGTGAAATTCTACCCCAGTGCCACATCCCAGAGAGCTCTTGTGCTGTCTGAGGCTGGGATTACAAGAACCTCCTCCCCATCCCAAGGCCGGTCACAGTGTGCCTGCAGAGCTTTGCTGAGCCTTTTGCCTCTGCCTGTGCAGACGCCATTGGGGTGTGACATCCCTGGCTGCTCCAGGTGACAGCCTGCCCCAAAGCTGGAGAGCTCCATGGGCTGGGAGCTGTTTCAGGTTCTGTTTATTGACAGCCAACTCACCACTGACTGAGGTGAACAAACGATGGGAGTTTTAACATGGTTACTGCACAATATTTCCCACTTAAGAGGCCTGTGGATAATTTGGACAGGTGCTTTACTACCCAGGGAGCTGGTTATCTCTGACTGATAAACAGCAATAAGTGCTGCTTAACGAGAGCCATAATAAAAATATTGATTAGCAGGGTACAGCTGCTTGGTACTGAGTGATGCTTGTTGAAGCCTTGTTAAAACAATAATGAAATTCTAAAGGAAGCTCTTTTCCTTTAATTCTAGCTGCTCTGTGTTCACTCAGCAGTTAGACATCGGGCCTTATTTAATAAAAAGTATTATGAAGTGGAACACTAATGCTTGGAAGTTAGGAGTATGGCCAAAAAATATGCAGGGAGTGCCCACAGAGAAATTTATGTAGTTTATCTTGGCACTTGCAACTTTGAGACGGGGACAAATAAAAAGTATTCTGTATTTAAGGCAACTTTTAGAACAATACAGTGCTGGCTTTATTCTTTAATTTCCCTAAAAACAGAGATAAGTAAATAAAGGTGGGTTTTCTGCTTTGAATCCAGAGTTGCTTGCTAACTAGTAAAATAAGCACAGGACCATGTTGTTCACATAGAAGATCCTTCTATATGAAGGTGACAAGCCACAGTGGAGAACCAGGCAGAATCATTAAAAATCATAAATGCTTTCCCTGACACAGGAAAATACCTTGTTAGGATGATTGTGGAATTTGAAGATGGAGGAACTTTGCCTTTCAGTTCCCTGCTCAGGGCTTTTCCCCTGAAGCTGAGTTTTTTAGGTGCAGATCCTCAATTGCTCTTTACTTAAAAAGTATTTCCTTAAAAGCAATGTGATTTGTTATAATGCTGCAATGGTCCATAATTCACTGAGGTGTTTGAGTAACTGGTGCTTGGCAGCCAAGGAAGATGCTTTGGCAGCTATTTTAAGTGCTGTGGGTCTGTCAGTGCCCCGTGAAAACGGTGTTCAGGGGAGCTCTGCAGGCAGTGTGCTTTCTGTGGGGGCACAGTTCATCACCACACTGCGGTGTTGGGCTTTGGGTTGGCTGGGAAATACTTGTTGCAGAGTAAGCTGGATTATTGACATAAAATGCCATCAATAAGTGTCACAGTTTAAAATGATCTCGGATAAATCCGTGGCTTTCCGTCGTTCCCTGTTACAGACACCTGAAGACACAGGCCTATAGAGATTTTTGCCTGTGAAGGTTGCTGGGAAGAGCCTGTCAGAGGTGCTGCAGTAGGACTCTGAGTGTAGTGATGTCATACATGCTAGATGGATGGGGTGAAAAGCTCCTTCATTAGACTTGCATGCAGTGTATTTTAAAATATGGAAAAGCAGTTTGAAGAGCAGCACTGCTTTTCTCCTGCCAGAAGTAGATTTTTTCAGTGCAGATCTATCTTGTCACTGACAACTCATACCAGGATCTTTTGCATATCTGTGTGTTGCATAGCCAGATTTAGATCCCTCTTTCACATATATTGGACTTTCAATCAAGGTTTCTACTGAAGCCCAGGAAGGGGGGGTATAGGTAAGGTAAGGAAAGCTAGAGGTCAGCTCAACTGTTCAGACTTGCAGACTGAAATATTTGCACTTTCCTCCGTAGTGCTCCTACATTTCACCAAATTGTTGAGACTTTGCAGCCTTTGTGTAAAGGGGAAATTATCTGCCCTTTTGTAGTCACTGTGTGTGTATGTGTAAGTATCCAAAGGCTTATCTCAGTCCTGTTGCAAAGCTGATTGTTGAAACATGATCTTTTAATTCCTTGAAAATGTTTTTTCTCTTGGTTGAGAAGTGACATGAGGCATTTCATAATGCTGTGTGAAGCTGTTTTTCTCTGCCTCCACTTTTCCCTGGCATTTCATTCAGTATTTGCAGGGGGTCCTTCTTCTTTCTTTGCTCCTCCTGCCTCAAATTCCGCTTCATGCAGAACTGGCAGGATCTGCATACACAGCTCTGTCTCGAGTGATGTCTGAGTTTCCTGGGCATGCCCTGTGTCCCCGTGCAGGAATTTTGTGTCAGAGGATGGCTTTTGGCATTTCTTTCATTTCTGGAGTTGCTGTACAGTGCACATGGACTGTGCCACTCTGATACATTTGTGTTATGTTAAAACAGCTCTTCACAAATTGCCTTCAGAGCAGATTTAAAATGTGACAGACTTGGGTATGGTTGAACTGGTAATTACAAATGTGATTGTGTTCGGCATGTCACTTTGTCACCTTCAGAGTGCTCAGACACATGGGTAATATTGTAACTAAAAATGTGGGCCTGAAAATAACAACAGAAGGCTCCTACCCGTGAAGAATGCAGGAATTTATGCCCCAGCCATCACTCCAAATCCTTTGGATTTATGCTGGTACTTGGTCATGGCCACTCAGCAACTTCCCTGGATTTCTGCCAGGAAGATGGCTAATGGAACAATCTTTTTATGATCTGTTTAGCTAAATGGCTGTAATAATGTGGGATATTAGAGTAACAGATGCTGTTGACCATCCTGCAGCAGATCAAAGTTTGCATATACAGGAACTATGCACTTCCTTTCAGAGTCATGCATATAATTTGGAGCTTCTCATTTGTTGCCATGGCATTATATTATCAGAACAATGAGAAACAGAAGTGGTGATTTTAATGAACCAAGTCAAAAGTGCCAGTCTGCAACAGTCTCAGCTCAGAGCCTAAGGAATGGCTCCTGGGTGCCAGTAGTAACACAGAAGGGGGCTCTGTAGGTGGCTGTCAGACACTGGTGCCATCTGACGATTTCCAAGGCTTGAAATACGAATCCAAACTTGCTAAAACTGTCCCGTGTCATAAGACTGGAGACGTGTTTGGCTCATATTGCTGTTGCAATGTTATGTGACCTCAGACTGTGGCCCCTGAAGGACAGATGGCCAACACCTGGAGTTGGCTTTGGCATCCTGGGACTCACAGGCTTGAGTCATGCAGCTTTACCTGGCCAGTGCAGGATGTGGGGGTGGCTCGTGGGTCCCACACCTCCTGGCTCCACAGTGGGCCTGGAGGTGAAGAGAAGAAGGGAGAGATGGAGGTGAAGCATCCAGCTGGTGAGTCTGACTGGACTTGCTTCTGGGAACCTTTTCTTAGAGACAGAGCAAGGTACTTGAGTTTTCCTGCTGGTTAAAACAAGTGTGACTGACCAGTGTGAGATCCCTCAGGGTCTGGGGAGACTTAAGCCCCAATCTCTCGCTGCCTCATTTAAAAGAGGGGTTTGAAGCATGACCATATCTGAGATTGGTGAAACTGAGCTGTTTCAGACAGGTATTAATTTTGTACATTTGAATTTAATCTACGTGACAATGACACCCAACATGAGGATAATCTCTGAATCATGAGGGCATTATATGTTGACAGTAAATGCCTCAGAGACTAAAAAATACGAATTCTATGGTCATGACTCGAAGAGTAAGATCTATGGGAATAAAATGTACATAATCTTAATGGACTGTTCCAGAAATTGTAAAATCTACTCCATTAGTGTAATATCCCAGTAGCATTAGAAAAGTTGTGTAATTGGATTGGCTTTATGTTTGGAATATAGACTGTTGGGTGGTCTGAACGTTCATGTATTGATATGAACTATGCTGCAAATGATTTACAGAATTAGCCTGAGAACGTGTAACAAGCTGTTATGACCTAATAAAATTATATGCCAAAAAAAGAGAAAATGGCATCGTTTCAAGTCAAAGATTCAAGCTGAAAAGGCACCTTTTGCCCACCATTTGAAGGTCTAGTGGATGTAGGACACAAACTTCGTATTGTTTGAGAAAGGAATCGCTGAATGAAAGCCTCACTGGATTTCATCTGTGTTTGTTCCCTGCAGAGATGGAGCAGTGAATGAGCTGTTCATAAACACCATTCTCACATGCGGAGTTCAAGTGAATTTACCAGGCATGTAGTACATGAGGAGCAAGGACAAGGGACCAGGCTTGTGTAGCTCTATAACCTCTGGGAAATGTCAAAAGCCAGATATACTTCCTTGATTTCATAGCTGGGGTTTTTTAAAGTATTTTTCATGCTTGATTCTGTAGTGTGTATAAAATGAAATAGGCTAACTTGTGGAATCAGACTCATTACTGTGAGCTAAGGAAGCTGCCTCGCACCGAATGGAATGCTTTTGGAAATCCTGAATGTCATGTTTGACTTCAGTTATAGTCATGGGGAGTAGGAATAGACATTAGTATCTGCTTACTGTCATGTAAGGAGAATGAACAATTCTGGGTTAAATCCAAACTTGGATTTTGTGAAAGACAAATGTGATGTTATTTTTATCTACATCTGTACTTTACCCTGCACTGATTAGTTGAGGTGACATTGCAGTACTCCAGCCTGCATGTGCTTGAAGACACAGGCCATACTCTGATGTGGATTAATAAATTTATGTTCTGTTGACTTTGGAGATCAGTCGTATCTCCTGTGTCTAAAATGTGCCTGGTTTTTTTTTCCCAGAGGTTGTCTAAAAGGAGATTCTGGAGTTTTGAACGTGCCACAAACATAGAGCTCTGTGTATATGCTTCACTTTTTTGTTGTTCGTTGTTTTGGTTTTTTTTCCCTATCCTCAACTCCCAAGAAGTTAATATACCTTGAAATGTGTGATCTCCCAGGAGAGCCTGAGACTGTCTTTGACTGATATTATGATAGGAATGGCAGTGTTTGCTCCAGAGACTCAATTCCACTCAGACAGCTACTGATGAACAGACCACTGCACAAATAATCAATACAAGAAAAAATACAATATATTGCAAGGTCCTGCGTGATCTGGAAATCTTAATTTTAACTGTGTGTTCTGTCAAACTGCTGTATTTTGATCCCAGAATGAATGATGTGCTTTACTTGTTGTGTGCAGAATCTAGAAAAGACTTTTTCCATTACATAATGGTTTTTGGACCTCTCTTCTTCTTGAATGTCTTCTGCATCCTCTAGGTGTTTTTCCAACTCACAGAGCTTGTGGCTTGGTAATGGTGCGCGAGAGGTGCTTCAGTAAGTCAGGAACATGTTGGAGTTGTGGGGTGACACCCAGTGCAGCATTGGGCTGCTGGGCTCGTGGTGCTGCTGTGCGCTGTGCAGAATGGGAGTTGGGGCTGGAGGAGCACTGCTCCTTACCTGGCAGCCTCAGAGCTGTGAGCAGATTTCTGCTTCCCAGTCACTTAAAAATGTTACACTGATGATAAACAGCTTTTGAAATGGAAGCCTTAGATCAAGAGGCAAATAACTAATGAATACTGCATTAAAGTGCAAAAAATCCTCCCTTTGCAAACCTTGGGGACATAGCTTAGAGCATTTTGTTTGAACTCCAGAATCTCTTTCACTTAGACCATTTTCGAAGCAGTCAGGCTAAACTGTGTGGGTTTTAAACTTCAGAGTAAGATGAAGATGTATGGGTGTACAGGTACACAGCTGGGCATTGGAAAGGTCCTTCGCTGAAGGAGGAAAACATGTTTGTTCTTCTTTAGTTTTATTTATTTATTTTTAGCAAGAAGCATACATTTCTGTGTCTGAAAATTCAAAATCATGCAGTATTTTTTTAAGTGAGTTCATGTTGTGCATGCTGTCAAGATAGAAAGCAAGCCAGTCATAAAGCTCGGTCTTTGAAGCTAGATTGGTTTCCAGAGATGAGCTTTTATGTGTTGTCTTAGATTTGTGCCCAGGGATTTTTGTCTAGCAAGGTACCTCCTTAAGAGAAGATAATTTAAGTGAGAATTCATGTTTACCACATCAACAACACACACTGGGATAGACATTTGTGTCCTCAGGCCTTTAAGCATTGCCCAGCCTTCTGTGTGAGAAGAGTCCCATTCAGGGGCTTCTGGTTTTCCTTAGTTTGGTGGCCTAGTCCATAGGAGGAGTGTTCCTGTTTCGTGGTGGTTGTTTTCGTAAGGTTTGCATGGGCTGTCCCTCCTCTCAGCCCTGATGGGATGCATTCCGTGAGGTGTTGCTGGTGAGCTGCCGACCCTCCAGGTCATCCATGGCACTTCATTCCTGGGGCTCAGGGGAAGCCACGGAGCGCTCCCACCCAGCAGGGTGACAATTTGCTTGAGGGTGACACTGAGGCCCAGACAGCTCCCTACAAACTCCCCTAGGGCACTGGAGCTGGCAGAGGGAGAACATGGGTGATGCTGGCTCTGGAGAAGGTGACATGAGGGAACAAGGAGACAGTGTGCTGGTTCTGTGACTGTCTGGATGTACTGCTTTCACATCCCCAAAGGGTGTTTGATAGGTGTGACACTTTGAAATGCTCTTACTTTCACAGGATCACACGGAATAGTTGGGGTTGGAGGCGATTTAGTTGTAGATAAAGTTCTAGGTGAGTTTTTAAGGGTGGTCATACATCAGACAGGTGGTGATTTCTATAAAGCATCGAGGCTGTGCTGTGCCACACAGAGCCAGCCTGGGCCAGCTCTGATCCAACACAGAGCTGAGCTGCAGTTAAGCAAGCTCTCCTGAGCACCCTTATTCCTGATGGTAGGGCAAAGTAAATAAAGTAGTGTACAGCTGTATTAAAGCAGGATTCACTGCACTGCATTGTTTGGGGAGAGAAGAGACACGTGGTATTTTTTTTCCCATTTTAAAATCGCACATGTCCAGGCATTCTCTGTAGGGTGCTTACCCTGTGTGTTAGCAAAGCTGCTTCTTGTTGACTGATACTGTAGCTGTTGGCTTGACTCCTGCCTCTGTCATGGGACAGGCTCTTCTCTGGGATCTGTGCTTTTGGCAGCAGCCTTTCATTCCTTGATAATTTAAAAGTCAGTTAGAATGATGGAGATACTGATGTACATTTCCTCATCTCCTATACCTGCCTGATCCTGGAGTGACAGGTAAGTGCTGGCCCAAATAATTTGAACCTCCCTTGCAAAACTCTGAAAGCAGTGGACTAAACTTCTTTCCTTTCTCCTACAGCAGATGTAGGAAAGGGAAAGTCTGGTGAGGCAATATAAAATGTATTTAAATATTGGTAGATTATTCAACCCTGACTATAATTTTTCTAGGCTTTTTTGAGTTTTTTGAAGTTATCTTAATTTGTCATTTGGGAGAAAGGTGAGATGGGCCACCAGGCAGCCTCTAACAGAATCCCCAGTTTCTCGGCCAGAAGCTAAATGTAGTTGTTTACTGGTGGCATCTTCTGGGATACAGTGCTTATGTTCCTTCCAAAGGATTTCTGCAGAGAGAAGCTTTGTCCTACCATCTCCTGGCTGTGCAGAGAGCACTGCAGGCTCCTGGGACCGGGAAATGAGCTTTTCATGAGATCTTAGCACAAAGTATCACTGAGGGTACTGCTGTACCACTGCTACAGGAGCAGACAGGGTTAAATAGTCTGCTGTGAGCACAGTTGCTCCAAGCCCTGGAAGCAGGGGTATAAATGCACTTTTAGGAAGTGGAAATCAAGTGTGTGCTTGGGTAATGCTGGTCTGAAACCGTGTAAGACGCTGATACCTTCCTAAGGGAGTGTGTTGTGTGACTGAGGTGTGACAGGGTCTGCTTCCAGGGCCTGTCACACCTCTGTGGATAATCATTAGCGGTGTCTGAATCTTCTCCCGAGGGCATTGGGCTTCCTGTTCCTGCAGGTGAATAGCAATGAGGCATAATTGAGCCGAGGAAAGGTTTGCTGCCAGCTGTGTAGAATCCACACCTGTTAGGACAAGTGTAATCATTAGCTTGGCCTTTTAAACTAACTGGAAATAATTATCACGATATTAGGTGCTAAGAAAACTTCCAGGCTGCTTTTGGAGTGGTTGTGTGGCTGACTGTGTGTAACTCTTGAGAGGCGTTGAAAAGTTATGTACTCAGTGACACTGAGCTTTTCTCTTGGAGTGTGAAAGCCAAGCAAGAAAACCTGTAACCCAGAGAGCAACTTCATCGGGTTCTTTCTTTGTTGTTGGTGCCATTACAACTTTCTCTGCAGTTCAGATAATTTCTTTGTGTAATTCTTTGCACTCTCAGGGAAGGTGGAGTTGTGGAGACTACAAAACACACAAGCTGCTGTTGCATAACCCTTGTTTGCAGTGAGCAAAGTGAAGTGTTTGGATGGGTGGTACTGCAGCCTCTTCAACATCCAGGTGGAGTTGCATTAGCCAGTAAAACTGTGCTGAAGTGATGCCTCTCTAGGAGAGATGCTGATGTTTTGCCCAATGAAGTAATGCTATATTTTAAGAAAAAACCAGCAAAACCTCAAAATTTTGGAATAGAAGTACAGCTAGAGTGGAAGACGCAGTGATTGTAGCTTTTCTGATGTTGTCATTGGAAAAATAAAAAGAAACGTGGGAAATGTGAATGAATTTTTGTTGGGTTCTCGTTGTTTGGCATGTATGATAACTTAAACTTTTTTAAAAACAGGGAGAACAGGTTAAAATTTAGGTTTTGGGTTTAAATTTTTTTGTGGTTCCTCTTCTGTTAATGTGAGGGGAAAATGACTTCACTGTGTGATTACAGAAGGACTTGTGCCTGCTATGTGAGCTGGTACAATTCCCAAAGCTCAGGATGCATCTGCTGAAGAAAAACTCCACAATTAGTGAGTATACTTGTTTATTTTTTTAGAAAGAATGACCTGTTAGTTTATATGGGTAGGGAGGTTAAAACTGAAGCTGCCTCCTGGTGAGAGGGAAAACTGTGTTTGAACTGTGGAGAATTGGGAGAGGAGTTCTGTGAACGAGCCAGACCTTGCTGGATTCCACCTTTGCATGTCAGCTTGGGACAGGGTCAGTTCTGATAACCACATCCCAATTCTGGGCAGTGCCCTGATGTGTAGGTCACAGATCTCACGGTGAGATTGGTGACTTGTGTTAACCTTTGTGTAATTGGGGGCAGTAATTTCTCTTGAAAGCAAAGTTGCTCCACTGCTTCAATCCATGTATTCAGAAAAGAAAAGTAAAAGTATTAGGTAGAAAAATTACTTTCTCCTTTTTGATTGACTGGATTAATTAAAGAAAATAAATTTCTAACATTAAAGCTGCCAGAAATGTAATCTGATGTCTTGTCAAGTTCACCGGCATTACTTTGCCAGAGACTGATTGACAGCTCTGGGGGAAAAAAGCTGTAATTGTATTCATATGGAACCTACAGCATTTGTCTTTAACTCATCAAGCAAAGGTTACTGAAAATGTCCCTAGACCTTTCTGCTAACCTTAATGGTGAAAGCTTTTTGTGTTTTTAAAGCAGAATGTCAACATAAAAGAATTTCTTACCTTCGACATGCAAAAGTGAGAAAATTCGTGGGTGCAGCTGAATGAATGAAATTTAAATTTGTCAAGGTGTTCACAGAATACAGCTACTGTGGCAGATCTCACTGTGTCCCTGCGAAATCTCAAAGCTTTGATAGATGGATCTGTAAGAGGCAGAGCAGCAGAATTCAGGTCCTTTGCTTTTTGATGTGAGTATTGGTTTGATATTGGCAGGTGCTTCAAAAGGCAGAAAATGCTTCTAAAAGCTCCCCTTTAATTTCACTGTGAGTCGATGGAGTTATTCCATGGTTGTGTGTTGGCTGCTGGCTGAGATTTGTGAAATCCTGGATTTGGGCTGGACTCCTTCCCTACTTTGTGACAACACAGACCTCAGGTGAAGCAATGAAATGGTACCACATTGAGGAGTTTAATATAGACCTTTTAGAGTATTTTAATAGAAATAATAGTGTTTTATAAGGTCCATTTCTCGACACCAGTGCTTTGAAATTGTGTCATTTACTATCACTTACTGTGATTTTTAATGCAGTTCTTGGAAGCTCATAGCTAACTTTTACTCGGCAGAAATAAGATGGAGCCTCTCCCTAATACAGGTTCTGTCCTTTAGGTGAAATATTAAACTGAGGTCCCTTTTGAAAGAGTTCCTTTGGAAAAGGGGAGTGATATCCCCGATGGGTGGCCCAAGAGTCCCCCTGTCAGGTTGTAGCAGTCAAGGCTGTTGTGCTGTTCTCTTCCAGTCCCAGCCCTAAAGTAATTGAGGGAATGAGATCCTGGCCTGTGGCTGGGCATCCTGCAATGTAAACAATCCATTTTTTTAGCACTCTCTAGTGTGTGTTTAATATTTGAGGCCTTAAGTCAAATGTAAAAAGCTCCTTTAATAGTTGTCAGCTAAATACTTTTTTGTTGGCTGTTAAATGTTAGACATTTAGAAACCAGGGGAAGTTTGGGGTGAGGTTTGTATTTTTGATGCCTACCTGAAAGAAATTCAGTGAGTAATTAGAAGATGTAGTACTGTGAGTTGTTGGGGAGGAACTTTAGAACTTAGCATTTCCATGTAATTGTTACTTCACTGATACACTTTGAAGAATGAAAATGTTTTTGCAGTTCATACAAGACTTTTCCATTTGATTCAATATCTATTTCTGATTGCAAAGTGTGCTCTCTTATTTTGCATAGAGAATAATAATAAATTTCTGTTGCCTTCTATTACATATCATCTCTAGAAATTTCAGCCATTTGAGCCCTCAGCTTGTTTTATTGCATGGATTTGCTTGTATTGAATGTGTTCCAGCTCTTCATTTCCCAGGGCATATAAAATTGGTGAAATTCCATGGGAAAGGATTGTTTTGGGCATGTAAACAGAGTGTCAAAAGTTTTTAAAGCTCGGGAAGTGCAGGCACTTAAAATTGTGGGAGTCGAGCACATCCATATATGCTTGTGCAAGTTTCTCAAGGCAGTGTGTTGTGGTGGGACATCAGAAGATGTTTTGGTTTTTGTTTGGTTTGGTTTTTTTTTTTTTTGAGATCAGATTTCCCCCAAGAGTTTTATCCATGTAAAGGAAGTCGGGAGAAAACAAATCTGCTGTTATTTCCTGGATTATATGTATTTACCTCCTAGAAAAGTTATGCAATAAATAAAGAAAGGCTTGGCCTGGCTGAGGCTGATGGAAAGTTCCAAAGGAAGTGTCTGTGTATGGTTAATGCTTTTGTTGAAGCTCTTGTTGCACTTGCTAAAAAGAGAAGGAGACCTGTAAACAAACAAGACAAGCTTAGGGCAGGCTAAACATGGAGATATATTTTCTAAATAATCAGGTATTTATTGTGAAATGTGTAATTCGCAAGTACTTCTTGCAAGACAAACTAACTGCCATGGCAAACAGCAGATTTAAGTGTATTCACCAGCGTCCCAAACATCCATTTTCCAACTTGTGTCCTGTCCTTCAGCCAGGAACCAAACCTTAATGTGATGTGCTAACTGGAAAATGTTTTATCTTCTCGCTGTTCAGCTGTTGCTCAGTGTGGCTGAGCCAACCCACGTTTTTCCTGTGTCCTTTGCATGTGGCTGTCCAGCCAAGCTCTGTCTCCAGCTGACCCCTTCAGGCATCAGCAGGTGTCCCGTGGGTGGTTGTTGAGATTTCCACCAAAATTCTCAGTCCCAAATCCTGACAGGTCAGAAGGGAAGGATCCCTGTGCCCCAAGGGCTGGATCTGTGACCAGCAACAGAACAATTTAGCTCGTTTTTGGTTGAGGGGCTGCCAAATCACTGCGAGAACAGGGTGGTATTTGATGGCGTAGGGATTGTTTGGGTGTGGAGGTGGTGGGCACAGGGGCTGTTGGGTTGTTTGCTTTGATTAGCGGGGAAAGGGATTTGCAGGAAGGCAGTTTGTCTCACCAAAAACTGCTTTTGCTCAGAACCCTGTAAGAAATTACCATAAAAGTCAGTGTGCTGTGAAGTCCTCCTCCTTCCCACCATCCTGCTGCCACTCTCTTATTTATAGAGCCTTTCCTAAGAACCTTCTCGTAGTCCCACTCTTGTCTGTGTAGAAGTGCTGGAGAAGCAGCACACACTGCTTTTCGCTTCTGTACCATCCTCAGTGAGAAAAGGAGCCTTTTTCTATGTGGCTTTGATAAGCTTTGGGAAAGTTTTGTCCTTGCTGGTGTCCTTTAAAATATTTTTTTTTTCTAAGGGAGTGAACTTTGAAGTAATTAATTGGACCTTGAAAATCGAGTGATTATCTTCCAGATAGCATGTCTGAGATGTATGTCTGTGTTCAGAGAGCAATGCCTCAGATGCTTAACATTTTCAAATGCCATTGTAAGTAAACAATCCTTGGAAGTGTTTGCTGGAGATGTCACTGCCAAATTAAGGTAAAAATTGTAGAATCATAGAGCAGGAGCTCCTGTGGTACGATGAATAAGGAATTTCTTCTGGAATATTTTCAGACAGTTCAATAGGCTACCTAGGGATTTTCTGTGTGGGGGGAAAGGGTGGGTTTAACAGGTAGAATAGCAGAAAAAAGCGCAGAATGCATAAATAGAAATGAATGGAGCCTGGGATATTCACTGTGAGAGCCCAACACTGCTGGTGTAACTTTCTCAAGTGACAAGGGTGGGGAGATGTAGTGACAGATGACAGAGTCCTGACGTTTGCAAAAACTCCTGTCTTTTTGACCAGCAGAAAGTGCTGTTTGTCTCTTGAGTGGTTTGGGGACATTTCAGATCTGTGTAAATAATTTCAGCGGGTATTTTTAGAACAGCCACAACAATTGATGGCATGGCTTTACTTGAAGATTTCCAGGTAACTCTCCAAGTCAAAATGGTAGAAATAATTTTTTAACATAAAATTCCTCTTTTGTGGACAGTTTATTGATGAGTATTTTTGGTCATCTGATAGTTCAGGTTAGAAACACCAAGGCTTGCAAAGCTCTCTTACTCCTTTGAGTTTTGTCATTTGTGTCTGTAATCCTCAACAGTGCCAGAATCAAGTTTATAATATGCATCCTCAAGTACTTTGAACAGTGTTTGAGCTCTTATTTACTGGAAGATAAGTGCTCCTTGAGTGTCTCCAAACTTGGCCTGGATGTGGAGCACGAGATTTAATGCGACCTTGTACCGACACTAATAATGTTGTTGAACTATTGGGCATCAGCAGAGCTCAAATCCTTGCTTCTTCCTTTTCTGCTCTCCCTACAGCACAGTAAATGTCAGGAATTATCCCCACATTATTGTAAATGCCAATGCTAAGGCCAAGTGTCTTTAAATGCCAGTTCTACTTAAACTTGCAGATATTGTCGTTATGTTTAGGCTAGAAGGGATTTTAATGAAACAATGACCTGTGTCTCCATGAAAGTTTAAATAAGCGATTTCCTTTGCCAGTAACAGAATCTCATTTACCCTCATGTGTGAGTCCAAAGCAATATTAATGCTTGCAATACAGGTTTTAATACAAGTTTTGTACCTTTGAGGTGTCTATTATATAGATGAGAAAACAATGATTTAGAATGGTGAAGTCAAATCCTCAAGGTATTTTAGGAGTTTATTTCAAGACTGCCATTGTAACTTTTTTAAATAAAACTATTGTTTTTGAGGAAAAAAAGAAGCTAAAATAAATCCTGAGCAGACTTATGTGGGAAGCAAGCCACTGGCTATGTTCAGTCATCTGTCTGGTGTCTGGTCTATCCAACAGGGTGTTGCTGGAATGTTTCCAGATTCTGGAAGTGTTGTGGTCTTGTTCTACAGGAAAAATGCACAGATCACTTATCTGTGTGTGCTTCCTTTCCTCAGCCTGCACTGGGATCGCCAAAGAGGACATGACCTCTCCTACTGGGTTGGGTGATCTCATGGGATGTGTGTGTTCAAATTTAGGAGAAAGTGCTTTTAGGGAGGAAAGACAGGTAGGATCTTAGTTTTCTTTGGGAATGAGTGCCCTGTGAGATGCTGGTTAGGTCAGGAAAGAACCCCCCCTTTCTGAGGAGCAGTGGGGATGGAAGGACACGTTCCTTTGGTCATAAGAACAGACAGTTCTGCAAGCTCTTGTCAGTTGGAGCAGCAGCACAAAATGCACATGGAAAATGATGCTGGAATTTGTGCATTGTAATGACAGACTGAGATGCTTCCACTGCACTCAGTAGCCAGAAGCTTTTGGCAGAGTAAAATAACTCTTCTGTCATTAATGTCCTGGACGGAAAATGTTATTACTTCTTCAGCAGCAAGCACTTTCAGATTTTTTCTGTATACAGTCTGGGCGATAAGGTGGAAGAGGAAGCAAGAATTGGCATGAAATGTGGAGTGTTTTGGTGACTGTGTGCTGGCAATGTAGATGTGTCCTGCATCTTACCTGACAAGTTTGTCTCCTGGCTCTGTCACAGGTACTCTCTAGGCCAGTCTACATTTGAGTTTCAGTTTGTGTTCTGAGTTTCTAGGAACTATTCATTCCCTCTGGACGCAGACCAATCTTGACCTTTTAAATGTAGCTATTTTCAGAAATTAAATTTTCTCATTAGTTTGTCTTTCTTTCTGTTTGCTCTGTGGCCTACCTGGCACTTCTAGGCCATAATTTAGTTCTTTCCTGTTTTAGCAAAAGCGGCTCCAAAGAACACGGGTCATTGTTTTCTGGATGCAATGTGAAGTCCTCTGCTTTCATACACAACTGTAATCTTAGTAACGCAAAGTCCTCAAATAGATCAGATTGATGAATTCACTTCCATGATGCCATAATTCTAGATGAGTCTGATGCCCAAAGGAAGGACTGGACAGGCCTGCAATGTGGTGTCCAGTCATTGTGTTCAGAGGGATGAGGTAAAAGTGTTTTCAAAATTTGTGAGGTTTTGGAGCGTGGTTGTTTGTGGGTTTTCTTGAGTTTGTTCTGCTTGTCCCCATAGGTTCTCAGCGCAGCCACATTGCTCATAACGGGCCCTGGGTATTATCAGCTCATTGCCCCAGAAATGCCAGTGGTGTAGCAAGAACTCAGTTAAAGCCTGACCTAACGGGGTTTTCAGCACAGGAGTTCATTTGAAGCCAGTGCCACAGTATTTGTGTCCAGTGCTTCCTGGGATTGGTGAAAGGTGAGGAGTTCCTGGTATTTATTTTTCTGAACTGCTTCTTCCTGTGCCTTACCCTTGGTGTTTCTGCAGGGATCTGCTGTACCTGTGCAGGGTTCGGGGTCTCGCTACCAGAGCCTGATGCTGCCCCACTGCCACCTCCAATGAGGCTTTGCCTTCTGGAGCTCATTTCCACACTGGGATCTAGTTCAGGAAAGGGACAACCCTGAGTCCCTTCACTGCCTGTGAAATTCATGCTACTATGCATCCAGGCTCCAGCCCAGTTGCTTCAATGGCATGTCCATATCAAATTATGTTAATTGGCTGATAACTTCCAGAATGCTTGTTTCAGAGGGAAGGAGACTGCTAAGTTACACAAATAGGGGATTACTTCCACGGGTGTCCTCCCTGGTAGAGTGTGTTGGTATTCATTCTGTGTTTGCATCATTCTGACAAGTGACAGTCCTGTGAGCCACACGCAGCTCTGTCCTTGAGCTAAAATAAAATGTTATTTCCAGAGTGTCTGCTGTACTTGCAAAGCTTGACATCCCTGGAAAAAGAAGTTTGCATCCACAGACCTTAATATTGGCTTTCACATCAGTTAAATGACACATCACGTGAATGGTTTTATGCACTGAAATTTGTTCTGCTCCTTGATGCTGACTGCTGAAAAGATCATTTCATGACATTATCTGAATCACTTGCCCATGTTGTCCATCGCCAGCAGATGTGCCTTCTCTTGCTGAAATGGCCTAAAGGTCTGAGGGGGAACTTCTGAAAAGGCTGGAAGGAGGATTTGTGCTGGTAGTCTGGACTACAGCTGTTCTATCTTCCTTCCTACCTGCTTCCCAATGATTAAATTGACAGGCAACAGTCAGCTGACTCAGCCAACTAATGAACACGGTACAAGTAGCAAAAGCTGAACTGTTTGTTCAAAAATTTCAATTTCATGTAATGTCAGCATGAAATTTGCAGTTGTTGTCTCTAAGGTTGAGTGCATCATGGATTTCAGATGGTACCAGCAGTAAGCGATCATCAGAGATTAATTTAAGAAATATTTTTGTAATGTGACTGAGTAAGTTCCTGCCAAAGGCATTTCTGTTACTTTGTGGCACTTCTGAGCTCTGCTTAATTAGAAATCCTGAACGGTTCTGGTGTATTTACGAGCTACTGTCATCATGCAAGCCTCTTTCCCTGACAGCCATGTTCCACTTAGTGCTGTTGTCTCTGTAATATGAGGAAAATTGGTGTGAGAATAGAAGTGGGTTTCAGAGTTTTTCCAATTTCTACTGCCTGATACGTGCTGGTCCCTTAGGTACATAGTAAGTCACATTCCTTAGAGCACAAGAAATAAGTAGTATATTAACCTTTAATCTAGGATTGCAGTTGAGACATTAATTGCCAGCCATGAGGACTGTTGGATAGCTCTTATAAGTACATTAAATATTGTTTCCCGTTTTGTCAGGAAAGACATCTTTCCTTTGTATTGTACATAGCCACTGTAGCTGCAAGGGCAGTGTAAAATCACGTTTTTGAAATGTTCTTTATGTTCTTCAACTCCTGTAGCTCACACAGACAAAGCTTTCTTTTTATACTTGCAGTGGAAAGTATCTGTCATGCTAAAATTAATCTGTCAATGACAGGATTATTAAAATGCCCTGTTCGATTAAAGACATTCTGATTTCAGATCAATGTTTGTAAAAATAAGTCTTAGGCTTGGAGTTGCCTCAAGATCAAGAAATATGAGCCCAGAGTTGGTTTGTGAGAAGCTGACTTGAGTGATTGTTTATTTCTGTGAAAATTGCTTTTTATATCACATAGACACAATTAAAGCTGCATTTATTGGAATGAACAGCCTCACTGCCATACAGGTGGAAGACAGATTATAAAGACATATGTGGTACTGCAGTGAAGCCCCCGAGAATGAATGATCTAATCAGGATGAAATCAAATTGTCTGGGTGCTGTAATGAGAAGACTCAGCTTTGCTTTTATCCCTCCAGCTAGCTGGGAACACTCTGGGCTGCATTTTGCAAGGGGAGATGGTGCTATCATTTGGAGATCATTATAGCAGCAACAAAGAGAATGCAAGCAATCTCCAATTTATTTTGGCCCACTTAGTCCAGCATTTGATGTATCTGATACATTGTTTACACTGTGAAGTTTAAATATTTAATCTGTTATATTTAAATGAAAATAAACAGCCTAAAAGGAGGGAAAAGGCGTGATAAGTAAATACTTGGGGAAAAATATTCCTGTGTTCTTACAGCACTTTAATAAGGAACGAAAAAAAATAATGCCTGTAATGCATTCTTGTGATGTTTCTTTTACATTTGTTAGCTCCTCTGAAGAGTAAGTTAACACAGCACCTAATTCTAGAATTCGACACCCCATGGATTAGGGGAATACACGATTTTCCACGCTCTCACATGGATTTAGCCTGCAGCTGTGACAGAAATGGAGCACACACGATAGAAACTTAGGTGCCAGTGGGACCCGCTCTGCTCCGGGAGCCTCAGCTGGCCGGAGCCTCGCTCTGCCTTTGCTTTGGCAGGAGGGCAGAGATCTTCTTAATTCCACGGCTCCAACAGTTCCTGCCTTTTCAGCGGTGGCTCTCAACGTCCTCTGGGTGATCCGGGTGGCTGGCCAAGCCCTGGGACCTCCTCTTGGCCTGTTCAGCTTCTGTCCCCAGGCAAGGCCATCGATCACGCGGGGCTGGGCAGCTTCTGCTGTGAGCCAGGACAGAGGAGCTTTAATTGCTGGCTGTTAACTCTGGAGGAACTAACATTTAATGGCCTGCATTGTAGGAGTAGAAAGAGAAGTCGTGGAGAACCGGGATACCTGTACTTGTCACAGCTATGAGAGTTGTAACTTTCAAACAAGTTCCTTTCTTTCAAGATACTAACTTCCAAAACAGAGCCATGCCACCCTAGTGTTAATGCAACATATTAGCAAAAATTTAAGCATTCAAAACATCAGCACTGTTATACTGAGATTTCTCATATAACTTAAAGTGTTCATGCATTAACCCTTGGTTATTACCATTTTCCATATAAATTCTGAACACGCAAAACCAGGCACTGAAAAGGCAAAATGAAGTCTGGATCTCGATGTTTCATGGATGTAGGACTGCAGCTTAACATTTTGAGAAAAAATGTTGCTATTTTTGGAGTCACTTCACTTTCCCAGAAGCAGAAGTTATTTAGTAAGCTCGGAAACCATCAGATTTATAAGACTATCCAAATCCAACTTGAGTTTTTAAATATGCTGTTTGTACAGCTAGAAAGGCTTCAGACTCCACTGGGAATAGTGACAGTGGCTTCAGCGCCGGGCGGGCATGGGCTGAGCTTTGCCCTGGGTTTTTCACACATAGCCTAAAACCCTTTGGGGTTTCATTTGCTTGTTCATGGCCCTTAGAGCCTGTTGGGTTTATTGCTGCCAGGTTTTCTCTGGTGGGGTCTTTCACAGCAGGCTTCTGGAAAACAACACACCTTTATCGCAGCAAATTTCATAAATGTGTAAATAATATCTTTGGTACTGAGCACCACCGTTGTCTCTAGAACTGCCTGCACACTTTTCTGAGGAAAAAGTGTGATGATCTTTGGAAGCCACATGCCCCTCAAGCTTGGAAATAAATGGATGATTGCAGCAATGGGTTTAGCCACCAAAACTTCTAAATACCTGCTGGCCTCTCATGTGTGAAAATACTTGGAGCCAAATCCTCACAAGTCATTCCAAATTCTCTCCTTAGTGAATCTGGGTTGCTTTCCTTTTTAAGACTTCAAGATCAGCCATAACAGAGAATGAAGTGTGTATGTTTTAAAATTCTTGGATGGAGAATTTCTTCAATGACTGTTAATGAGCAAAGTGTACTTAACGCCTGACTTTGAGGCTGCGTTGGATGTGCAGGGCCTCCGTTATGTGGCTGCTCTTCCTTTCGTGTGAGTAACTCCTGACACAGCTGGGGTTTCAGTTCAAACACTTGCAAGCTCAGGTCTCATCTTCAAGGATCTCCAGCAATATCACTTGAATTCAAGATTTCTGTTCAAGTTATATAAATTGTTCTCCTGAAGTGCTTGGGGAAAAGGCAGTGAAGGCAAGTTCACCCTGGTTCTCTTGAGCTTGAGAGGACCTGGGGCGATGAGCACATGGAATGAGTTAGAATTAAACCCTGCTGGGGGTTGCTGCTCTCATAGACATTTTGGGGTGCAGCTCTGGCGAGGTAATGCCTGTTCAGTCTGAGTTGCTCAGAAGACTTAAACTGGTTTTTATTGAGCCTGAACTGATCGGCATCTCTGAGACACTGTGTACTTGCCTGGGCTGAGTACAGCACTGACAGAAGTGAGCAGGATACCCTCTTGGAAATCTAGGGGAGCTCTCTGGAGGCTCTGCAGGCATCCCCTCAGCACTGACCTTTCAGGAGGGAGGAAGGGGCACTGGGGAGATGAAAGACACTTTTCTGCTCCTTGCTTCTAAAGCTTAGCAGACAAATCCAGTGGAAATTCACGTTATACTCTGGAAGACCTTGAACGAGTCACCTCAGAATTCTTTGGCTGATGGCCTTACATAAGGATGGGACTTGAAATGGGGTTTCATCTGATTGTTGCACAATTTCCTGCAAATGCAAAAGTTTTTTGGTTTAACATTTCTTTTTATCTGACAGTCTTGTAAAATATTGATCTACAGTTACTTCAGTTTCCTTTTGTATATTTGGTGACTGATTCCAGTGATGCTGCAGCACTAAAGCAGAGTTGTTTTCTGGTTGACTCTTCCCACCTGCACTTTATTTGTTAAATAATAATTAAAATGCCTGAGCATGTGCACAGTATTCTCTGAGGAACAACTGGTAGCTTAACAAGAGATCTGGGGAGTTTCCATCCTTCAGAGGGGTGTGGAAACTGGCATTATCCTGGAGGCAGTACTTGAATAGGAGAAATCCAGGGTGAGAAATGATATGGAGCGAGTACAAGATGAGTGCTAATACATCTGATGGTGTTTTACAGGCTCTGTTGTTTTTATGCCTGTAGAGGGGAAGAAAGTAAAGATAACCTCAGAAATGAGCTGCAGTGAGTAAAGGACAGCAGAGTGAGTGAATGATATCTGTGATATCAATGCACATCTTGAACTTGTTTATTTATAGCTTGCATGTGTCATGTATTTGGAAATAGAAGAGCTATTTGGTCACAGCCCTGCAGTGGCGCATGCTTGGCAAGGTGCAATAACCTAGTATTTATGTTTAAAATTTTTTTAGTATTTATTACTTCTAGGAATTTATAACAGTTTATTAATTTGGTTCTTTTAAGGTGAGTGTGTTTCTCTCAAGACTGACAGCCACATTCTGTTTCTGAATCTTCCAAACACAAAGCTATCATTCTCAGTTTTCTGGCCTAAACTTGAGATGTGTTTTAGCTTTGGCAAAGGGATAAATTGTGGACTGAGTCCAAGGTCTCAAGATTTTACCATATCTGGATGTCCCCTTGCCTGTGTTTGTTCCCCTTTGGCTTTCATCAGCTCACTGGCAGCAGGGCTGAGGGAAAAGGCCAATCTGATTGACAGACATGGAGTGTTCTCAGTCAGGGCTCCCTGAACGAGCAAGTACAACTGTTCACATCAGAGGTTTTGATTCCCAGAATTTCCCTCCTTCCTTTGGAGAACAAGGAAGGTGGTTCAGTGGCTGTGCAGCTGATTAGAAGTAGCTGGGGCTACCCCAGTTCGGAGCTGGAGACAGCTCTCAGTTGCCAAGTGAGTTAAAACAGATTGTTCGCCGGCGCTCTGCTGATTTGATTAATGACCCGAATCAGCTGGCTTGGAGCATATCACTGCCAGAGCTTGTTAAACAATGAAAACAGGAAACTTGTGTGTCTTGAATCTCTGTGCTACCGTGGTGTCACCAGACATAACAAAAGGGAGGTTTTGCTGTGCGTGGGGAAGAGGAGGATATTTAGGAGCTGATTATGCCCGAGCCACACCCAGGCCAGGGACCGCGCTGGGATGTGGGAACTGGCAGTGGCCTCGGAGGAACCACCTGCTTCCTTGAGATTGCAGGGAGAGATCCCAGCTCCTGCTCTCTGCCCCAGCGTATGTTTCCTGCTCTTGGGCCTGTGAAGAGAGTGTGGCTGGAGGAGAAAGAATTTCAGAGGTGCCCTTGGAGTGTCTCGAGCTGTGTATCAAATGTGCAGGGCAGCTGGGCTCCCTTCTCCTTCTGCTGTGCCAGCGGGGAGGGAGGACGCAACAGAGAAGGTGCCTTAGCTCTGGAAGACACTGAGAGCAAGTGGCAAAGAGGAGGAGGAAATCAAGTTTGTCGATAGGGAATACTCCCTGTAATTTTGGTTGTGACTGTGTGAGGAAATTTGCACCAGTTCTTGTGCAGGCAAACCTCTTGTGAAGCATCCCAGTGTTCCCAAGACAGTTTAGGGGGTTTGCCTCTTCCTGTGGCGGCTTCACAACAGAGTATGGTCAGTGTTAGCTAAAAACTTCAACCACTTTATTCTAAGGGGTTGACACTGAAGTTGGTGATGTCCATGGTCGTGGTTTTCAGAGTTTTTGCAAGGGTGGTGGGGCAGAAATGAGTGTGGGAGACGACCCTTCTGATCCCTGCAGCTCGGCATTGTCCTGGTGGCTTGGGCTGTTTGCTTCCAGATTTGTTTGAAGTTACTACAAGTAGAAGGCAAAGGATGCTGTGGGTGTGAGTGGGTCCTTCTTTATCTCCTGTGATATCATTTTAATCTGTGTTAAATATTATCACCAGCTTCTCTAAAACACTTTATATTAAAGCACACTAGTGATGATTAAGTAATTTCCAAGGTTACTACAAGTGTAAATCTGAGAAAGTGTAAAATTATTTTTGTCAAATAAACAAACATACAAAATTAATAAATTATTCTTATATAAACATCTGAAAGTAAGACAAATACAAACGAGTCTGCCTGCTAAGTCAGGACCAATTAATTCATAAAAGAGCTGGTCAGCCTGTTGGTTCAAGTACAATGAGCACTTTCTTTTCCCAGAGGAGTTTTTTTGTGAAACCAATTCCTTTGCAGACCTGACCAGCATTTGTCTTTCCATGCACAGTAGTAGCAAGCAAGGTGGAAAAGTTATTTTTCTTGGTACCATGTTGCAACGTAATCAGGTGAAAAATTTTTATTTCTGGGCTTTTAAACCAAATATTCCTTCATTTTAAGTTTTAATTAAACATTTTCGTTTAAGCTTTAATAGTCTTAGTGTTTGTTTTTTTATTTGAATAAGTGGGTAGTTTGGATCAGTATTTTGCTTGGGTACACATGGCTTAAATCAATGAATGTTTTCTGGTATTCATGTCGGATTCAGGAGCAGCCAGGCAATAAAGCAGATTGTTGTACAGGATCAGGTGCAGAAGATTTCCCCATTCACCATTCCAAACACACATTCTCACAATTCTCCTGGTAGATGTTTTACAGCTGTGTAAATACTCAATTTATGTGCTGCTGCTTATCTTGCTTGCTTGCTCCATTTTTAAAACCATAACACTGATCTTAATTCTGTGTATAATGTCTTCCTACCAACTCAAACAACTCCTTCCCCTGGGTTCATGTTTCTAATTGCAGCTTTAGATCAACTCTCTTCAATGTAACATTTCTTCCCTTTTGATCTTGATGCCTACTTCAAACATGTTGTAATTAAATATGCATCTGCCACATCCTAAGCATTCAGTCTGGAGAACTGCTGTAAAGCTGAAATTGCTCTCTGTTCTTAGTTCAGTGAGCCAGGAAGGTCTGAAGAAAAGCCTGCGAGCCACTGATTTTGTTTATACTGTTATTTGAGGTGTTATAATAATTTTGAGCCTGCTAGTTTTAGTTTTGTTGTTTTAAGAGCTGCGAACTCGTGTCAGACTGCAAGAGCAGTTATCAAAGCACTCAAATAACTTGTAGATCTATCCAACAGCTTGGTTTTGGATGTGGCTGTTATGGGAAAATGTAAAGAAAATGCAGAGTTGTGGGATGTACCTAATTCTGTGCTGCTGTGCCCCATTCGTTCACGATGCATGAGCATCTGACTGCAAGATCCTCATCCCAGTAATGGTGGGCCTGGGTGTGTTCTGCTGGGAGCTGGATGTCCTGGTCCAAACTGTGCCCGACTCCTTGTTCAGGAGTGCAAGGAGTAGTGGAAAGTAATTTATTTTTTATTACCTGGTAAGACACCCGAATGTCTGTAACTTGACATGTTCTGGTGCATGTGGAGATGGACAGGTGCACGCGGTGCAATAAGGTACTGTAAAAATGCATTTATATGCTCTGCATACTTAAAATCTGTCCTGGCATAGATGTTTACAGCTCTACTGAGAGACGTCTCCACCTTCAGTGCAATGGAGTCTGCAGGGTTTCTGTGCAGAAAGGCTGAGGTTTAAAACTGTCTAGGAAGAAAAGCGATACTTTTGGAGTGTTAGAGATTATCTGAGACTTCATTCTGGATTCTTCATCTTCATTCTTTCTCTGCCACAAGGAGTTATAAAATCCAGTGTCTAGTCTTGAGACAGTACGTGTCAAAACATCCTTTCAGCCTTACCTGCCTTGTCTTTTCCTCTGAGATGTTTGATGATGATGTAGCCATTATCAATGGTCTTTGCTGAAATGGTTTGCATGAAAGGCCAGGTAAGATGTTAGAGGCCATTTCCAGGTAGGAATGTGCTTTGTGATGGCGCCTATGGAATGCGGTCTCTGCTAGTGAAGTTACTTGGCTTTAAAGCAAAAACAAAAGGTACCTTAACCTTCCCTTTCCCACCCCTCAAATGCTGCACTCAGTGTCACTCACTAAATTCCAAAAAATGGTGTTTTTCTAGTCCTTTAGCATAAATCACTGAAATACCACGGCAAAAATACTCTTTCCTCTGAAACTGGATGACTTTTCCAGGGAACTCACTTTAATTTAGTGATTTCATGTTAGCAAGTGGAATACTGAAATGTGAGAAAGTGAAATTTTGCTTAATCAGGTTAATAGTGTTAAAACTAAAGCCTTCCTAAAGGGTTAGTGAATGGAAGAGCACATGGGAAAACTAATATAAGGTAATTTTTAAAGCAGCTGGTTGCACTGCATTAAAACTGTGTGTATGTCTTTCTTCACCATTAAAGTGGCCTAATTCAATTGACTTTGCTTCACTTCCAAACTTAAGTAATGAAATAATATTAAAGTCACTTTCATTCTGAAGGAAGGCATCCACACAGAGTTTCACTAATCTTCTTTAGGTCTTATGTTCAACTAACACCACAGCATCCCTGCAAAGTCATGTCCTGAGAGCTGGAGACCTTGTCTGAGAGCTTCCCTCAGCTTCAGTGACAATTTTATTTCAGATAAATGTGGCAGTCAGGCTCCTCTGTACAATCGTATAGTGTGACAAAAATGCAAATATGTAATTAATTTCTACCCTGTAGATATGCTTGCTGTATCCTAATTTGGTTTAATACTGAGTTAATGAAGCTCTAAAGAAATGTTTTTCAAGTAGGATGTTATAATTTGTTTCATCATTATGCATATTGACTATTGCAGCCTTTTGAAATAAAAAGACATGTAAAGTATTTCAAGTGCACTTTGCATTTCTGTTACAGGTGAGACAGAGTACCTGTTACTGGTTAGAATGTAAACATTGGGATTGGTTGCACTAAAGTAGCTGATTCTATGATTGATTTATAGGTTTTAAAAAAGATAATAAACATGCTACAAGATATGAGAGGTTCGTTGTGGATACCACTTCGTAACTGTGTTCATAAATGTCTTCTGCTGGTAGAATACATTGTGTGGTTATGTCATAATCACGTAATTATGTGATCCAGAGTGAGGTGGTTTTCTGAGTACTGGTACTGATGTCCCAGAAATGTTTTGCAGAGAACAAGCACAGGTTTGTTTCAGAAGTCATATGCAAGTGTTATACTTCTTCTTTTGGTGTTATTCCTAAAGTCTGGAGCTGGAACTTAAAGCCTTGCATTGACCTCACTGGCATTTTTGAAGCAGACCTCAACCCTCAAGAAAAATCCTTATGTTTTGATATATTTCTTAGAGCAGACTTCAGAAAGAGATAGCTTGGAAATATCTTGGCAGATAAAAATGTTAGAAGTGCATAGAATGAAGCCTCCAAGAAATCCTGCTCTGGCTGAGCTGGCATTCTGTTGGGCAAGCAGGAATCCAAGGATTCAAGGATATTCAGTGTGTGCTGATCCTGACCATTTCCAACAGCAGCTGTAGTCGGTCTGGTTTTTTTTTGATGATGACGATGATTTTGCATCATCATTTGTCACAGTTCCCTTCTTTAAGACAGCGTTGCAAATAATCATCAGAGGAAGGGAAGGGTGCTGAATTCCTGGATTTGAAATATTTACAGGAATGTTGGCTCTGATTCAGCACGCTGGGATTGGGGCTGTGTGTGGAAGTCAGTGTTTGTGAGGCATTGATCAAACTGGGCTGTGAGCTACTGGCGCTTCAGGAGCTCTGTGTACATCTCTTAACTTGCTGAGTGTCCAGGGCAAGCACTGGCACTGAAATTGGTGAATTTGGGCCCTAATTTACCGTCTAGGCTGATTTGTGACGTGTTTTCCATAGTGAGAGACTGGCCTGGAGGTTAGCCTGTGGCTGCCCTGTGCTGTGGGGTTTGCCCAGTTTAGAGGCAGTCACAGCTCTTGATCTCTGGCCTGAGAGGAGGATTGATAGCCTATTAATATGTGCTAATTGCAACCATCAGCAATCACAGCCACATCCATAGGTGGCATGGTGGCCCTGAAATCCTGAAATGGGTCAAGAGCTGTGCCACATAAAATTGCCTTTGGAAGCGCAGAGCTGTGTGGGAGATTTACTAGGCAAGTGGGACAGAATCAGCATCTCCTCCTGACTTAATCCACCCCTGCACCTACTTGTGGGCTGGAAAAGTCTTTCCTTTTTTGATAGGATGGTTACCTTGACCAGAGCAGATCCAGCATAGCTCTGTCTGGCAGCTACTCCTGCTGACAGTCTAGTCATGTCTTTGAAGAGAATCCTCTCTGTCTTGTCATGATGAGGATCCTCCTCCCTGCATTGCCCCATCTGTTCGCTGCACTCTCACCCACAGATCCTGAATTTCTGTTTGCTTGTTAAAAAGTTGTTCCAGCATTGTCAGTGGAGAAATTACATGTTTTACTACCTTTCTTAGAGTTGGTCAGTTGTTTCCTGATGTGGATGATCAGACAACAGGGACTCTTCCAGGCTTGTACAAGCCTCCCATTTCTCCAGATTCTGTTTCCTGTGTGTTTGTGCTTGTTGTGTTTGAAATATCTGTTGTTTCCCTGGGTTGTTAACGATGCCATTGGCAAGACTGGATGCCAGTGAAACTCCTTGCCATTAGAGTAAACGTGCATGATACTGGTATTTTGACTTCTGGGAAGGTTGTGTTTCCCAGTAAAATAATGAAGGGGAAGAATGTTTAGCAAGTGATTCATCCTTTGCTGAGATGATTCTGTACCTTCTCTTCTTCAACCTCTTTATCTGTTGTGAGTGATTGTCATGCATCCCTCTTGATGAAAGAGGAACCTTCCTAAAATAAAAGGTAAAGAGCTAAAACTGTGCACCTTTAGAACTGCGCTCTGCCAGTGTAGAGGGGTTTGGTCTTGTGGGTCGATCCCTGAGACAGCTGAACAGACAGCCCTGTTTTCATTTCAGCTGCAGAGCTTTGGCCTTACCATGGCCAATTCATCTTATCTGCGGCCTTTTTCCCCAAGAGGGAAGTAAAAGTAATACTTAGTTTCCTTCTGTAATTCTTGCTTTGATTTGCGCGCTCCTCAGGGTAGCAGGCTGCTCGATATCCCACCCAAGTCAGCACTTGCTATGTTGGTCTCATGACATAGAGATAGGAGAGCACAAGGATCCTTGACTCTGGTTTTATCACCTTACACTGATGAAGCCCTCACAGACATTGCCATGCCAGCTTAAAGATATTTTGTTCAGTTTTTCTTGGTACAGCTTGTTTTGTTTTGCTGAGTTGACAAAGCTAGCCCATAAATAGTTACAGTAAGTTTGTCTATAATAAGCATATTTCTTGATGAGTTGTTGTGGCAAAGTCTATTAAATGTAGTCTTACTTCATCCCAGTGTCTACACAGGGCTGAGAGCAATTAGGCTGTGTCATGGGCAAAGCCTTATTATAATAACATAAAATCCTGAAGCTGGTCTTGTCTTTAAAATTGCACAGCCATGCTGAGCAACAAATAATGCAGTACTTCACTCCAGCTGAGGTGTTTACCTAGCCATCTTCCCTTCTCCACGAGAAACTTTTTAAGGTGGATGTGCTTTGCAGTCTGCCACCAGAATTGGCAAGAGCAGGGGGTATCCCGTGGTGTGAAATGCGGAGTTAGGGGGCTTCCCCCCCGAGAGCATCATGCTGGCAGCACGCTCAGCCCTCTCTGTCATGCTGCAGCCCAGCTTGGTGACCTTTGCTTGTGCACAGACAGGAGTTTAATCACATCTAGACTGGTCCCAGCTGGTTACATCTCTAAATAGTTGCTTAGTGCTCAGCTGGAAATAGAGCGGTTCAGAAAGGAAAAGTTGTTTTTTCCTGGTTCAGTGGGATACTGCACTTGCTGAGACACCAAGCAGATTGTGGAGCTGGGAGCTTCTGGGAGCAAGAGCCTTGGGTCAGGCCAGCCTGTGCTGCTGCAGTGCATTCCCCAGGCAGCTTTTCCTAGCTTGAGCCCAAAGACTGCTGTGCGGAGCTGAGATGGAGGCTCGGGATAAAAGCCTTGGAGGTGACTCCAGAACACAGCAACCTGCGGGAGCTGGGAGCACGCAGATGGTGTTTGTTGTGCTGGGAGCAGGCGTGGATGTGGCTGGTGGGTCAGTGGGATGTGACACAGGACTCTCATTAGAGGCAAACAATCTCATGCTTCAGCTGGAGCCTTCACACATTTCATTTCACAGTGCCCACGTGGGAGGGGGAAGTGCTGTAGTTGGCTCTCCTTTACTGCAGGGTGCAAGTGGAGCAATTCTGTGGGCTTCCTTGGAGTTGTTCCTTGGCTGTGTGGGTGATACAGACAAAACTCCCCTCGTTTTGAGGTAATTTAAATTATTTGTTTCTGCTTTGTGTCTTGTGACCAAACCAGAGAGAGAAGAGGGTGGGAGGCTTTTAGTTCTGCTGGGAGAGCGTAAGCAATTTTTCATAGCATTTCAGTGCTTTCTGGTTAAAATTTCTGCTGGAAAATTCAATATGCTCTAAGCAGGCCTAGTGCTGGAAAGAAATTAAAATGCTATACCACGGTAGGAATGTTGGTTTTTTTATTAGACAACATTATTGTTCCTCACCTTACAAAAACCTTTGGAGTTAGTTCTGAATTTTCTGCTGTGCTTATCTACTGCGTTTCACTCACCAGAGCAATCCTGTGCTCTCCTTTCTAAAATTGGGCTTCGCTGACATCCCTTGGAGTTCCTCTGTGCTGCACAATTAGCTCAGCCAATATGCAAGGCAATACTCTGGCTGGGAGTATTTCCTTTACAAGAAAGACCTGATAAGATCTAATATCTTTTATCGAGTCACAAACCACTATCTGTTTATTCATTAAAAAATGAGCAGAAAAGATGGAGGAGGAAGCCTTGGCTACGTGACAAAACATCCCTTGGAGTGAAGGTAGTGCCTGGAGCATCTGCAGGTTATTGGGAAGAGCAGGAGTCCTGAATGGCTGAGGGCTGTTGGGGAGTCTCTGGGAACCCCTGGATTCTGAGGGGCTAGGCTGACCCAGTGTGAAGGAAACAGATCCCTGCCCTGGGGACTGGATAGAAGTGGCTTGAGCTGCCTCTCTGGTGTCTGCCCCCCGTGATGGCATTTCCTCCTCGAACTGTACCTCTCTCTGTGGCAATGCCATCTGCTCTAACCCAGTTTGCCTGATAGAAACAGGCAGAATTCTTTCTTTTACATACTTAGCATTTCTCTTTTTGAGTGGCTAAATAATTTCTGTGGCTTAGGGTTTTTGCACAGTAACTACCTGGAATCTGACAATTACTGTGCCCAGTGTACAGACCCCCTGGGAGACAGACCATGGTGCTGAGTTCTCCTTGAATGGGACTCTCAAAATGATGATTTCAATATTGCACAATCTTTAAAAAATATTTATTTGGACTATTTAACTACAAAGTGGAATAGAACACGTGTGAGTGCAATGCATTTATGCAGTAGCTTTGCTTTGAGAGAGTGATTAATGTAAGATTTGTGGAAGGAAAATTATTTCTTCCAGTGGCTTGACTGTAATAACTGAGAAGAATGAATGTCCTAATTTAATATTTATGTGGGTGTCTCAGTAATAGGCATCCTACATCCTAATTATGTAAGAGCAAAAAGTGTTGGTGCTGACATGAGATCATATATACTTGTAGGATAAGAAGCAGAGATAGATTATCTGTCCCTTATTTTACCATCTTTTATTAAAACATCTTGAATTAAACCTGGTTTATGATGCATTAAATTACAGTTGTTTCATGTTTTGTTAAGTAAGAGTTGGACATTGTTCTCAGCATTTCTCAGCTCACAGATTGCACTGCCCTTCTTCATCCCTCCAAGATATTTTTAGAGAAAATACTTATTCTTCAGGAATTTGTACCTTAGCACATCTTAATTTTGAAACTCTGATACCTTTGGAGTTTAGTTTCATATTGGATTTATTTCTTCTAATTTTCTTAATTTGACAGTATTTTTGATCACCAGAAAATAACTCCATCCTGTATTTATGGATAAACCAGAAAATAATTAGCAGTTTTGTGCACTAAGTTTGAGAAATGTTAGACCTTTTCATTTGTGGGAAAACTTGAGAGAGAGAGGAATGTTACCAACTTCAGTGTATTTAAATCCATTAAATTGGAAGGAGTGAACATCTGTAGAGTTAAAGTTCTAGATGTAACTGTGCATGAACTCTTAAGTCCTCCTGAACCAGAAATCTTTCAAACTTCATTCATTGTGGCCATTTGTTTTAGGAAGAAGTTTTTCAAGGCACACATGGCTCTTTTCTAGGGAGTGCAGGCTGTTTAAATGTCCTTTTGTGCCTTTGAAACCTCTGCTAAAGTTTTTATGAAGCATAAAACAGAGGGAATGCAATTAATTAGTGCAGTCTCTTATCATTCAGTAGCAAAGAGGAACTGTTAAATGCTTTTAGAGCACTACATTATAATAGGAAATTATTGTTATTCTTTAATACCAGGCTGACAAATGAGAGAGTGCAAGGACTAATTATGAAGGATGGAAAACAAACACACTTCACAAAGGCTTTGTTTGTGGCACAAATTTGCTTGTCAAAGCAGACAGGAGAAAGCAACTGAATTATGTAGAATTTTTTGTGCTCTTAGTCGTCATTTTTTTTTGGTTGGAAATTGATGCTTCTTTGGGATTTAGATAATTCCTTTAAATCTCGAGTGCTTTAAAAAACTGTCTTCCTTTTAAGTGCTTTGCAAATCAAAGTCTACCCAGTGGTGCAGAGCAGCTGAAGAGTTTGCTGCTTTGAATGAATACAAGCAGAAATTTTCATCAGGGGACGATGTCTGTCTGAATAAGGGTTGATACTTTGGCTGTTGTGTTTCTGGAGATTGTAATGTCCGAAATACTTCCCAATGTTGGCGTGTAGGGAGAAGTTATAATCTGTTTAATGTGTTCCTGGGTAAGATGGAGCTGTGTCCCTGTGTTTCCCTGGGCACTGGCTGAGATTGAGTGAAAGACAATTTGATTTAACAGGTTCAGGTAATGAGACAACTCCACATCACACAGAATAGCTCAGATGCCTCTGTTTTGCTCATGGCTAAATTACAATTTTAAGAGAACAGGCTAATTTCTCTCCATGTTATTTAGCAGTAACAGTAGCAGTTGCTTTGTAAGCCGGGTCCATCTGTTGATTTTGGAGGAGCTTTCAGGGAGGTAAGAGATGATCAAATGCTGCTCTGTAGCTCGGATTCCAATGCTGCCCCAGCCTTTGTCAGTGCTGAGAAGTTCCTGAACGTGCTATAAAATGTACTCTCATCCCGTGAATGCTTTTAGCACATCGAGATGCAAGGTTAATGCTTTGGGTTGGATGAGAATAGAAATGAATGAGGATAAAAAGAAACTGGATAATGTGGATGCAATGGGGAAGAAAGCAGGCTCTATTCAAGTCAGTACCAAAGTTCCCGGGAGCTTTGCTGCTTTTTGTTCACAGTACTTCATGGGCACCTTGATGTAACAAAATGTGGGGCTGGGACGGGAGTGGTTGCATTTTAAATAATTTGTGACCAAGTTGGGCTTTCCAGTTTAAAAACATGAAGGAAATACATAATCAGTGTCAATATTACATATGAAGGGCAATATTTTTTCACAGTGAAAGGAAGCCTTGAACACTGTTCTCATGTGGGGCTGTGGTTCAGACACCCAGCTGAGCTCTGTGTCACAGTGGCTGGAAAAGAAATAATGTTTGAAATGCTCTGGTCCCCATCATTTGCTTTAAACAATTTTACCTTTTGGAGCAGCTATAATCCTGGCTGGGACATACAATGAAATCTGCAGTTATCTCTCCTGACTAATTCTTGGGAAATTTCGTTTTTCTGAGTGTGATGTTCTCTACATTTGAAAAGCTTTACTGTGAGGTTACTCTGCCTTTAAGTCGAGCTGGTAGCAGATGTTCTCACCAAGTGTTTGAGATGGTAAATTTCTTTTAACAGAGATTGCTTAGTTCATCAAATAGCTTTTATAAAACACTTCTGTTTTCATAAGAAATATGTACAGTTATGCTGGAAAACATGGGGCTGTTCCTTTTCTGGGCTGCCAAAGGGAAAATGTTTCCTTTTTCTCCAAGGAAATTTTTTTTTTATTATTGAAGTCTGACATGTTACTTCTCTCCAAAATTTGCTGTGAGAAAAATTCCTGCTCATCAACTCTTACCCTAAGCCAGGGGAAGGACTTCTTGTGCTGCAACTTCTCTTTGTGGGTGCAGCCGGATCAGAAATGTGGGCCCATGGTGGCCGCTGAGCCATGGTGATGTTCTCCTTTGGGCAGCAAGGGTTTGTTTTGGCAGGTTGGGAAGGAACAGGCTTTCTGGGGATAAGTTTGCAGTGACATCTGGCTGTGGAATAAATGGGTATGGTTAAAATCTACAGCAAGGGATGTACTTGGTTTAGGAAGTGTTAGGATTTTTTTCTTTTTAATTCTTTTTTTTAAAATCCTTGTTTTAATCTGTCATGCTTTCTGATCAGAAATGTGCTTTTCCCCTCTTCTCCCTTTTAAAAAGTCAAGGGTAGAGCAAGTAATTCACCACCACATCACTTCTTTCTATCCAGAAAAATCTGTTTTGTTCTTGCTCTGACTTCCTGTTTATTTACATAAGAAGATAAATATGGGAATTTGTTATGGCAAGTGCAAAACATATTTTTTTCAGATGGGTACTGGGAGGTTATTGTTGAGTGGTGTTGCTGATAAATATTTAAAATGAAATAATTTCTTTTAAGAAGTTCACTGAAAGTTTTATGGTGCAGCTTTGATTTTACTTTAAAATGTCTTCTCTAGAGATGTTCTTACCCAGGATGGGCTGGTTTGGGCTGCAGAAAGATGGGGAGAGTTGTGGGGGAAAGGCTGGTGGTGACTTTCCTGAAGTTTATTTGGGTTTTATGAATTTGTGTCGCTGACAAGACAGTTACCTACCCTGGCTGGTAGATGCCTACCCTGGCTGTTAGAGCTGGATTTCACATGGATGCTTCTGGGTGTGAGAGCTGTTTAAGGCACCTGGAGCTCCCCGTAGCCATGCCTTTATGAGCTGCGTGTAAAGCTGGGTAGTAACACGGCAGGGAGGTGGCTGATGGATGGTGTATCTGAGGGCTCTTCCCCAGCCCCTCTGAGCCTTTCCTGCTGCCAGGGAGAGAGAAAGCGAGGCCCAAGTCTGTGGGCTGGAGGCTGAGTCTTCTGATTTTGTTTGCTAGCAAGAAGAATATTGTCCTTTTCTTTTTTCTTTTTCCTTTTTTTTTTTTCTATTTTAAGTATAAATTCCTTGCACTTCTTGTGCTGCTCCTGTGTGGTTGGTTTTAGGGACCAGTCTTGCGAGCGCCCCTGGAGAGCTGATGCAGGGATGCTCTGGCTGCTGGTGCTCAGCATGCTGGACAGGTCCTGCTGCTTTGGAAAGGCTGGAGTCACTTGGCAGACCAGGTGAATTGCAGCTTTTCAGACAGAGTCACGTTGTTTTCCTGTACATTAAGTTATTTATTGAACCTACTTCATGAAAGTAATGTTCTGTAAAAAGCGGTTCATGGTTTATTTGTTAGGTGAAATAGTCCCAAAGGGATGGGGAGAAGTGGAGACAGAGAGGAAATGCTGGCTGTGAGGAGAATGAGGAGTTCCTGAGGAGGATGATGTGACGAAGATGTCCTGTGCTCTGAAAACGCCTAATTTTACAGGCAGCTGTAGATACCTCTTGAAATTCACATCCATTGTAGTTACTCAGAGACTGTCAATAAAAGAGCTTGTCAATAATAAGCCACCTCATTGAGTGTAACATTTAGTTACGTTATTTTTTAACTGTCTTTTCAAAGTGCCCCTTGAAAAGTAGTTACTTTCTGGTGTTCTCCATCCCTCCGTGTACTTTACATTTATCCTTCTATTCAGTCTATTCAGAGACTGGGACTGAGATCATTGTTAAGTAAGTGGCAGTCATGAACTTCCTTTCAGCTGGTGCCTATCAATAAGTCCATTTATTAGACTCTGAAACTGCAGAACTTCAGATATTACTTCTGTCTATTCCTTTTCTTCTTTTTCCTTTCTCTTTTCAGTGTACAGCAGAGCTTGTAGGTGTTTAATGGCTTTTTATAGTTTTTTCTTTTTAAATGTACTTAACATTTTTTCAAAGAAGTGCAAGGGAGTATAAGCAGTGAAACTGCCTGAGTGTTTGGAGCTTTTATTAACATGCTCCATCTCACAGACGAGAACATGTCTTCAAGTTCCTAAGTTCAACTTCAGTCTGGGCATGAGACCAAGGACTTCAAATTTATGTCCAAATCTTGTATCTGATCCTATGTTAAACACATCCAGATGGAAGGTGATATTCTAATGTTAACAGTCTGCTTCCCCTCCTTCTGCTGCCTTTCTAAGAAGTTGCTGACAAGTCTTTCTGACAGTCTTTTTTAAGTAAATGAGATCAAGTGTATTGAAGGTCTTTTATAGCAACAACCTCTGAGAAAGATTAGACTTTGCAGTAGCACTGCAGAATGTGGATTTGATGATATTCTCCCCCAGTCCTGGTGGCACAGCTCACCCCAGGGCTCCCAGAACTTAAGGCTTGTTCTGGTCCCTCCGTTCTGTGCATCCCATGCAAATGGATATTATTTGTATGTTTTACTGTTAGTAATTTATAAGAATTTAATAGATAAATACATTTCTTCATAAACTGGTACAGCTTTTCCTTGGTTCTGTTGAAGAACAGGTTTTTTTTCTATATTGTTGTGATTTTGGGTCATCCTGGACATGATGTCTTATGCAGCTTAGGAGATGTTAATGTAGTTCATTAAAGGATGTGGAAATTCAACGTTTCTCCTTTATGAACAGGATATAAAAGATACAGTGTGTCTTTGACAACAGTAATTTTGTTTGGTTTTGTCTAACTATGTCCTGATCTTGCTGCATTTCAGCTCTTGAGTTCCTTATGTCTCTGCAGTTAATATGTTAGCTTTCCTGCTTAGCACAGTCTGATACTTAGATACATGTCGGAAGAGCTGCATTTAAATTATTCGGCATCACTGACAGAACCACTTGGTTCTTTCTGCGTGTAGGGTCAGTCGGCCTCCCATCCCATCCAGACTGATCCCACTGTGCAGTTACAAAGCCTCATCTATCCTCAACCTTCCTGCTCCGCCAGTCTTCAGGAATCCTTGTCCAAGAGACAAGCAGTGCTTGGGTGGAGGTTAGGCTGGATGAGCCTTTGCCTGGTTTTTGACCAGCTGTGCTAAAAGGTATCAAACCCTTTTAAGATTCTGTGTGAGATTTTTCAGGGGTGATATCCCCTGCCTTCTCTGAAACCATTTGTAGTGCTGAATGCTGCATGTGTTAGAATTGCCTGGTTTGTGTGTGCTGCATCAAAGCCCTTCTTTACCTCCCCAAGCCCCGTGTGCAGGGCTGTGAAAGCAGCCCCTGGCCTGAGCTGATCGGCTGGGGAGCCATTCCGTGCCTCCTGCTCTTATTTCTTCTTGAAAGGAATATGTGCTAACATTAAGCTGTAAAAGTACCAGTGAACAGAGCCTGCAAAGGAACATTTATTAAAGTTTGTTTCCTGATGTGTAAAACTTGCATTGTTGTGTAGGAATAGAATTCCGAAGGAGTTTTACCAGTTGTTTTATAGAAATATTCAAACGTGTTTAAAACTATTCATTTTAAAATGGCACTTGCATACCTTGGAGTCTGACTTGAACTTTACAAGCGGCGATGCCTGAAAGTCTGCAAATGATGTTCACTGCTGCTGGCTGTGTCCAGCGTGATTCTGGCTGTGTCCAGGGTTTCCATCCAGCTGGAGAAAGAAGCACTGATGATGGGACGGCAGCCGAGCTCAGAAGCTCTTTGGGATATGCACTGACCACTTTCAGGTATTCAGGAGATCCCAAGTCATTGCTGTAACAGGTGCATTCCCTGGTCAGAGTGTAGAACATGCCTTTATAATCCAACTGCAGCTATCTTCACACACACAAAGTATTTTAACTTGACAATGTATTTTGCATAAATAAATAAACATCACCCTGCTGGGGTAATGTTCTCAATATGCTGCTCAGGACCATAAAGGTGTCGTGTCAGCAGCAGGGACAATGCATCAGTGAGCTGGAGGTCTCCAGCTTTTCCTTTGCAGCCCGAGCACCCTCTGTCCCCAGACTGACTCCTGCAAACCATGACGGCAGGCCAGCAAAGAGTTAAAGGAGTAAGGGTTTATTCCTTTCTGTCCTCCCGTGAAAATCGCCTTGCCTGTTCAACTAACAGCAACTTCTCACTTCACAACTAATTTGTATTGATTGACTTTCAGCCTGGCTCTGTGGTTGCCTTGTAAAGCTCAAAAGCACACTAGAAGAACTCGAGAATGCTGTGTTTGCAGGATGGAATACAGGCAGTAGGTAATGCCCAGGAATTTCTGTGATCATTAGGGAGAATCTCGCAGCTTCCAGCCTGCAGAGCAGTCTGTTCAGCTCCTGGGAAGGTGGCTGCACTTGCACAGTGTCCTGAAAGCTCTTCAAACTAATTCACATTACTGTGATCATCTGTCTAATTGTCTTTCCGTTAACTTTCATTAGTGGGTTCTGCATGGTTCCATTTGTCTCCCTGAACAAAGATGAAGATAAATTCAGTGCAGTTGCGACAGTGCAGCAAGAGACACAGCTGCGTGTATGTGATGTGGAGAGATGATGATTTATTGGCCTGTGTGGTGGCCAGGAGAGGGTGTGCTGGGGAAGGGTCAGAAAAAAAATGTTAAAAAAGATCATCTCAACCAGCATTTTTATCTATTCCTTTTTTTTTTTAATGTACATCTGCACTCTGTCTCCTGCTATGAGAGATGTGCTGATTTGCCTGCGTGCAAACATGGAACTAAGATTCCTGTAAGCTTTTATTAGTTGGAAGGAAGTCTGTTTTGTGGCTAACAGGCTGGGCTGGAAATTAGTAGACTTGGATTGGTCTTCCAGGCTAGATACAGACTTCCTGGGTAAACAAAGAAGGTTCATTTAATCTTCCTTTACTTCAGGTCTTGAGCTCTAATCTGGGGATTAATAGTACTTCCTTTGTCTCTTCCTGAATATCCACTTTGTTGATACCTCTTCGAGATCTTTTTGATGATGTAATTGAAAATGTTTTGGGGTTTTTTTCATTTATTCCATAGTCTTAGGAAAAAATTGACCTCCAGTTGTTGTGAAGGAGTGGGAAGGTAAAGCCAGCAACAAGACAATCTGCAATTGCTGCTGTTTCTCTGAGCTGTTTTACTGATAAAACATAGAACTCTGGATTAACAGAGGCAAGAGAATTTCAGATATGATACCTTGACCAGGTAAAAAGTTATTTGAAGCATATGCTTTTGCTCTGAAAAACATTTGAAGAAGCCTTCAAGAGGTTTTGAGGATGGAATATGAGTAATGCAAGGCTGGTGTTGGGCTTTAATGGGTTGTTGACAGCTATGATAAGAGGAGAGTGAGGCTTCAGCTGCTGCTGGTGAGAGTTCCTCTGCAAATACTGGCAGCTGCCAAAGCAACATGCCTGGGAACGTGCAGAGCAGACAAATGGGGTATTTTGGCATTTTGTGTGGAGAGCAGTGTGGTACCAAGCCTGTACTTCTGGCCTCTGCTACATGCAAAATTCACATCAGTGTGAAACTTTCTCAGCAGGGTGTAAGCATAGCTGAGGCCTGCAGGATGATGCAAAGGGTTAAAATGGTTTTCATTGTGTTAAACTTCTCACTGCTGGTTAATAGTGGTATTCTAGCCAGGCTCTGTCGATGCTGCAGTTCCAAAGCTTCATCCCGTTGCACTTCTCTCCATGTGGAACTCTGCTGCCCTCAGAGTGAGGTGTGTGGAGCTGATGTTAGACAGCCTTTGTCAGAAGTCACGGCGTATAAAGGAGCAGCCCTGCCTGGTTCAAACTGATACACGTGGGCAGGGAGGCGAGGACTTCTCTCTCCCTTGGCCCTGCCTGCAGCACAGGAGTGTGGAGGCTGCAGAGCAGTTGGCGAGTAACCCTTCAGTTCAAACCACTAGCAGGTAACAGCAGGGTCTGCTGCCAACTACTCAGGCTGCCTTAGCACTGAGTGCCTTCAAGCAGAAAGCTCAGTGACTCATCTGCATCTCTGGAGCCTTCTGACTTCCTCACCATGTTCTCTGCAGTTGGGCTTAAATTAACTGATCATAATTATTTCAGGATCTTTCCTTCCTCTGAATGCTTGGTTTTACCTCTACAAACACACCAACAACCCTGAGTCTCTAGAATCTTCTCCAGTTTACTGGAGAGGAAAAAGGTGAATTCAAAGTATTTACTTTAAGTTCCTTCCTTAACACCACTCAAAGCATTATTTTTGTCTTTACAGGATGCATTGTCTTAAATCTTTCTCAGAGGAATCTGCCCAGTGTTTAATTTCCCTTCCAGTTCTGAGTCTGAGGCGGACTAAGATTCACTTTGACTCAAATTAGTGGTAAGAGTAGAAAAACTCAAGTATTAACCAGAATCAACCTCTGCTCCTGTCTGTCTGACCTACAGACCAGCCCAGCCTGAATTCCCCTGAAATATTCCTGCTTCCTTTTCATCTGGGATAGCACTTCCTTGGTCAGTGTTGCCAGGATGGGTTAAACAGAGGCTGTGAGTGAGCCCATCTCAGGGCAGGGGTTGTCACCATGTCCCAGCTGGCAGGTGAGGGCTGAGCTGCTTGGTGCAAGGTCAGAGAGCCACTACCAGAGACACTCGGGTTTCTCCCAGTCTGCAGCAACCAGGACATCATCACCCGAGGTAATCCATCCAGCCTGACTTTGCACACTTGTCTCCTTCTTTGGGCTCTGTCAAAGTGCTGGCATAATACTTCAAAAATACTTTACGCTGGGCTCAGCAGGATTGAGGAGAAGCTGTTTGCCCCTAGCACTTCTTGTCCTCTCGTGTCCTTTGTCACCTGTCACAAGCAATCAGTTTGCTACAGTGATGAAGTCAGGGTTGAGGATGCTGAAGGCTGCACTGGTTTGTCCAGGGATAGAGGCTGGATAATTTGCACCCTTCCAGGTCACTCTTACTGGCCTGACTAAGGTCTCTCTCTAGACCTGCACCATGAAAGAAGTTTCTTATAAGCATTGAAATATAACCTTCTCACCCTGTTCTTTTTTCTTCAAATACCTCCTTTTAATTCCTCCTTCCTGTGCTACCTGAATTTCTGCCAAACCGTTTCTTATTAATTCTGTGGAGTATAGACAGTCTTGAGAGGTGATATTTCATTGTATACTTGAAAAATTAGATTCTTTTTGTGGACTGATGGATCTTGTGGCTTATTTCAGACTAGGGCAGTCCTGGATTTGCTGAAAGTTGTTTTTTTCTTTTTTTTTTCCTTCTCTATCGAGTGTTTCTTGACACCATGGCTATATTCCTTCTATTCATAAAAGCGGCATGGTAGTGTGTTGCTCTCCAGTTTGCAAAATGTGGGTAATGTGTGTATTGGTGATTAAACAGGAAATAGCTGCGAGGGAGAAAGGCTTGGAGAAAGCTTGTGGTGCCAAAGCAACATTTTACATCTCCAGAATTTTGCTTTCCAAAATATCTATGCTTGGTATCTGTTTAAAGTGATCCATCAGTCTGATGGTGTGTTTGACTGTGTATAGGAGTGTGGTTGATGTAGGATGGTACTCAGTCAATACAACCAATTCTCCATTGCCCAGCAGTGTGTGTTTTTTTAAAAAAAGGAGGCTGACTGTGAGTCTCTCACAGTGAGTGTCCCCTCACGCTCCAGATTATTTAACTGTCCTAAAGGATGAAGGTGGGAATTGACACTCTTGAAGGATTTGCAGATCTGGGGCTCTTTGGGGTGGCAGTTTTTCCATGCATCATCATGGGGTTCAGGTCACACCAGGGGGGTACCTGTGACTGCAGGCTGTGCAGGAGTGTGGCAGGGCAGGAGTGCTGTGGGAGCAGACAGTGATGGAAGCGGGCTGGAGCATAGGTTGGGAATGCCTTGGGCCCAGGACAGAGCACAGAGCTGCAGGCTGGTGCTGTGCAGGCTCAGACAGATGGGGCGCCTCCAGAAGTTGTGGGGAACGCTGCGATGGAGAGCAGAGGAGGCACCAGCAGCCAGCACAGCATGCTTGGCTCCCTTGTACAGTTGTACTCTGGAAAATCTGGGAACGGCAAATGTGGCACTAACACAGGAGGCTCTAGGTGGAGGTTTGGGCTGGTTTTTTTCTCAAAACTGCTCTTTGTCAGGAGGTGGAGGGAGCTCCTCTCTCGGGAGTCTTCCTGTGCTCCTGCTGCACTTCCCTGGCTTGCAGATGCCTGTAGTCCCCTTCCTTTGGACTGAAAAGTGCTAAAAGGGCAGCTCATCAAAATTGGCTGCATGGGACAGCACCAAGTAGTGTCACAGTTTGCTTGGTCCCCAGCCTTCCCATCCTCCACTTGAGCAGTGCAGCTTGGGGTTTTTGAAAGGAAGGAGGGTTGGGATGCCAGAAATCTACCTCTGCTTCCCATGCGACTTTTCACTGTTGTCCTGTTCTCTGGCCCTGTCCCAGCCTCCCCATGCCTTTAAAAGGGATTGGACCATGACCTGGGGATTTATGGGCAGAGCCATCCTGTACCAATAATTGTGTGGCCCTCAGTGCAGCCACATCTGGCCTTGACTGATGTTCTCCTGTCAATAGCCCTAACACAGACAAGCAGCTCCTCCACCAGTTGTGCAGGGCCGAGATGAAAGGCTCCGCCTTGGCTGTGGAGTGTGGTGTGTTCCCGGTGTTGTTAATGGAAGCTGACAGTCTACATCCCGCTCCATCTGCTCCCAGTTTATACCTCGAGATTTATTGTCTCTGGAAAAGGTAAAATAGAGACTTGTGGAACAGGATTAGTGGTTCTGAAAGCTGTAGGGGAGGTGTAGTGTGTCTCTCCTTCTATACTTTAAAAGATAGGAAGAAAGGAATTCTTGAATCAAAGCAAAGCTCCCTCACAGGGTCTGCCTGGGATGCACCATAACCTGTCCCTCAGGGTGTGTAGCTGCCATTTGGTCCATGCTTAGCTTCAGCAACAGAGGGACCTTCGGGTCTCTTGTGTTCCTACAGCCTGAACTTGAGAATTTCATTCATTTACAGCCATAAGAGATGCACAAAGTCTCCTGGCCAGACCCAGAAGCCCAGAAATTCTGGGGAAGATGCCACAGCTCTTGTTTATTTGCCAGTTCTTCTCCCAGGAAGGGTTGAGCCCTGCAGGTCCCAAGTGAGGTAACAGCATCATGGTCCTTTATGTCAGTAAGAGCCAGTGCCCTTGCTGGGGGTAGAAGGGAAACCTTGCGGTGGTTTCTGTAAGGAGACAGCAGTGCTTGGAGTCTGGCTCCTGTAACTGCAGCAGAGTCCAGCCCACTGGGGACTTTCTTTTTGTCAAGAAAATGTCGATGAGACCTCAGCAACAGGGTGGGTTCTTTGGCAAGCAAAGCAGCTGCAGCCAGGAAGGGTGGAAGCAGCAGAGGCTGCTTCAGGAGCTGCTCATGGAATGTGAGGGCAGTATGGCGGGGCTGAAAGTCTGCCAGAAGGCTTTGGTGCTCTGGGCAGGTTTATGCAGCTGCAGGTCACTTCGTGCTGGCTCAGCTGGGGACTTGCAGCCCTGGCACTCACTCAGCGCAGGAAGAAGCTCTTGGGTGGGCTTGAAGGAGTTGTGCCAAGCTGCTCCAAATTGTGCCTTCGGAGGGAGGGAAGGGCAACATGAATCACTGAGGACAATGGACATAACAAATGAAGTGTGAGTTGGGGTGTGAAGGGAAGAGATGGCGTGAGAGAGGTTATTGCGAAAGTTAGCTCCTTATCTCTATGGTTGTGCTTGAAAGTTTGATTTGTTGTGCCTTTGTAACAGAAAAAACAACCTAAAAATGAAAATCTGTCAAAGCCAAAAAGAGAGGGGGAAAAAAAAGAAGAAAATGTTGGAGTAACCGCTTCTGTGCTTTTCTCCAAAATCTAGGAAATCCAAAAAGTGGCATCTGGGTGTAGAGATTTACAAGTAAAAGCTGTTGGTTTTTTACAACCTTTTGGGATAGTTCAAAGATGGGGAATTGAGGATACGGGTATGACAATCAGCAGTTGTGTAGAATGAAGCTGAGAAAAAAATGCAGGGCTTGGGCATTTGGAGAAAAAACCTCTGTAAAATTACTAAAATGGAATTGCTGAATGACCAGGGATAAAAAACATTCACAAAAGAGGACAAGTGTTTGTCAAAACTTCTGATTTGTAGAAATGTCAGAAATTTGCTGTTTCTTTTAGAGCTGTGTGTATTCAGTTCTGTTGAGCTACTTGTATTGCATTTGATGTGTTTATACTACCTATTGTCCATTATTAAATGACGCAATTTAAAGTTTATCTATTCTGGTGTGGGAGGTGAGCAAAGTTTCTATACACAAAATGTTAACATTTTTATTGGTAGAACAGCTTTAAACTTCTTTTTCTCTAGAAACCCAAGTCTTAAATGTGCAGGTCTGTTTTTGAAACCTCGGGACAAAAATCTGCATTAAAAACATAAAGCTTCTTTAGTGGCCCTGATCACAACTGATTGATAGCTTTTCCAAACTCCTTGGCATTCCAGGTGAGATGGATGTGTTTAGTATTAAAATCTAGACTGTCTGACTGTTTTGCAAATCGAAATCCTAAAGTGATAAAAAGTTTGTTACTCTTAGCTGTGTACTTTTAGTAACGTGAAAAATACCTTCAGATTTTTTTGTTAAACTGAGAGATGTGCTGCAGGACACACTGTCTATCATTAAAGAGGTTTTAAAGAAAAGATGCTTTTGGAATGTAACAAAGAAAATGCTGATACTTTATGTATTTTAATAATCTTCTCGTGGGTGACCAAGATCATCCCATTTACAGCCCATGTCCATCAGTAACATAGGCAGTAAGGAGAGTGCTGGGCTTCTCCACACCAGGCAGCCAAGCTTTTTCAGGAGCCTCCCAGCTGGGCAGCTCTTGGCCCAATAAGCAGCACTTGTGTCTGTGTGAGCTGTGAATTACAGAATCTGGGAACCCTGGGCTGATAAAGGCTGAAATCACTTTCCGCTGGCGTCAGGGGAGATCTGAATCAGTCCTATGGTGAGAGCAAAACAGGAAATCACCGATTCAAAAAGCCAGATTTGTTGAGTAATGATTGAAAATTTGCCACTGGTCATTTCACTGTGTACTGTATAAACAGAAATGGTTAAAAGCCTCCTGGTGCAGTTTTCAGATAAACATGTTATTAGAGAATATTAGGAGAAGGTATGAGGAATGTAGCTCAAGTGGCAGCATCACCCTTTTCTTTTGGGTTATGGTAAAAGACTCCTTTTATTTTTTTTCTTATTGGACTGCTATGATTTGCAAGAAAAGAGAAAAGGGGGGACGCACCTCATTCACAGAAAGGGAGCTTTTGACATGAACAAATATTTATTAAGGACCACATAATGATAATGCCTTCATTTTCTTTCATATCCTAGTTCTTCTAACCACAGCAGGTGTTCTCTGGGGTTTTCCCCCTCCCACTCTTTTGTAGATAATTTTCAACACTTGCTCCAGGTAACCTCTGCGACAGGTGCTGTACCTGCAGGACTTCCAGGTGTTGGTGTGTCAGGTGTGCTGGAGCACAGCATTTGCTTCCCTCTGGAGAGCCCAATACTGGTGCAGAGCTGATGGCTGGATTTCCTTCAGCTCCTGCTTTGGTGATCCAAAGTATCACAAATGTCCTTTGGAACTTGAAGGCAGTAAATGTCTGCACTGACTTGCCTTAGATTAGGTGTTTTAGGAAAAAAAAATCTTCACTATGGAGGTGGTGAGGCCCTGGCACAGGTTGCCCAGAGAAGCTGTGGCTGCCCCATCCCTTGAAATGTCCAAGGCCAGGCTGGATGGAGCTTGGAGCAACCTGGAATAGTGGGAGGTGTCCTTGCCCATGGCAGGAGGTTGGAACCAGATAATTTTTAAGATCTCTTCCAGCCTAAACCATTCTATGATTCTCTACATATGCAGCATCTAATTTGAAGACAAATTTTCCAAAAACATAAAAGGCTGAGTCCTTTAGGAAGTCTCACCACCTCACAGCAGCACTGGTAAAGTAGTAGAGAAAAAGCTCTGAGAGGTGTTATATGGCTGGCAATACATGGCTAATTTCTCTGGTATTTTTGGCACGTGTATTCATTAGCATTTGAATGGGTAGAAGATTGTGAAACATTATCAAATAAATAAGGCTAGACAAGCTGGATTGATGCAGCTGCTGTGGGAGCCTGCTGAGCTCAGAAGGAATTTGTGATGTCTCTGTACTGAAGTGGCACAGTGGAGCTCTGGCTGATGTCCTGCAGGCAACCTCGGTGGCTCAGGGCCACACTGATGGCTGAGCAGGTGGAAAGGCTGCTGCAGATCAGTCTGGGTTGAGAGCTAAACTTCATCTTCACCTCTGGCTTCAGCCCCTGGCGTGTGCCTCGAGTGTGGTGCCTCAATGCTCTCCACAGCACCCTGTTAACCTCCAGTGGAGCAGACATCCATGGAGAGTTAGATCTTACACATCTACAGTGTGTTTCACTGGGGAACATCTGGCAGAGCCCTTGCCTGCCTCTTCAGCATATGCTGCCTCTTTATCTTCACTTCCTCTCTATTGTATTTACCTCTCTGCCGTTCTGATAGCGTTCAGCACTTGCTTTGCAACGCTGGGAGTGATCAGAAGTGAGGCCGGATGGCAGAGGAGCAGCATCCCCTGGAGCCTTTGGTTAGATATCACAGGAACCTGCAGGAGACAGAAGCAGATGTTTGCATCTGTGTGGAGCTGCAGAGGGAGGCTGTCCTGCTGCAGAGTTGTTTGCCTCAGAGGATACTTAGTTTCCAAGCTTGGGAACAAGTGATTTGTCTGTTGTTATTAAAGGTAGAAAGGGCAGTAGGACAATCCACAGGCTGTCCTGTTTTCTTTTGCTGGGAAACAGGAAGGGTTCAGCTTCTATTGCATAGAAAGGTGTAGAATTAGAAAACAGGTAGAAGTTGAAGTGAAGAGATAAAGCTGAATCCTTTATTTCTCAGGTCTGCAGGTCATGCCGCTGCCCTTCGTGTTATCTATGTGGGTGAGTGCTAATGCAGTAGCTAATGATGAAGTAACAAATTCCTGCCCAGATTTTTAAATACCATCCTGCAGTATTAATGTGAGCTGCCCCGTGAAATGCAGTCTGTGTCAGTAATCCTGCTGACAGCTGTTTGCCTCAGCCCTCAATTCACTGCTCATCTGGTGATTGCCCTTCCAGCCGCACTGGCATTTCTCTGTTTCCATGGCACTGCTTTGCATGTGGAAGCAGCGCTGGAGTGTGTGCCTGGTGCATTTTACTGTCTTAATTGTTCTCATCTGGGAAAGAGGTATCAGCTCAACTGGCTCAATAAAGTTTGTCAGAAATGAGGAATGAATCACTGACTGCAGCTACTCGGCTACTGATGCGGGGGGCTGAAGACTTGCTGTGGCATCTCTAAAAAAAGTGAAAAGTAGTTTTGTCTTACTGTGAGCTTTGTTTTGCTCTTTCCTACAGATTGGGGATTAAGCTGTAAGTTTAGGGTAATGTCTTGAGAAACTTGATGACTTAGAAGAGTAAATTCCAATTTTAAAAGCAAATCTTTTCTTGCCAGTGATTCAGTGTTGTCTGGTGCTTTGGTGAGAAGAGCTGCTGCGCTGGTGGGCACATGCAGCAGATAGGAGGGGATTAAAATTTCCTAGAGAAGTATTTGCCATGGATACTTTCTGGCACTTGTAAGTGGACCCCAAATCTTCCATGTAAAGAGGGACAACTGCCTGACTATTATGAGTCATGTTAATTGTCTTGTGACAATTTTACCTGGCAAACCTCACTGTGGTGTCAAAGAGAACCACCATAAAGATTTGATCTCTATTTACTGCACCACTGTCATGCAGGAGATGTCTCCATCTCAACTGCATTTTAATAAAATAAGGCACAGAGTAAGGAGGCAGAATGTGTCCCTTGACTTTGACACCTGTAGGTAGGATTATTATACAGGTGTCTTGGTTTGAAAGTCGGTGTCTGCCAAGGAAGGCGGGAACCTCCCATGGAATAGAAAATGTGACCCCCTCTGCTCTGAATTATTATAACTCCAAAATTAAGGGGCTTTCGGGCAAAGCTATGGGAAAGGGAATAACAGCTCTTTACTGGTATGTGTGTGCGTAACACGCAAACAAACACGGGCAGAGCCGACCCAGCAGCCGCCCTCTCCCGGCTGTGGGCGCTCCCCGTGGCGCAGTCCCGGTCACGGCCGGCAGGGGGCGCTGGGGGCTCCCGGCCGGGCAGGGCGGGGCGAGGACTCCCCGGCCGGCAGGGGGCGCTGTGGCGGAGCGCGGCCGCGTCTCCCTCAGGCGGGAATGGCGGGGATGGCGGGCGGATGGGAGAGGGACTGGGACAGGGACAGCACAGCCCCCGGGGTGGCAAAGGAAACAATGGCGGGCGGGGGGATGGGAGAGGGACGACAGGGACAGCGACAGCACAGCCCCGGGGTGGCAAAGGAAATGTAACAGAAACTCTGCAGCCTTAGCAGGAGCCGCGGGGGTCAGGTGGACACGGGGGCTGGGGTAGAGAGCGGCCAAAAAGCCCGAGGCAGCGGCAGAAAGCAGTGGGGCTGGACAGCAGTAGCCGGGATCCTCCGCAGCAGCTGCTGCTCGGAGCCAGGGAGACGCGCCCCTCTGGGAATGGAAGGGGTCAGGGTCCTGGGTTTTCCTCTGAGGCACCCGAATAGATGGTGAGGGTCCTTTCCAGTCACATTGGGTGTTAATAAGGTCCCAGTTCAACAGCTGCTCTCATGAGCATGGGCTCACCCACAGTAGGAGAAGCAATGGAAGGACAGAAGCGCCGTAGTTTCAGCGAATCCTTTGGACAGCGACCATTGACTGGCTGTCCCTTCTCCGATCCTGAGAGGGAGAGAGGAGCCAAGCCCAGCCCGTCACCCCCCAGTCAAAATCTTCCGGTATCTTCACTCTTCCAAAGAGAAACCCCTCCAGATAACAGAGTAGCCAGCTGCACCCTTCCCCACCTCGGCCATTCCTTTTGTCTCTCTTATGTACCGGTCGTTATCGTCTCTTAGCAATAGATGGGACAAAATTCCATGAGAGAAAGAAACAAAAGGAAAAATCCTAACCCACAACAACAGGCTTCTTGAAATTAGGCAGCATTTTATATGCTACAAACGCAGCTACCACTGATTCTAAAGATACTGGCCCTGCAGCAAGTTAGTCTTATGGGGTCCTGCCATGCATCCTCTCCCTTTTCCCTGAAATGGGGAATGCATTGGCAGTCTTTTGTACAAGGATCAAAATTCTCCTCATTGCAAAGGTTCTGGGGTGTTTGGCACCCAGACCTGCAGGGCTCAGATGTGCTGAAACCCCATGTCTTAATCCCTGTGCCCCTGAAAGTCTCTGTGCTGGGGTAAGTTGAGCCCATGAATGATGGGATAAATGCTTACCTTTCCTAAACGCCGGGGAGATTGGGATACACTGGAGGGGTGATGTGTGTCTCTGCTGCTCAGGGGCTGGGTATGAGCCAGAAGAGAAATGGATTTTGGGCATGTGCCCATCGTGCTGCCCAGCAAGGTCACACGAGAGCTGTGTGAGTTGATGGGCTTGGGACCAGCCTCTGCATACAGGACTGGAATAGCTTGGTTATTCAGGCCTACCCAGAGAGACTGCCTGGCTGCTCCGAGACACTCTGGAGAAAAGGGGACTGCTGAGGGTAAAACTGGGATTTTGACTATAGGACTCTTGCTTGTCTTCTTGTATTTCCCAGCCTTTCTTTGAATTCCCTGAATAAATGAAGCAGACATCAGCAGCCTCTGTCACTGCACATCCCCTGGGTAAAGGGGGTCTTTCCTGGGACAGTCTGATTGGCAAAGCCTCCAGTGCAACCTGTGCCTCTTGGGTGACACAGACACGCAGAGCTGTGCTTCCACAAGATTTATGGGGGTTGGTCAGGAAGTCTTCAGCATCAACAGAAGCATTTGTAGTTGCCTCCCGAAAAAAAGGAATTTTTAGAGAAACCTGTCAGTAGTGTTCTCTTCTCCGATCAAAAGTACTGATTCTGCGTTAAAAATGTATTAACACAAGAAGAAAAAAAGGCATTTGAAATGCCTTGTTCTCCTTGTGAGATCACCCTATAGATATGGTCCACTTAATTGCAGTGCTTAATTGAGACAGCCACTTTTACTGGGACATCTCCCAGGGAGCCATTGTAGCCTAATGATTATCAATGCCAATGGTTGTTGCCTAATCAGGTCAGTGCCATAAATCCCTCTTAACAAGAATACATTCAGTGAGTATCAAGTGATTAAACGGTGTTTAAACAGGTGTTAAATAAGTGTGGGAGGCCATGTTCAAACACAGGGAAAACCAAAATAAAGTGGAAAGCAATAGGTGTGAATCTCTAAAATCATAAGTGCTATTTTTGTCCTTTCATTTCATTTAGTGCAGGGCTTTCTCTGATCAGTCTCAAATCTCACTTGGATTTTTTCATCTTTTGCAGTGGGATGAATAGTCCCGTGAATGAAAGCTGGCCAGAGGCTTAGGGAGTCAACACTACCTGATTAGGTTTGCCGCTCTTGTAGGGCTTCCCAAAGATCCTTAACTACTCTAGGAATTTCTCTATATATTCTGAGATTGATTTTTTTTTTTTTTTNGGTGGCTGGCGACTGGAAGTGTATTTTAGTGATAGTTGATATAGCAAAGCTGTAAAATAGAGATGTTGCTGGGACAGCTGAATCCTTCTGCTGCTATTGATTTAACAGTCTTAGGATAATGTGGAACGCCAGTAGTGTGTATGGACTGCCAGAATGCTTGTGGTCCCTCTTCTGCTGCTGTCCTGAATAGAAATGGCAATTGTCCACCTTTATCCCCCTCCCTGGCCAGAAAAGCACCTCCTTTTCCAATGGCACAACTTACCCTGTAATGGGAAGGTTTGCTGTGTCAGGATTCTGCTGTGCAAGCTGTGTTCTCCATTTCTGATCTGATTATGTGCCCTACAGTCCCTATTGATTTATAACAAAATCCAGTTGTGACATATTTGATGAGCATGCAGTGCTGAATTAAATCTGGGAGAGAAGCTTAATCAGCTCTCTGTAAAGATCAAGAGGTGGGCATTTTCCAACAGAAAACTGCTATTCAATATCTGATAGAAATTTTATGGCATCAAAGTGAAGCCTGTGGAGTGTGGGGAGCTTGCTGGGAGCCTGGAGGCTGAGTCCATCCCACTGGTGCCATGTGAAATCCATACAAGTGCCCTGTGCATCCAAAACAGCTGCTCACAGCTGCCTTTTCCTCATCTTGGTTTTCGAAGAAATAGGTCTCTTTGAGCATTTGGAGGCCCTGATTGCTCTAACATTTTGTTTGCAGACTTCTAGGTTTTCACAGCTGTTTTCCTAGCAACCATGTGCTTGTGAGGGGAGTCATTTCACGTTTGTTCACTTGCAGTGCAGGGGGAATCTTTGGAACCGTTGCTGCAGATTGAAAGATTTTGTTATTATTTTTATTTTGACATGAGGTTAGATCCCAGTGCAAAAGAGCTGTAGTGCAAGGAAGTACCAGCTCTGTTCTCTTGATGCACTTCCTATTTATTAATCAGCAAGTGGAGCTCTGTCTGCTCCTTTGGTGAAAGTTTATTTTACCTTTGAGTCTGGTTTTGTTTTCTTCTTGGCCTTCAGTAATGTAGAAAATCAGAGAAAATTATAATCTTTCACCCCAGAACAAGTTTTATGCATTGAATCGCTCCACTGTACTAAAATAACCCTTTTTAATTTCACAAAAATGTCATTTGAAATTTGATGTAAGGTTTGGCAAACTTTTTTTAATTACACTCTAGCTCCTATTGATGTTTATAAAAGTAAATAGCAAAAACAACACTCTTCCCTCCCCCTGCCATACACTCATTTAATGGATCATTAGGAGTTTGAAATAGAAACAGCCCTGTATATTGTTACACAGCAAGCTCCATGTCCAAAGATATTTTGGAACTCACAGGAAGCACGGCTGGTGTTACAGCAGCTGCTTGATTTTTGCAGTGCTTCTCCAGCTTTGCAGTACACAGCCACCAGATGCAAAGGGACAGGTTGTAATGAATCTTTAATTAGAGCCATCTTTAATATTGCAGAACTAAAAACTTCCATAGAAATGGAGTTGTTACTGGCACGTATTTACAGCATCAAGGTATGTTCCCGAACTGGGTGAATTTCCATTCTGGCACAAATGAAAGTGGCAAAAGTGAAATCTCTGTTGTGTAAAGTGTTCTAGTGAAGTACTGAGATATGCAACTTCTTTTTGTTTGTTTTCAAATTTTGCATTTTTTTCATTTGTAGATGAAATTTATTCTGGAAAAGCAAACAGGCAAACTCATAAATGACAAAGCTAAGTCTGGCATGGAAGAAACTACTCTTGTTATCATTTTCATCCTGTTAAAGGGAGCCTGAAAGACAGTGCAAGTTAGTGGCCTGGTGATGGTCCTACCAGGGGTTTAGCAAGGACAGAAAATGAATGTCAATCTGAATGTTAGTCCAGTGCTGGAATTTTAAACCTAGCCTTTCATTTTAACTGGGGGTCACTGGGAGTTTAGGTGTGAGTGCTCCAGGAGAGCTTGTCTGGCACTGCATCCAGCCCAGCTGCAGAAGGACAGAAGGGAAGGCCATCCAAATTCACCACTGGGGTCTCAGCCTCCTTGTCGGGTTTTCCAGAAGCACTCTTTCCCCTCCACAGTAGACCCCACTAAGGTGGCCATCCTTTGCTTTCCTCTTTCTTTGTGCCATCCTTTGCTTTCCTCTGTTTGTGCCAGAGCCCACCTTGCCTCAGGCCCTCCAGGAGCACAGGAAGGAAACTTGCAGAACTTGGCACTAAGTGCAGGCAGTCCTGTATTTTTCTGTTCTCACTTCTTTCCCAGTACAGTGGTTCCTCCTTCTGCTGTGCCCCAGGTATTGACCAGCACAAAAGTCACTCACAGTCTGCTCCAATGCAATGCAGTCATTCTTAATGCATCAAAATCCTCCTTTCCCTGCTCAGTCCTGCAGTGCAGGTGTGCAACAGGACAGGACTGGGTTAGACCTGTCACATCCATTGATGATGAGGTGACCACTGAGGGACTGTGTGAGGGGAGAGGTGAGGGTGTGGGAAAGAGAACATAAACCTCTCTGAGCTCTGCTGTTAACTTGCACAAGCAGGTTATTTCAAAATAACCTCTTGAAATATGCAAAAAGGTCAGTGAGACGATGGAAGGATTTTGCTACCTGAGCACCGGAGGCTGTGCTCTATGAAAGAGGGAATAGGGAGGGATGGGTGTGCAGCTCACCTTGACTCCCTTCCAGAGTCGGAGCACACGTGAAGTGGAGAAGGAGAGAGCAACGCCAGCAATTTGTGGAATAATGACTGAGGATGTGAGACTGGGAGCAGAACAGCTGTGAAGGAGCTAATAGGGAATGTTAACAGGGTGGGTACTGGGCATAGCTGAAAGATGAGATTGAGTCAGCAGACTCAGGAGAGAGGCAGAGTAATGGCAGAAATATAAATTAACACCAGATCATATATTAACAGATGTTAGAGTAGCTCACTGCCACTTGTCCAATTCTTTGTAAAATTTGGCTACTTCCTTTCTTGGCCTAATGGGAACTAACTGAGCTGTTTCTGAAATTTTGGTCCCAATGATGAGTTGAATACTTTTGAAGTAGTGGATGAGATCAAAATGCTGTAATTTATTCTGAGTCTGAATTTTTTCCTTGGCAGCAACCATCCTTTGGGGCACGGCTGACTTGCTTTATTCCCCCCATCCTGCTGGTCCCCTGTCTTTCTGTATTAACGCTGCCTTGATTTGTAACTTATTTTAAGGCCTGCTTTGGGCTGTTATTTGGTTCCCATTGTAGAAGATCGATGCTGTTCAGTTAATCCAAAGATTAAAAACTATTTTTTCTTGGCCTTTCCTCTTTGTTTTGTTTTGGTTTTTTTTCCTGCGTGAAGAATCCAAGAGATCTGATCACACTGGTCCCCCACAGCAATGTTCTGTTTCTAGAGCAGGAGAGCGGTGATTGAAGACAAAATCTAAATAAACCAAACAGACCAAGAACAAATCCTCTGCACCCAAACATTGCAGATTTTCAGAGCTGTATGTCTTGGGACTTGTGTAGATAAGAGAGGAAAGGCACTTTTTATTAAAGGAAGGAAATCAGCTGTTTGGGTGACTAAAATAATGCCAAAGAAAGCAGATGAAATGGTAAACAGAAGAAAGAAAGAATAGGTGCCATTGACGTGGAGGAGTAACAAATCCTGGGAATAGGAGGCTGGAGGTGCTTGGTGGAAACAAGCACAGAATGAGAGGAAACTGGAGAAAAGATAATTCTCCCTTCCCTTGAGCCTGATGAACCTTCCAGTCTGTCAGCTGCCTTTCAGAAAATCCAGAAGGATTTTGGCACCCAAAGGTAGGGCTGGATTTTCAGCATTACTTTCCCAGGCATGCCAGGTTTGCCCCCATGGCAGCTTCCCTGGATGGCTCAGCAGCAGTGGCGAGACATGAAACAACTTCAGACCAGGTTCTGTCCTCATCTTGACCTCCATCTCTCCCCAGCCCCAGGCTCCTGTTCATGATGAGGCAAGAGAAGGTAGGATTTACAAGCTGTAGCTGTTAGTGGGTCACACCAGCTCCAAAATCAACATTTTGAGAAGACTTTGGTCTGCTAATGGGGGGACACACCTTATGAAAATAATCTTAAAATTACCCCTGACCTGTTTTGAAAGTAGCTGGTCAGGATCTTGTTGAATTTGGGTACCTGAAGATTGGTCTGAGCAGGTTACGGGTTTGTGGGCATCTTCTCACGCTGCAGATACTCAGTAATGTTTATTGAAACCAGTGTTCTTTACAGACTCGATGTTCCAAGCCGCGTGTATTTATGTACCAGGCTTTTGTCTGTAGCTCCTCAGACATACTTTGACATTGTTCTGTGCCACTGACAATGTGGAGACCTGTGTTTGCTTTGTTCTCAGTTGGTGCTTCCTGGTCAATAGAAATAAAAACCTAATTGTGGGAACAGCTGACAAGGTGAACTCTGTGGTACAGGGCCAGCAAGCTGTGTATTCTTCTCTCCTGAAAGGTGTGCTCCATCAAATGCTGGCTTCAGCTTTCTCAGTTCAATCCCTTCCTTGTCTTTCTTCAGGAAGAAGAAGTTGTTGACTTGCACCCATGAGTTTAATTGCCTTTGACAGAGGAGTTGCAGCTCTCTTTCCTTGCCAAGATGGCTTTTTGCATATGCTTTATAAATTGAAAGCTGAGCAACCCAGCTGGAGATGTAGTGAGTGTCTCAGCAGAGTCTGTGTCACAGGAGGGGAGGCTTGAGGCAGAACAGAGCCAAAGCCTGGTCTTCCTGCTGGCAATGCCACGTTTGGCGGGGGTGTAGAAAGGTGTGGGGGGAAAAAAAAAAAAAAAAAAAAAAAAGTTAGGNAAAAAAAAAAAAAGAAAACAGGTCTCTGGGTTAGAAGTGAGAATTGAAAGGAGCAGGGAGACTTGCTGCTGGAGCTGGTGGCCAGAATCCACTTCCATAAGGTGCAGAATCATCTTCCCTGGGTTCCAATCAGGAGCAGAGAAGATCTGAACACAGTGTTCAATATAACCCCGTTCTTGCTGCACTGGAAATGATTCCCTTTAATGGGGTAAACAGCAAATACAAGTCAGTTGTCTCTTTGGTACATACTTAACGCTCTGCCTGCCAGAGAGCCTTTCCATACTTATGATAGCAGGTGTAACTTATTCTTAGCCATGGAAACCCAGAATTGGGAGGCTCATGTCACCATCTCTGCAGTTTTCTGTATTCAGTTTCCTGCTTTTTCAGATCTGTTTCCAACCTGTCTGTCTTCAGATACTTCTACCTAAAATAATTCTTTGTGAAGTGACAGGCACACAGGGACCTGAAAAAGAAAGTAAGCTGAGGATGACTGAAGGTGCTGAGGATGACTGAAGGTGCTGATGAAAGGCAATCAGCTGGAGAAAGCAAAGCATCAGATGTGATCTGTCTGGCATGTGCCTAATTATCCTGTACCTTCAGGCATGCAGCCGGGCACGAGCCGGGAAGTTCACTGAACAAGTTCACTTCAATTCCCTGCGCTGCTTTTCACACATAGGAGAAAAAAAAAAATGTTCCTTAGGATAAGCAACAGGACCATAAGAGGTGATGTAGAAAGGAAGAACGCTTGACTGGTGTAGTGAAGCATATAATGAGGTAATTAGAACTGTGAAAAGTTGACAAAGCACTAGACCAAGATGAATTGCATCCCCCAAGTGCTCAGGAGATGGGCAAGGAACTAGAGCAGCCTCCTGGAATGAACTTCCACAAGTAACCCTCCTTACTGTTCTTGTCCCTTTGAAGTGCAGAGCTTCCATAGGGCAGGAGGGGGGTTGGCATTATGCACACGGTTTACCAGGAAAACAAGGAGTAAGAATAATATAGCTGGCTTTGCTAACGATGAGGAAAACTAGGGAGGGAGGACATTGCCTGAAGTTGGTGGCAAGATTTATTTGCTGGGAGTGGTAGAGCTGCTGTTGAAGTACCTATGAAGTCAACATTTAAGTAAAAAATACTTTCATTCCCATTCTATACCCAATAGGCAGTGATTAAATGAGCATCCCTGTAATTTGTGTCCTTGGGAAGAGGGTCTGTCCTGCAGTGTATTTGTGGTGGACCCAGCCAAAGACAGTGCTGATCCAAATAACAACAACCCTTTCAATCCTTGCAGCTTTCCCTGACGTGCTTTTGGTCGGATGCAGCTCTCCCTTCCTCCCAACACCTTGCCATTATTTAGTATAAAAACAAGAAAAGCTCTAAAACAAATTGGTAAAGATTTATCTATGGGGATGCTGCCACTTGCTGCCCTTAAGCAAGGGTAACAGAACGCAGGAGTCCTTTGTTGTAGCCAGATTCCCAGTTTGTGTACCTGTTAAAATACATCATTTGCAGAATTTGTGTGGAGAAAAGTGTTGTTTCCTTTGTTTTTCCTTCCTGTAAGTGAGTGCCTGAAACTAATCAGGTGTTTCTGCTGGGAAAGAGAGGCAGTTTCTTTAGGTCTTCTTTTTAAATACTGTATTTTAGTTTCCTTACACTGATAAAATGAACAGGGCTTTCTGTGACACTGGAAGGCTGCACTGCCCTGGAGCTCTCTGCACATATCCCATGCATGCACATGCATTCTGTCAGTACCTGCTGAGGGTTTTTAGATTTTACATGATTAATGTAAAACTCTGAAAAAAGTAGAGTAAGGGAAACATACAGCTATTTCCTATTGAGGACATAAGGCATTTCCATATAAAAATGCCCTCACTGGTTGTGTATTCTTTACTTCTGATGTGATTTGATTAATTTTTGGTGTGCTAAAATTGTGCTAGGACTGGTCTGAACACAGCAGCTACTTCTGTGAGGCAGAATGAGCGGAGGGGTTTGCATTCTGGTGTTACAAAAGTTGATTTGGTTCATTAAGATAAATGGAAAGCCTGCCATTGATTTCAGTGGAGTTGAATCAGGCTCATATCCTCAATCTGATGAAAAACATTATCCACATGACTCTCATTAGCTCTGTTTGCAAAACAGACAGCAAGATATGACTCCAGCTTTCTTCTGAGACATTCGATGATGATGATGATGATCCTGTAGAACAGAGAGAACTTTGTGTTTAGAAGAGAATCACTGCCTGAATTTTGCCTGAATTTGTCCCTATTGCTCCTGCTTTGTGCTCAGGCTTTTCTCATGTGGTGAAGATGATCTTTAGGGTGGCTGCTCTGGAGCACCCATGTGGAAGCTGCTGCTGGAGCCGTGGCTTTGGGGGTCAGCACATCTCCCTGGCTGTGCCGGGGTTGTGTTAAAAGGCAAATGAATCACCTGTCAGAATTTATTTTTAGGGTTTTCTTATCAGAAGAGTGACCAGTGTGTGCACTTTTGGGAAAGCTACTGCAATACTTCATTGTTATGTTTGGCTGGCAGTAGGAAATCTCATTTCCTTGCATTTTTTTTTTTTAACCTTGAAAACTAATTTACAAATTGTGGCTTGCAACAGGAGGGCAAAATGCCAAGGCATAATCGACTGACACAAAAGAAATTAAGTTTAGGCAGGCAGTATAAGAACCTGGTCCAGTTGAAATCAGTGGTGTAATTCCTGTTGTTATTTTTACCTTTGGTTTCACCGATTCCTTCAGATGTTCACAGATCTCTGAAGCCTGAACCTCATCATATTTGCTGTTTTGTCAAAAATCCCAATTTCTGCAGTCCCATCATGATGTAACAGATTTTTTCGCTTGTTTTGAGAAAGGAATTTTCTTGCTCTTGTAGGTGAAAAGAAACCTTGTAAATAGCATAAAAAATGGATCAAGAGCATGTAACAAAGAAGTCTAAATGCATGATTTAAACCACATAAGCTTGTTTCAATTTTTTTGTTGTTGTTTTGGATCACTGGACACAACTATAAAGTACAAGGTGCCATGTACACGATGTGTCATGTGTTTGCACATGCCCTGGATGTGTTTGTTTTGGTGATGTGGGGAATACACAAACCACCATTATTTTTTCCAGGTAATCTGAATGATATTCTGGAAAATTGAGGCATGACTTGCCAACTTTAAATACCGAGCTACAATTCAAACAACACTTAATAGCTTTTGAAGATGGCAGAATCTGTCAACACAGTAGGTCTGCAGACACACTCATGCAAAAGCCCCACGGGTTATTTTTTGTTGGTGATGGATCTCAAGTATCACAGCAACTCTGAATTTATTTCTGCAAACGGAGGAGATGTATGGACTGCATGTTCCCATTCGTTATTTTGAAGTGGTTGCCAAATGTTCCCGTTAAAGGTGGTACATTTTAAGGAATTTTTGCTTGTTTGGTTTTTTTAATGTTTATTTCCTCTGGGGCTATTATTTGTTTGGCTTTGGGTCTTCTGGTGTATGTGTGAAGGAGGAGTGGGTAGGGGGGTTGTTTATTTTTCTTTTTTACCACAAAGAGGAATAGCTTCCTCTTCTCCCTTGTGGCTAAACAAGCCATCAAAGTCTAGGAGGAGTTGAAGCTGATGGTCCTTGACATGCATCATTGGTTTAAACAAACCAAAAGTATGTTTCCGTATATATTTTTAAACACATGTGTGATTTAAAATTATCCCCCAAATAATTTTGGCTAGCCTGGTCATGGAAGGACAAACCTGGTTTCCTTTTTTTCTTAGACTCCAAGTACAGGCACATGCTGTTGTTTGCTGTAGGTTACTGAACACACATTTTGTGAGTCAATACATGTTATTTCTGCAAAATAGCAACTGGAAAGAAAAGAGCTTCTTTAGAGAGGCAGAAAGGAGAAAACAGGGTTAATTTTCTTCTTGTAGAAAGTGGTCAGTCAGCACTAAAAGCACATCTCAATATCTTTATTTTTAAATAAAGTCTGCTTTTGCCTTGCTCTACCTGTTTTCCAAGTGAATGTTCTGAAATCAGCTTCATTTCCTGCTTGCTCCAAACTCCCCCCAAAGCAGAAGCTATGGGAGAGGGCAGGTTTGGGAAGGTTGTCTTTCCCTCTTTTCTTCCGTGAGCTGTTCAGTTAAAAGCTGTGCTTGCTGCATCTTATTGTGTAATAAAGACATTTGAATAAACCCCAGGCACTTCATTATGGCCAGATCAACCATCCTGAGCCTGAAATCACAGCATGTTTGGGATTGGGAATCCACAGCACGAGGAAGGAGATGTTATTTGCAGCAAGGGTCGTTGGTGAAATCCTACCTTGCACAGCTGACTCCAGCCTGGGCTCCGTGCAGCCGAAATTGCTGGCAGAGAGCTTTCCTGTGATGGGTGGAGTGATGAGGTGAGGGCTGCCAGCAAATTAGTTTGGCTGCTGCAGCAATGTCTCCACCTGCACTTGGATGGCCGAGCTTCCAGGCTTAATCCAGTGCTGCAAAATGGGTAAATGATGCACAACCCTCCCTTAAACCCTGCAGGCAGCAGCTGGATCCACCAGCCAGTGCCACGTGGGGACAGAGGGCACAGGTGAACGGGAATAGCTCAGGAAAGAAGAGTCCCAGCGCCTCCTGTTTCCCATGCTAGCAAGTCAGGCTGATGCTGCAGGCAGCCCTGAGAGGTGTGTGTTTGTCTTCTGTCCCTTTGTGTTGTCAAGGTAGCTTTTACAAGAGGTCACGAGGTCACTTTTGTAAACGCACAAAAAGCTTGGAATAGACAAGTGGTGGCTTGGCAGGGTTAGGAGATGGCGAGCCTGAGGAGGGGATGCCAAGACAGAGAAGCCTTTGGAGGGATGAGAGGAAAGGATGGAGAGAAGGAAGACAAATATGAGTACTTCTGCCAGTGGCAGTACAGGCAGCACCTCAGGGATGCTGTTAGTCAGGAGGCAGAGCTGGCAGGGCTACTGGAGCTTGATAGGGAATTTAGTCTTTTTGACCCTTAGCATTTTCTCACTATTCAGCCTTTCTGCAACAAGCCCAGAAGTATTTTACCTTTTCTTGGTGACTTGTTTTTTTTTTTTTAAACAAATACTGATCTGCAGACAGCAAAAATTAAATGAAGGGAAATGATGGGATCTGTTGGCTCAGCATGCCAACAAAAGCCGGCTCAAATGCTTGTCTTTCTGGATTGTGTGAACTTTTATTTCTCCTGTTGGAGTGGGACTGAGCTCATCAGGTTATGTTGCCTGTGGAGGCAGGGACAGGGCCTGATGAGTGCTCTCAGCTGTGTTTGAAGCAGAACTGGCAGCCTGTGGGTGTGCAGCCGCTTCTTTCCCAGCCTGGAGTAGGTGTCTTGCAGCCTGGTTTAGTGGGAACATCAACCTGGTTCTGCCACGGCTGCAGGAGCTGCTCAGATGTGGCTCTGGGGAGACACATGTGAACAGAGTGGGAGAGTAATTCCTTCCATCACTTGTTCAGCTTAGGAGAAGCACAACTGGCACTGGGTTTGTTGAGGAATCAGTGCACAAATCCATTCCTGTGCTTGCTGAGGAATGATTTTTTCTTCCAGTTTGCCTTCCTATAATCCCTTCATGAACAGAGCATGAGGCACTGAACTCTGCTACCATTTGATTATGTAGCAGTGGTCAAGTTATTTGTGTTTCTATGTCAGCCTGCAGTGTTTTTGCTCAAAGATTGCAAAAACTGGACAATATCTGATCCTTCATCTTTCGTAGGGATGGCCAAAGGAAAGTGTTGAGAGGGTTTAGAAGTTACTTTTGTTTTTTGTTAGCTGCATTTCAGAACAGAATGCACACTGTTGTGCTATATTTAGTACACAGCTAAATTATATTGCTGAAGCTTTTTTTGGCCTGCCATTGTTCATTTACACTAATTTGGCTGGTTTAGAAAGAGATATTGGAAGCGCAGCTTTGCCAAAGCTCCTCTGTCCTCCAAGAGTCCTAACAGGATAGGTAATTCAGACAAGCTTGTGTCTCAGAGGAGTCATTCTTGGCTGCCGTCGTCCATTAGCACTGCTAGTGCTTATACCATTGATTCCAGGGGGAATTGAGCAACTCCCACACTCAGTGCATTTGCAAATTCCAGCCCGCAGCTTCCTCTCCTCTCTCGCTAGAAGATGCTCACAGAAAGGAGCCTGAAAGCAAGGGAAGGGCATCAAGACATGGTTACTTGCAAAGAGCCCTGAAAGCAAGTACAGACAGAGTGTATCTCATGTCATATATTTGATACCGAAACTCCTGTGGCTCCCCCCTGCCTCTCCTTTCCACCTTTCCACCTTTCCACAGTCGGTACCTTGGCTGTCCCAGGAGCAGAAGAGAGAAGCTTGGATGCAGCTGGATACTGAACTGGTACCTGCCTGATCTGCCTCAGCTATTCACAGGCAAAGTTCAGGACCTGTGACCATCAGATGATTTTGTCACATGACAAACTTAATCAGCTTATAATAAATGTATCACTCTCTTGAAATATCACATCAAACAGCTCAAAGAAACTCCATAATCTGCTCAGTTGAACTGAATCAAGCTGAGTTTAACTTCTGAACTGTAACTTGTGGAGGCAGCAGGTCCATGCTTACACCAGGTCCTGTCCCCCAGCCCTGTCACCCTGGTGTGGAAAAAAACATGGGTCTAGTGGACTCCAGTTATGGTGTGGGTTTTGTCCTAGGCAGGATCTATGTTGTCAGGTGGTGGAAGTGGGATTTTGCAGTGCAGGTCTAGGCAGCTGCTGGTCACTACAGATCAGGAAAACAAAGGGTGTTGAATTACTCAAGAAAACATGAACAAAGAGGGGTTTTAGTGAAGGTTTTTTAGTGCTGGTTGTCATACACATTCTGCTTAGAGAGATGCATTGCAGAGTGCTGTTAGGAATGTAATTTCATACTGACTGGTATTATTTTCCTGCTGTATCTTCCATCTGCATCACTTACTAAATGCATTTTGAATAATAATATGGCAAAGTCCTATCTGACTTGACAATTAGACAGAGATACCGTAGCGGAAACACACACACACAAAAGCATAATTGCAAATAATGGATATTGACTGGATCTGCCAAAAGTTGCAATCAAAAAGCCTTGCTTTAGGTCAATTGTGCCTGGCATATGGATGAGAAAAGGAATCCAGTGGTGTGTGTTATAACATGAGCGACTTTACATCAACATTTGCCAGTCTTTTTTTTTCCCCCTTGTTTTTTTTTTTCTTCTCACAGAGCTCATATCTATCACAAAGGTAGATACAAGCTTTTGAAAACATTCAACACTTCTGCACTGCTTACTTATATTGGGGGTTTTTTTTCTTTTTTAAAAAAATTTTAATAATGAAGAGTAAGGCAATAGAAATAACCAAGCTACCACTTGCTGTTCATCCTTCTCCTGAAGATCAGAGCTTTGTTGCGACTCTTGTTGGTCAGGACTTCTGTGTCAGCTACAAGGTTACACCTGAATGGAAGGAGCCCTCCATGATGGGTCTGTGGAGTTCTGCGGGGCAGGGACACTTTCCCCTTCGCATCCATGACTCCCACAGCCAATCCTTTCCCATGACAGCTGCAACCCAAAGACCTGACTGCTCTCAGCTGCTTGCTGGGGCTGCATTACACTGTGGAATTAGAAGTTTTCTAATGAGGAGCCATCCTGTCATTTCAGCTGGGAATTGGCCTTCGGCTTCTGCTCAGACTCTTGACATAGTCAAAGAACATAACTCGGAGGAGTCTCGCTGGCTGTGCAGCCTGGACTGTGGATTAAGGCTATCATGAGCTGCAGGAGGGTTTGCAATTGTTTATGCCAGTCCTTGGAGAATAAGTGTGAAATTAAGATCATGGTCTGATTTATATGTATAATTTCCATGATGTGCTCCTGTGATGCTGCAGAGCCAATTATAGATAACTGTAAATATGCCATTGGGAATCTTTTACACATTTATTTTAGCGCTTTTGAGGAAGCCAGTACTAAGTTTAATAGACTGTGGTGAATTATTGACCGAAGAAATTATAACCACGGACTAGAGTATGGTATTGACATTAGAGATTGTACTGTCATCTTTAGGAGTCATTACAGGGTTTAATTCGGGGCATGCTGAACTTTGAGATTTACACTGGGTGGGATATTGACTCCATAATGTGAGAGACATATGTTAACCTGCATGCATAGCAGACCATTGTTAACATGTCTTCCATAAACGCCATAGAAATGATATAATAAATTCAAATCAGATTTCCCCCCCCCCTTTATGTTCAGGGAGCTGTAAATGCAGATGTATGAAGGTCTGTGGGGAGTGGCAGTTACTGCCATAATTCTTAGAAATAAATCCATTTTCTATCAGGTATTGGAAGCAAGTTTTGGTGGGGTTTTTTTTCAAATTTATATAACTTTTAGCGTTCTGGAAACAATCTGATTTTGGGGTTGAAAGAGAAGGGAAACAGGGACTTGCTCCATGCACATCTAAAGGGAGAAGTGATTTTGCACAGGGCACATTTTATCACCAACTGGGGGTTGGTTCCTGGACTCAGAAGCAGCAAAAGGCACGGGATGTGTTTCTTCCCTTGTGCTCTGAAGCTTCCCAAGGGCTCATGGCACTGCGGGGAGTCCCAGCAGGAATGAACCGTGGAGCCAAGGGCAGCCTCTCGACGTGTGCAGCCAACAGTGTCCACACTTCCCTTATCCACACAGCGGGGTTTTGTATGGGATGGCTCGGGAGGAATCCCTGTGTCCGGCCCTGTTGGGAAACTCGCAGCTGCCAAAGGCACAAACACGCTCCAACAGTCCTGAGGAGCATTTCTGTATTCCAGAGAAACTCTAGGAGGGTTTATGAAGCCAAAGTAAATGTTAATGCTCTGGCTGTTTCCAAAGTTTCCTTTATAAATCTGTTTGGGAAAGGGTTTTTCCTGTTTCTTCATAGTGTCTGGGGTTTAGTTTGCCTTGGATTCTGATGGAGCAAAATCCCCTTTCAGAAACCAAATCTATCAGGCAGTAGTGGACATTGAGATCTATTCCCTACATTGCTGATGTCTTTCCTTGGGATTTATTGCTGGGGGCAAAGACAATGTGCAGATTCCTCTGTGGCAAGTGCAGAAGAAATAAATGTCTCCAGTATTTCTGAAGAGAGCAGAGCCGATATGCCCAGCCTGCTTCTTTAATTATGAATTTTGGAGGGGGGGAGATGATGTGCCATCAATGGGATAGTAATAGTACGTTATTTAGGCTTCTGCCTGGTAATGGCCCATTCAAACGCTCTGAGAATCAGAGGTGAGCAATTATTTATGAGATGATCAAATGCAGATTCTATATCCGGGGCAATAAAAGTCGAGATTAGTTGATTTATTTGGTGAAGGTTGGATGTGCTGCTCAAATATTGATAGGATCTTCCTGAAGCACAAATGAGGCTGTTAAACTCAGAAGTTATACAAAATAGTGGGGAAAGTATTAAACTACCATTCCTACTGGTGCTTTCCCCATGCCCGATGGTCTGTGTTCCTCCTTCAGGGCTGTAATGACAGGGACACTCAGGATTGTGGCTGCTGAGGAGTTCTCCCATCTTGGGCACATACTTGTTCAAGAAATTAATCTTGTGTTTAATCTGGTTTGAGACTGTATCTTAATTTGTTTTGCTGCTGCAATAATTGGCTAAGGTTTGCTTACCCATAGGGTAATTTCAAGTTTAATATAAAACCCCAGCTCCTTCATCTTTTAATTGGTCACGTTACTCTGTTCTCCTTAATTGAAGTGGTAAACAATCCTTTAGAAAGACTGAGGCTGCTGAGAGAGACTAAGCCTCTGCCAGCCTAAAGAAAAACTTATTTTAAAGAACAGATATACGCTGTTAGTATTTAAGAGGCCTTTCCATACAGAAAAAGGTAAATTTAATTCTGGACTGTCTGTAAAGCCAGATTTTCAGAGAAATTTAAGCTGTTTCTGCAATTTTTTTGTGAACGAAAGATTGTATTTGCTTTAGGAAAGGAAGTGGGAATGCCATTACATTGTTATATACCCACATTCGCAGAGCTGTTGATCCACAGAGCAGTGTCTTGAATCAGATTGGGAAGATCCTGGAGATAATAATCCAGACTGAAAAAGAAGTACAAAATACTACATCGTGTATGTGAGGGGGATTTTCTTTGTTACAGAAGAGGAAGTTTTGTAACCGGAATATATATAAAGGTGTGGAATAAAGAGGGTCACAAACCCCTGTGTTTACTTGCCTGCTTTTGAGAGAATTGCACAGTTTCTGCCCGTTTAGTGTTTGCCCATTATTAAGTAAAACATGTTCATTGTGGTCACTCTTGACCCTTCTATGAGATGCTTTGTGGATTGTCATATAAAACATCCTGCAGAAAATAGGGAAAGGTGGTGAAATGTGGCTTATAATTAGTTTGCTTATCCTGGGGAAGGATAATGAGTATTTGAGAGTCTGGTTTAACTGGATAAATATCTTTTATTGGGTACACAGACCAGGAGATACATGCCTAAAAACTTGTGTGTCCCTCTACACATCCCACTCTATGTTTATGCCTGTAATTCTAATACAGGACTTTGGACTCACAAATAATAGTAGGAAAAAAACCCCACCAAATATAACCCAAAATATCACAATTGTCATTGTAAGGCTGCAAGGGTTGACCACAAAACACACAGACGTGGCCTTCTAGCAAGTTCCTGTGTATTTGCTCTCTCGCCCACCACGTGTCTTTTACAGGGCTTAGCTGTCACCCAGGTTCTAATTTTGAGCGTCTTGTGTCATCACCCCTCCTGTCCTGACTTACAGCCAGCCTAGCTGTGTATTGTGGGAGGGATTTTGGAAAAGCTCCAATTCAGTTCTTATCAGTGGAATCCTGATCTGATGCGTCCATGGACTAAAATCACAGTCGGTGATGCCCCTGACCCCAACCTCTCCCCAAATGCTGTTCTCCATGTTCTCCTAAATACATTTGTTTTCTCTCACTGTTGCTTTTCAAACCACTATTTTTCTTGGGAGGGGAAAAAAAAAAAGTTGTTTTTCTCATTTTCCTCTGTTTACTTTCCATAACTTGAAAAGCCTCTTTGAAGATGTTGGCAAAAATAGCTGTTTCTCAATCCACGTAATTACGGAAAAAGCATTCCTTTTTCTAAGTGTGTGAGCCTTTCTTCCCCCCCACTATCATGCTTTTTACTCAACAATAGCACTTTCTGGTGTTGTTTTGGAAGCAGCCTAGCCTGCTTTGAAAGACATGCCAGATCATACACTTGATTCCTAACAATAATTTCATTACACGTGAAATTTTGTTTAGGAAGAAACAAGACACTTGTTAAGACATTACTTAGGCTGCAAGCTTAACCACTTAGAAGTGCTAGACTAAACTTCATTTAATGTCCCTTATGCATTTTTAGAATAAGTGTATGCATATATATTCTGGTTTTTTATGTTCACTGTGTGCAAAAGGAGATGTTTCAGTAGTTTGTCCAAACTTGGCTGTATTTTCACGGATATGGTAGCGACAACCTCACTGACTGTTGAAATCCAAAGGTATTTTTCCAAGCAGGAAGGTATTAGATCTTCCCACATACAAGAGGTAGTTGATATTTTAGAGCATGCATGAAACATTTTCCAAAGTATTTTGACTCCCATTCATCTCCTTTGCTGGAATGTGCCTCATTTCAGAAACTGCAGCTTCGTTTGAGGAAATGGGTGAAATCACCTTGGCTGCTACATTAAGAATAATAACAACCAACCCACCCCAGCGCAGGCAATCATCCAGCAGGATTATTTCATGCTGACTGGTTCAAGTTTGGAAAAGAAGTGCAGAGCTGACATCCAGGTCATGTAAGGGAGAGTGCTGGAAAAGCGAGACGATTTTCCTGATAATATGAAATACAAATGGATTCCCACCAGCGTATCTGCCCTTCAGGCTTGCAGGTTGTGCCATGAGAACTGCCCTTGAGATTTTTAAAAATTGTGCACCATAGAGGCTTGGGGGACCTGCAAAGTATTTGGGTCCTCTCCTTTTGCATTTCCCTGCCAGGAAAGTCCTTCGGTACTTTCTTCAAACCGTGTTTCGGTCACCTTCAAGAACACAAACTTTCTTTCGCTAAGTCAAGAAGTGTTGGCGTGCTGCTGCTGGGGGAAAGGTACTTGGAATAATTATGCTCCAGAGAACAGAACTGAGAACATTTCTGGGGGAAAAAACAGCAGAATGCAGTCAAACGAGCTGCTAAATAAGGAAACATCATTAGACAACAGGACTAACCTTGGGTTTGCTGCTTTGCTTCTAGTTCCACATACTAGAAGAAAATATAAACAGGAAAGAGCCAAAGAGTGCCCTGATACGAGAGAAAAGTATCTTCTTGTGTCTGTGCTGCCAACAAGACACAGCAAAAAAATCCCCCACTTTGTGACAGCCCCAAAGTGTTGGATTCAGGCAATGAATGAAATGCAAAGTTCAGAGTGTGCTGAGTGTAATGCTGAGCACAGCCAACTATTGGCACACTTCAGGTGTAGGCTGCAGTGAGTCCCTGCGAAGCAAAGTGTGTTCTTCAGTTTGATGAAAGATAAGAAGAGCTAATCATCCATCTTTTCAGGTTTTTTGCTGAATTACAGCTTAGTTCTGCTTTGTGTATGTGCCTTTGATGCTCAGAGCAGCTGGCTCCTGCAGGAGAGAGTAGCTGGTAATTGAGGCTTGAGTGTGGTGTAGGGCAAAATATTTTGGGAAACGTGGCTTGGCAAGAATTCAAGGTCTTCCAACAAGTTGCCATTGACTTCATCTCTCTTGTGTTTGCAGAATGACCCGTGTTTCCTCATCCAGTGTAAATTCCAATTCCAGGCACAGCTGCCAAGACTAAAAGAATCTGAGGCATGCGCATGCAAATACTTCAATAAAAATAATTTCCCAGCTCTATCTAGAGATCTATAAAATAATGATGAAGAATATTATGCATTCAGATTAATAGCAGATGAATGGAAATTAAATCTGTAGAGATTCACCCGCTGATTCTGATCTGGGGATTATCTTTTTTTTTTTGCTTTGATTTTTAAGATGCACTTATCCATAAACCCTGGGAGCATGCAAAAATAATAATGATTACACTTGTAAAGAATAAATTAGCAAGAAATTCTTACTCCCCTCTAATTAATTCCCTAATAAACACCGAACAAATAACTGTTTTAAACTCACTTATATTTACAAGGTAAGCAGCAAATGGAGGTAATAAGGGAAATTAAAGTGTGGCAGCTCCAGGTGAAGTAAAAGGGGCTGTGGGAGGATAGAGTGAGCGTTTGTGCCACAGCGCGGGGAGAAGAGCATGGAAAATTGCTGCCAAGTTCCTGCACTAGGGACTGTGCACATTTGAAGTGGCAAAATATGATTGCCCTCAGAACCAACCAATGCTTCCTTACAGATCTGTTGTGCCCCCACCTGCATGTTTCTCATCTCTTTGGTGCCTGGACATCTTCAGCTGATGCTCTTTGTGTGCTTCATCATCCTTGAGAGCAGCAAACAGTCGAGGATCTGGCTGGGAAAAGCTTTTCCCTCTGCACGTGCAGCTTCTGCTGCCTTTTCACATAAAGAGCCTGGAAGTATAGGTCTCCTCTGAAACTGTTGGAGTATCAACACCTGCCAGAGAGGTCCCATAGAAATTGGTATTTAATGAATTACTCTCTGAACTATCCAGTGGTAACTTTGTAGATCAGGCTGCATGGTGGTTTAAGTGGTGAGGACTCAAAGATTTAGCTGTGAATAAATACAATTCCTTTAGATCACTACTGTAGAAACACATTTTCTGTGCTCTATGTTTATGGATACTGTGTAGTGCATGTATTAGTATTCAGAAACATATCAAACTCCATTTTAAAAGAGATTTTTACTTTCCATATCTGAAGAAACATAGTCCTAATTTTGCCCACACTTATTAGAATCTATATAGCTCAGTTGTTATTTCTTTCTAGATTGAATATCTCCTCTTCCTCTCAGCTGATTATACAATGCATGTATTTATAGACAATAATCATCCTCCTCTTAGCTCTGGTGGAAGACAAGCTCTCTGAGTCTCCTCTGACGAGAGCCTACTCTGGGTTCTGTGATTGCTTCTGGAACCTTCTCTGTAGCTCCTTCAGGTTAAATTCACCTCTGAGTACTGGTGGCCAGAGTTTGGGATGATGACTTGTCAGTTCTGGCTCACGTCATTAATCAAAATTCAAGCAGAGAAGATCTTCAAAGCTTCCTGTGCCAAGAAAAAAAAAATCACCTTAGGTATGATCTAGCTGGCAAGCTCACACGGACTCTGTATTTTTTTGCTGTTTTACCTCCATGTGATTAATACCCCTTTCTTCATCCAAAGCTTTGCCTATCAGACTAATGTGCCTGCAGCTGCTGGGGTTATTTCTCCTCCCTTTTCCTAAATTGTTGATGTTTTAGGTTTTTTCCAGTCTCCAGGTTTTGCGGGTTTTCAGCTATTGTTATTAGTGCTCAAGCATCATGTTATAGCTGGAGCCTCCAGTTGGAATTGTGCCTGGAGTGTGGATTTTCCAGTTAAGTAACACATGTCGGGGCTGCAGCTAGAGGAGCTGGCAGGGACATACATTCTGCTTCTGTACAGTTGTTAGTCAATTCTCTAGCCATCCCTGGAAGTGGCAGGCGTGTAAGTAGGGCATGGATTGCTGTGTTTGTGCCTTAACAGCAAAACTCTCTGTGTTTTGTGGGGAGCAGAGAACTCCAAGGTCCTGATCTCACAACTGTCTTAAACTTGGATATATAAAACCTTTTATTGTTTTAATAGAGACAACCCAAAAGCTCTGTGCTGTTGACACGAATGTGCAGTCTCCAAACCCCTCCACAAAACCCAACTAGCCAGAAGGAGAGCTGTTGCCTTGAGTTTTGCAGTTTCTCAGTGTTTTTCTTTTCTGTAATACTTTCTCACACTTCTTCTGTAAACATGGCCATGGTTTCTTAACAACTATCTATGTTTTCCTAAATTGTCTGTGTGTTTATCATTCCAGTATACTGGGTGGAGAAATATGATTGATTGATGCTTGACCAGTGGAATTAAGAGGTGATGATTTCTACCTCCAATCCACGGTGATTTGTAAAAACATATAAATAAAGGCAGAAGGTTCTGCCCTCTCTCTCTTTCTGCCCTCTCCGTCTGCTGTTTCAGGGTGGTCTTTTATTTACCTCTCCTTTGGGCTCCTCGGCCTAGCCGGCCTGACCCAGTGCTACAGAGAGCTATTCCAGAGCAGTGGAGTTCTGCCAAAAACATCCTCACCTGCTGAAGTAGTTTCTAAAATCATACAGCCAGAGCCATTAATTGGTTGAAATTGTTCAGATGCCTCCAACTTCTGCTGCATGTACAAAAAAGGACTTTTTTAAAAGTTCAAAAGACTTGAGTCTCATTCGGTCTTGGAAAAGCCTTCTGTTGATGGACAGGTTTTCCTGAGGAGGAGCTGCACTGTCAGGTGTGGTGGAGGCAGGAGTTGTACACTGGTTTTCCACGTGGGATGGAAGTCACTGCTCCAGCTGTTCACTGTTTGGGGCACTCTGTTGAAAATAATACATTTTACTTGCTTCAGAGGAAAAACCATAATAATGCTCTGTGTAATCTGTGATCCCCTGTCAGTGGAAAATAATGGCATGAGAACATCACCGCCAAAATACGATACGGCCCTTCTTGGGAAGGCATTTAATCATCACAATCATATATGTTTATGAGTTATGATTTGAAAGGAGAAGTTTCTTAACAGAAATACTGGGGTTTTTTGTTGCTTTTTAATATACTGCTTAAAACTTAAATTCACTGTACTTTCCCTTGTGACTCTAAAGCTGCAAATTGCCAGGTTATTCTCAGATACGTGAATAAAAATCAGTCAAGTACCATTATGAAGGCTGCCTACAAGGTGCTTTTGTATTTTCTTCTGGAGCAGGTCCTCCCCCGGCTCTTTTCATTTTTGAATATGGCTGCACCTCATGAATTCTCCTTTTCCTCCTGTTCCTCCCCACTTGCGTGAGTGGGACGAGCAGCAGCACCAGAGCATTTTTAGCAGCACCAAACCAGTTCCAACCAGGTACATTCAAGGTGCTCATGTCCATGCAATTCCCACTGCCAGCTGCAAGAAATCCAAGTTGTTTGGATGAGGAACTTCTGGGTTTGAGTGTTCTTGTGTTGGAGCCTTTCCTGGCAAGGGAGAGCACTGGCAAAGGCAGCAGTGGGGTAAGGAGACACCATGTTAACGGATGTGGGATTAGCATAGGAGGTACTTCTCCAGCTTTGCCACTGTTTTCCTCTGTCCTGCTGGGAGATCACCTCCCAAACCCATTGCTTCTTTCTTTCACTGATTGTCTTGTATGTTTAGGCTGTAAGATTAAGGATTGGGGCTTGGTTTTTGAGCATATACTGAGACTGACTTACAAGGGAAGTAATTATTTTTATACCCCAAGCTGAGCTTATACCCTACCAAGCACTGGTGAGTTTGGATCAGAACTGTAGCATGTAGCATGGCTGAAGTTGTATCTGGTATGGAAACTTTCTCTTTTTCCAGGGCATTACTTCTAACACCTGGGATGATGGCTGATCATAGCACACGGAGTCTTCCCTGTGTCCTTTGCCTATTTGTGATGGTCAATTTGCTGGGATGAAGGCAGGCAGCAAATCTTTACTGTGGTCTTTTGCTTCCTGTTTCTTTGTATTGTTAAATCTCTGTATCAGTTTCTAGACTGCTCAGCCACAGCATCTGTAAATCCAAGTAAATGAAATTTTCCTTTAATGAAGCAGCAAAGAACTCTCTGCATAGCTGCAGAAGAATTGTTTCGCTTTCATTATTAAAAGCGCACTTAGCATGAAAATTCCCTCTCATTTCTTCCCTAATAGCTCAATGTTTTATGCTTTATATAAACTGCAAATCATTTTCCCTGTACTAGAAAATGTTGCTGTTCTCACAACTCCAGGGATACATTGAGAAACTCTTTGTTAATAAGATGGCAAAACTTTTCAGTTTGGGGCTTATTTTTCCGTAGGAATGGTTTCTGTAAGGGCCTTGCAGTAGGGATGTCATGCAACTTTGCTTGCAGGTTCTTCTTGAAGAGCCAGGAAACCTTGCAAGGTGTTTAGAGCTCAATCCCAGAGCAGTTGAGTCAAATCATAAATGCTGGTTCTTGCCTTGCCAAGGTCCCCCAACTCTTTCGGAATTAAGAATTAGTGACCACCCAATAAAGTTCAGCACAAGTTCAAATTTGCAGACAATACATTTTGGGTAGTAAGAGGTCATTCTGTTCTCATTCTGTTCAAGTGACTTTTTGGAAAAATTTCCACTCCCTGTGATATCAAGCCCCTTGGTTTTGCCAATTGTTCAGAAATGCTAGTCCAGACCTAGGGAGCCATGTGATCAAAGCAAGGTTTAAACTCATCCCTTCTTGTTTTCCAAGCTGCTGCTCTACGTAAGAGGAACACATCTCTGTCCTTCCTCCCGTCCCCGTCACTCTGTGCCTCGGGGGATGTCCCTTGTCACTGCAGGTAACAGAACAAATGGCAGCAGTGCCTCCCCAGCTCCACGGGGAGCTGGAGTGCTGCTGCTGACAAACAGTCTCCTCTTCTGGACCCTTGTCTCTGGGGGACTGGAAATTCCCCTGAGTGTGGTGAGACGTGCCCAGCCTTGCGCTCAGAATGGGCCTGTTGTGGATGAGGCTGTGGTGATTTTCTGCCAGTGCTCATTGGCCAGAAAGGAAAAGCTGGAAAAGAAGTGATTTTTGAGTGAAGTAGTGGAGGCAGCGGAGTGTTTGCTGTCTCTCTTTCCCCTCAGGAACAGCTGTGCCTTTCACCCAAATTTTCATTTCATGTGCCAGGGCGGTGGATTTGTTTTGGGCTTTGGATTTTCTAATAGATGTTTAGAATGCAGAGAATTCAGAAGCCACTTTAACCAAGTTAAAATGTTGTGTGTTTAATTGACCCTTGAGAAGTCAATGGCTACTCTAGGAACAGGAGCTTAACCTGAGCCTTTGTTCCATCATTCGAGTGCCTTGCTGCTGCTTTATCCATCACCTGCGACGAGCTAGAAGGAGGTCTGGTTGCTTTGGGCGGGTTGGCAAGTTAAGCATTAATAATATAATTTAAATGGTTTTTTTCTTCGAGAAGAATGAGTGGGAAGGTAACAAAATACTTTGAACTTATGAAGGACAACTGTGCAGCACAAGACTTTTCTGTTGTTGAGGAGAGTTTTCCTGTTGATTTGAGGTGTACGTGCTGCTCTGCTGCTGCCTCATTGACACAGCCCATAATTTTGATGCCTGATAATTGAATTGTGTGCTGCCAGGAGGAAGCATGGAGACAGCTTCTTCAGGGACTGTCTCTCTCTAGTGGGATGCAGCTTATGAATTATATAATGGGACTTTAGGGGAAGCACAGCACTACCTTAGCACAGCTCCAATTACAGTCACTGACAACCTTGCTGTGCCTACTTGTAGCTGTCAGGGCAGGTTTCTGTTAAAACAGTCTCCTCAGTCCTCCACGGTTTTCCTTTGGGATGAGGAGACAAATCGCTGTGTTTCATTCAATTTATTGTTAATGATAATAAGGAAAAATAGGTATGTTTTTAACAGGGGAATGATACATGACATCCCCTAGCTCTGCAAGCACCCTTTCGGAACTGGCACTAAGTATTCACTCTCGCATGGAGAATTTCAGCTGAGTGTGGCTGATGGATCATCGCACTGTGAAAATCCCTGAAACCTGAGTTTCTATTTCATAAAAGGCTGTAAATTGATGAGTTTCCATATGTATTTACTCTGAACCTGTAGGGTCTAAGGTAGTTCTTTAGCATAGCTTGCCATTTCTTCATTACTTGTAAATTCTTCACAGAAAGGGTGGTTAGACCTTGGAATGGGCTGCCCGGGGTGGTGATGGAGTCACCATCCCTGGAGGTGCTTGAGGAAAGGCTGGACATGGCACTGGGTGCCGTGATGGTATTTGGTCAAAGGTTGGACTCAGTGGTCTCAGAGGTCTTTCCCAACCTAAATGAATCTGTAATTGTTCCCAATCAGATTCAAATATTGATCTTAATATTTTCTTTCTAACATGTTGTTAGGACAGTAGTAATATAGTTTTATTTAAAATAACATTTCCTAAATGCTGAATAAAAATAAGCGTAGCACAGAACTGCATAAGTTTTTTCTTACAGAGATATTCAGTGCTTTCATGTTCAGAAAATGATAAAATAGCCTTTCTATTTTAAAACACCATTTAATTTTGATTAACTGTTCCCAACAGAAAACGTTGTTTGAGTCTCTGTTTGGAGTTTGTTTCAGCAAATTGGCCTTATCCCATTGAAAACTTTGACCAGATGTTGCCATCCAGTAGCGTTAAATGGTGCTTGTTTAGAAAACTGGCTGAGTTTTTCAAAGTTTGTTTTGCTAGCACTGTATTGGGCAAAGTTGGAAGGCAATCTTGTGTCTTCTAGTAGACTGGTAATATTTAGAACAATTAGATGAACTTTCAGGCACACCATTTCCTCTTCAGATTTGAAACTGTGAAGCCCCAGGTTTTTCAGCTAAGTGGAAAATGAGTCTACAGAGTTTAATTGGCTAGACCTTCTCCCTAAGAGGCACTGGCTGAGAGCTGTGCCATACATTGGGAAAAAGAACCTCCAGCCAGAAGGGACATGGAAATGGAGATTGAACAGTTGAGGCCAGAGCAACGCACGACTCCTCAGCCACAATGAGTGCTTGGAGAAGAGTGGAATTATTTTTCTTAGCGATGCCTATAAAGTAATTGTCTCTCTGGACTGACCCATGCAGCTGGTGCAGGGTCCACCTGCTCTGGCTGGGTCTCCCTGACACGGTTTTAGGAGGTTCTGTAGGACAGCTGATCCTGCCCTCAGCCCGCCCTGCTATCCATGGCGCTCCGGCAGGGCTCTCCAGTGGGATCCAGGAGGATTCCTACTTTGGAGCTGGGGTTGTGTCACAAGCACGTTCCCAAGGCACCATGACTCAGTTGGCATCATTTTGGGCAGTTTAAAATAGAAGTGAGCCAGGTCCTCAGCTGGTATAAATTGGTGTTATTATATTAAATTCAGATGGGCCTAATTATAAGTGCTGGAGCAGACACTGAGGGTTGCACAATCCATGCTTTTGTGAGTGTGTGCTCACCCATAAAAGTGAGATTGCACAATGCAGCTCTCTCTGAATGCATCTCTGTCTCAGCTGCTAATTGAAAACAAACACGGTAGGATTAATAATTCACTTCTCCGGAATTTTTGTATTATAAATGATTGGAGGGATCTACCGCTTGCATTAAGAGATGTTACTCTCTTGCAAGATTAAGTCCCAGTCTCTAAACAGAGAAAAGTTGGACTTGCAGGGGATTTGGATTTTTTTCTTTCCCCCCAGTTGCCATGTCTTCCATGCCTTCTGCAATACAGAGTGCATTTTCCAAGCCTGCATGGAGGAAGTTGTTAACACAACTCCTGTTGACTTAGGTGGATGAGGGCTTGGGCTATTTTGCTGCACAGGAAATGGGGCATTTCTTTGGCCACTGCTCAAGTGTGTTTTCCCTTTACAAAAATCCGCCCACGTTTTGAATAGGGAAATAGGAAATTGTATTTCCTCTGACTTGCAAGGAAGTTGATCTTTGCCCTCTTAATTAGTTGTTTGAAAGATGAAAGCAAGTGCCTGGGGTGAGGGAATTCCAGGAGGTTTTTTTGAACCAAAGTACTAAGAAATGGCCCATTATGAATTCTGATTTATCTGAGCCCCACTGAATGCTCCCTACAGAGGCACTTCCATGGATGCAGGTCCTGCTCTCGCCGACTTATGTGATATGATCTTGTCAAGTAGGGACATAAAGGATTCCAGGGATAGGATTACAAACGCTGTGTTCTCTGTCAGAGGTAACAGGGCAGGAAGGCCATGAGGTGCATGTTCAGGGGTCAGCCTTTCCTACAGCCCTGGCAGCTGGGCTGGGCCAAGTAGCCCCACAAAACTCCACTTTTTCCCACTGCTCTTGCCAGTTCTTGGGTCCTCAGGTGGTCACATTTTCTGCGCATGGCTTGGTGGCATGCAAGCAGCTTGAAAGTAGTAGTCAAAACTTGAAACCAAGCCTGTACCTCCTCATCTTGTGCAGTGTGGGAGGATGCAGATCTGGACCGGCTTGTTCAGGTCCTTGGGAGTGCGGGTGATCGCCTTTTCCTTTTTTGTGTCTCTTTCTAATGTGTGTTATTCCACTCAAAAGGGTCTTTCTGTGCTTGTTTTATGGGAGGTCTAGTTGCACTTTTTTAAGTGAATAAATTACTAATTCTATTCGTTGTTCTTTTTTTTTTTTTTAACCAAAATACCAGACAAATAAAAAGAAAAAGCTTTTGAAATTCACTCTGTGTGGCTCAGCATCTCTGTGTAGGATCCGTTTTTCTTCAGCATATTTAATTTCCCTCATGTGTTTGCTGTTAAAGCCTTTACTTTTAGTGCTTGTTAGTCCTTTCAGTTGATGAAAACTGATCTTTATGACATGGTCTGCGTGTGCCTGGAGCTTCTGTGGAACATTTCACAGTGGGCGTGAGAGTACTTTGGGGTGTGGGTATTGTTTGGTCTTGTAAATACAACTCCTATTTCCCACCTGAGTTCTTGCTCTGAGTGTGATGAACCCATGTGTGGCTCTGCCATATTCCATGGTTTTCATTTTTGATGGAATCGTAATGGCCACGTGGATTAACTCAAAATAACTCAAAGCTCTCAAGTGTGCTAATTGTGAATTGGTTTTATTTGAAGTTACACCTGCACTGTCAGAAGAGCGCTTGTGTCCATATGCCCTGTGTATTGCTGGAGTTTGGGTTATCTACACCTTTTATCACCCTGCCAAAGCTTCTTTCTAATCTCTGCAAGTTTTGGTACCCTTGTACTCTTTCAGGCAAGCAAAAAATAACCATCTCAAAAGTGCAGTTTTCCCCTAAACAGGCTCCATGAAGACAGGAAAATTTGTTTATGGACTTCAGCAAGTACTAGAACAGAAGGGAATTGGGATTGCTAGGGGGGTAGAGGGAGACGTGATGAATGTGCAGTCACATGAAAATTTGTTGGTGGAGTTTGTCTTATAGAAAACAAAGATCTGCAAGAGCTGTGCAGGAGTGGGTCCCTTAAAATGCAAAACAAAAACTCAGGATCCAAAGTAACCCTTGGCAAAATAACATGTCCATCAGTTTATTTTTTTCTTTTCTCCTTGGAATTAAAAGAAAAGGAGCAGTGGCTTTGTCCAGCACAAAAATTTCAAGTTCTCTGCACCGTATTTGCAGTTACTGCTCTGGAAGCTGAAATGCTTGGAAGGGCTGTGGCTCCCCCTGCAATGTGGTCACACTCCTGGTGAAGTATTCCAGACTGCTGCTGGCAGCTGGGAATCACTCTGCCCATGTCTCCAGCATTCATCCTCCTTCCAAATGCTCAGATTGTGGCAGTGGGATTCTTCATGTTACATGTGTGTGGGGAAGGGCAGGGTCATCATGTGCCAGCTTTATTCCAAGCGTGGCATGTGTAGTATAACCCATAACTCAGGAGCAGCACATGTAGTCTGGAACGCTTGTCAAAAAGTGCTGGTGCTTTACTGAGCAGCAGTCACTAAAATTGTTGGACCTTATTATCATTATAGATCTAACACTTCTTGGGGTTTCTGTGCACTTTCCAAAGCGTGTAGCAAGTTTTCTATTGCAGAGGCAGGGTTTCTGTTTGTAACACTGCCTTTTGTCACACTGTGACCAGCATCAAAATGCTAAAATTGTATTAAAAAGATTGAACCAAAAGCACAGCAGCTGCTATTTAGTGATCCAGGAAATCAGCTTGACTCCTATGGCTTCTATAGAACCTCTATATCCTCGGAGACCTGCACAGTATTGCTGCTGGCATTGCCTGGGTGCACCGGAGCTCTCCTTGAGGCTCATCTCAGTTTGGACAAATGGCTGTGGGAAGTGGGATGCTGATAACACAACAAGGCTTTTTGAATAATGTAATAATTACTTGTGTTGCAATTTTTCCTTCTAGGAGACTGAGCTGCTGGATATCAGCCTTGTCAAAGATGCCAGATGCGGAAAACATGCCAGAGCTCCCAAGGTAGGAATTCTTGCTGCGTGCTTCCCTGTTACATTGGTGACCTAGATAGAAAAGAATGGGAATTATATGCAAGAATTTAAAAGAGGAAAAAGGTTCCCTCAGCTAAGAAGTAGTGTTTTGCCTTTTTTTTGTTTAACACTGTTTCTGTTGAGAAGAGTTGGGATTGTTGAGCTGTTGCCATTGGATTCTGTGTGTAAAATCCTGCTGGAAGCTTGGCTGGCAGCGCAGCAACAAAAATCCTGCTCTGTCAAGGTACACTTACACAAATTTTTGGCTTCCCTGATGGCAGGGAGCTGATAGTTGTTTGAGTCCATGTTGTGTTTTGTGCTGGTGATTTCCCTCATTCAGTGCCTCTTGAGGCCAGAAAGAGATTTTTGTTGGTTTTTTTTAAACTGCTATCAGAGAGGTCGGGATACCAGCTCCCTTTGGGTTTGCCCTGATGTACCGTGCACTCCTTTACCGTCTCTCAAGACAGTAGCTGTAGGTACATGTTCTCCCTGGTGTTTTTGTTTGGGCAGACACAGCGCATCAGAGGGAGAACCAAAGCACTCAGCTCTGGAAGCGGGAGAGTGCCTCGGGGAGTCCCAGGAGTGATAGCAAAAATGGAATCTCCCCAGGGGCTGGAAAGTATGGCCTGGCTGCTGCTTAGCTCTGGTTGAATAGACCAGAAGAATGTTTCTCCTGCTCTCATCTTGGGGGAGGAAGATGCCTGGGTCTGGATGACCTCTCTTCCTTGCAGCCAGTCCTGGGCTCAGGCACAGCCCCACGGGCTTCTCAGCCCCCCGAGGGCAATCAGGAATGGAAAAGGTTTTTTTTCCGTGCCAAAAAGCAATTGTAGTTATCTCTGAACAGACTATTCACATTTGGTTTTCAAAGCTCTCCATGTAGTGCTGGCAGCATTTTAAAGGCTGAGTTATAATTGAAATGCAACAGAAGTACTTTATGACATCCACATTAATACCAAATGAGTTCACCATGATTAATGGTTCTATGATGAATAGCAATAAAGTATTAACAATGTCTAGAACATTATTTTAAAATGCTACCCGCTTTACAGAGGACATTCATGTTCTTCTAACAAAATGTTTTTAGCTAAAATTTATGCATAGCTATTGCCTTGGTGACTTTTATTTATTGGGTTACATAAAGGCTGGTTTTGTTAGAGCAAGTTACAGATTTGACAGCAGTGGCATTAAATGAGGGGTAGGAGAAAATCCCAGCTCGGGGTGGTGAAATGCACCACCTGTGTGAATGAGCTTGCTTTTTGTCATTGATTGCTGTGTGGGCAGCAGGAAAACAGCACCTGGGTTGGCTGTTGATGGCATCTTGCACATGGTGTGAAAGAAGAGGCTGCTTTTGGGGCCATTGGTGGCAGTTCTGCTTTGATCCGTGTTGTGGGGCCGAGCACAGGAGCGTCGGCTGCAGGTGAGCAGCGTCGCAGAGCCCTTGTGTGCCACTTCCGCAGGGGATCTACAGCTCAGCCAGCCTCAGGAGGCTTGGCTCCAAGTCAGGCAGCTGGGATTGCACAGAGGTTCCCAGTGAAACGCCCGGTATTTTGGCTGAAGAGAGAGCACTGGGAATGGAGGACATTCACCAAAGCTTTTCAGGGGCTCTTTCCACAGCTCTGCTTCTAGGTGGGAGCAGCCCTTGCTTTCACTGTAAACCAGGAGACTAAGGTGATTTTCTCTCCATCACCCCACCACCCCTCCTTCTGACCATAGTTTTTTACAATTTTTATACTGCATTAGGTGACTTCTGCCAGTTTATGCAAATTTTTTAATCTATTTGCAGAATTCTAAGAGTAGATTTCACCCATGGGTTGTCATTACAAACTTAACTTAATGGGAATCTTTAAACCTCATTTGGTGTATTTCTGATCTACTGCTGCTTTTTGATAGAAATAAGTGTCTTTTTTAATAAGCCTTGACTTCTCCATTAAATAAAAAAGAGTAATTCCTTTAAATTTTTATAGTAGGCGAAGTTTCATTGTCATTAACTTCAACCAAAGTAAGCTGCCAGAATGTGTGAGGTGTGCTGCTGCACAAGGCCACCGGCAGGTAATGATTTTAGAAGACTGTAGGCAGTCCTGGTTACCAAAACTCAGAGTCTCATGCTGCATTGAGTGCACTGCCATGAGTCTTCTTCATTCCTGAAAAAGGACTGAGAAGCACAAAGGGTCCTACAGTTTCTCTTTTAGCCTTTTTGGTTGATACTCAGTTTTCATAGTATTTTTTCCATGAGTCTAGTCCCATATATTTTTTGATTGTTATTGTCTGTTTTTTGCATCTTCCTGGGTTTCTCATCCAGCTGGTCTGGTTTCTTTCTCTATTCCCTGTTGTGTTCAGCCTCAAAAGTTCCCTTGAAGGCTCAGAAGTGCTGCTCTGACCCTACAATCCTCATGTTAAGGTAGCACAAGGAATGAGCTGAGAACACACTTTTGGGTACTGTAATGAATTTGTGGCCACCCTGAGCGATGCTGTTGGCATGTGGGCAGGAATTTGGGTTTCTAATGCTGTAGAAGGGAATGTTTTTAGTGGGTACCAAGGCACTTGATGTTTGGGAGATGAAAAGCAGTCTACTCAAATGACCCTCTGTTTCTGAGAAGCTCCAGCATCGCCTTCTTTTTGCACCTTGTCAGGGCTGGCTCTTTCTGTCGTCAGCTGCTATTTTCAGAAATGGTAACAGAGTTTTCCATCTCAATGCAATATACATGCAAAGGCTGATTCCTTGGTAGAAAGGCAAAACCTCAGGCAGCACAGAGCACTGCAGCAGACCTCTACATGAGAAGAAAAATGAAAGCCATGTTCTGAAGGGAACAAGAAAAGACACTATAATTGTGTATGTCAAGAAGAAGTGCCTCCATTCAAAGTAAAATGAAATTTATAAAGAAGTGAGGGAGTTATAAAATGATCATCAGGACTTTGCTTTTTGAGTTGGCATTAGAATCAGGGAAAGGGAGCAAGAGGAATTTTGGGAAGAGGAGCAAATCATTAGTTGTGATGAAGCAGTGATTTATTTCCCTTTATTCACACATTACCTGGTAACACTCGAGCTTGGTTTTGATTTGCAGACTAAGAGACATCTTTTCCCTTGTAAAGTTCAGTGACGAGGTCTGTGAAATAAAATAACACAAAATGTGCTTTTGTACAAGGAGGCACAGGAATAGCGATGAAAATTCACATGCCTTCTGGAAAGCATGGAAGTGCCTCTCAAAAGAGTGGCCGTGCTCTTTAAAGGGAGCCGTAGCTAAAAATGTCAGGCACCAGGAAATACTGAGAAATGAATGGTCAGGGGGGGAAAACTTGGCAGCTGCAAACATGCTCACAGGACTGGGGAAGTCACACTTTTTACCATCTTGTATTTACTTTAGCCAATAACAGTTTCTATGGAAACTAAAATCTTCAGCAACTATATAAGTGTTTTTACTAGCTGGAAGAAATATCAGGATGAGTTGACAGGGAGAAGGAAATAACCCCATGGTAAATGCTCATATTGAAAACTTTAGATGCATTTGATCAGTCTGTTTTCCCTCAGCATCCTGTTTTCCTTCATAAATCATTCAGCAGGAAATGAATTTCTGTAAATAACATATACTGTGAAACCTGTAGGAGATGAAATTATGAATGATAGAACAACTCTCATGCCAAGATGTGTTTAGAGAGTAATCCCCAATTTTAAAAAATCTCGTGGCTCCCCCGCCCCGAATTTTCTCATTTTAACAAGCAAGCTCTACAGAGAAAAATAATTCAGATGTTTGAATATCAGAAATTTGCCAAGACACCAACTACTCTTTTAATATCAGCACCAGCCTCTCTGTATTTAGTGGCTTTTCTTGAAATGCTCAAGTAGAGTGAGATGATTTTTGACCTATCTCAGTTGTAATCCAAAAGCTTCTGTGGAAGGTTTGCTGGCTTCTAACACATCTGCAGAGGAAAACCAGCATTTCCTGAACTAGGTGGGCTTGGGAACTAAAAGGAAAACTAGCAAGGAAAGTCTAAATAATTCTCTAACTGAAAATCAGGTGATTTTGGGGGAAATGAAGGTGTGCAAGTCTGTTTGAATTGTCAGAGCTCTCCGGACTGCAGTGTTTGTCTCTGCTGCTGCTCTCCGTGGCACTGACTGAGAGTCAGTAGGACTGACTGCCTGTGCAGGGACATTTATGTTGTGTTCAGTGACACCCTGATTAGCTTGCCTGTGGGAAATGGCAGATTTATTGGGTTTTTTGCTTTTTGTCCACTCAGTCCATTCCCTGGAAAAGCCAGCTGTGTCCATGGATGGCCCAGGACAGCAACACACCTGCTGCCCTTTGCAGCACCGGCTTCTCTCGCTCTGCCCGTCTCAAACGCTGCTCTGGCTGTTATTTTTGTCTGCTGATATAAATGCACGCTGCTTTCCCTTCAACAACCTTGATGCTAAATTAGAAAATGTAAATTATGCCGAAGCTATGTTCTATTTCTGCCAAAAAGAAATAAAAATGGAACGTGCATGCAGCTCACCTTCTTCCCACTCACCTTGAGGATAACAGTGACAGCCACAAACATCCGCCCCAAATGTGTTTGTTCTTTTACATAACTGCTTTTTTTTCATAATAATGATGGAGTTGCATAAACACTTTCTCTAGGCTGAGTTTTACTTTATTAAGGAAGGCTAAGATGCATTTCTCTGGATGGTATTTGGCCAGTGCTCATGTAGAAATGGAAGTGGTTTAAGTGCTGCCAGGAGCGTGGGAGCTGTGGGCCCTGAGAGTGAGGGTCTTTTTCCCTTGGACCTTCCAGTGGCCCAAACTGGTGATTTTATTTACAACCTCTAATGCTTAGGGAACTGGGACCTTTCCAGCAGCGTGTCATCCACTGGGGAACTTAGCTCTGTCTGGGCAGATCACTATTTACTAACAATCAGGGCATGGCAGAAAGCACAGGGTTTTTCCCAAGGTTTTCACTATGAATCATTGCCAGAAAGATTTAATTTTTTTTTTTTTTCCTGCTTGCTGACTGTTTCCGTTAGCTTTCTGAGCTGGTGGGTTTTATACTTTTCTTTGTTATATTCAAAAAGCCTTCACCTTCTTTTTGTTTGCCAAAGTTTGCAGCGCAAAGCCTGTAATAAGAAATTCCATATTTTAAGAAGCACAGAGGCATCTTACAACTGTGATTTTAAAACTTGACATTTAAATTTGAAAAGGTAGGCACTGCTCAATTAAATCTGTGATATTTGAGTTCCTGGAAACACCAGAAATTATTGGCAAAGCTGTGCTGCTGCTGATGCTGTTGAATACACCTGTGCACATGCACACTTTAGTTTTTGCCTTTGCCCCTCTTGGAACGGCCAGTGTTGCTGCCCAGTAATCCAGGACAGAGATGTCTTATTCCTGCTTTCAGAACTAATGATGCTAATGAGCTGAAAGCACAGCTGGGACAGCATGTCCAGCCACCGCTGTCACAAGCCCCTATGCCCTGTCACTCGTGATGAACCTCACTTGAATCTGACAAATGGCATTTTTGCAGTGGCTGGCACAAAATTTAAAACTTGGTGGGACAATGTAAAAGTTATTTTGGAGGCACTTTTAGTGATGCGAAGATGCTGATAGTGCCTATCAATGTCCAATATTATCTGTTTGTTACCTTGCAGAGCCACGTGTTACCTTTTCACTTGCACCAAGATCACAAAGTCTTGGGAAGTACAGCCCTAGTCCAATCCTAATACAAAAACTAATAAATAAAATGTTGCTATCCGTAAAAATAAGGAATACTCCATTCAGCTTGTGTCATGAATGCTCAGTCTGGAAAGAATTTCAAAAATTTTCACTGGAAAATGAAAAAGTACTCAATAACTGAACCATGATAATCTTTCCTTCGGAGCCATAATCTCCATCGAGATATATTCCATAAATATCAAAGTACATCTTTTAGCAGTAACGTGGAGACATCTGACAGTAGTGCAGTACCCTCAAGCTTCAAATGTACGATCAACAGGCTCAAGTGAAAATGTCACAGCAGATGCATCTTTCTGCAACTGTTTGGAAAAAATGATTAAAATTTTCCTCGTTTATTGGGATCCAGCTTGGTGATTTGTCACTACATCCCTTAACTTGTAAACAGCCATTTGGAGAAAGCTGTCAGGTTTTAATTAGTTGCAAAGGTTTGATGTGCTTCTTATCATCTGCATATAAATGGGTTTTTTGGTATCTCCGGGTGGAGCTGAGGCTTTTTGGTCTGTGTGTGTCCCAAGGCGGCGTGGCTGTGATGCCCCAGCTGCACCAGATACCCTGTAGGGACACAGGTGTCCTGCAAAGAGACCTCGACCAGTATCACAGGGAAGCTTTTTATTAGGAATGTGAGAGCAGGACTTAAAATTTACCTACAGATAAGGTAGTGAATAGGAGCACATGGAAATAGCCAGGGGTCCATGTGAACTATAAAGCAGCAGGAAACTATGCATTTCCAGGGTAATGACATCAGTAAATTCATGTTAAGTCCATGTTAGCATTTTTCCAAAGCGTCAAGCAGAAATAAAACTGGCTTTTTTTTTGCTTTGTCTGCTGTGGATGTGCATCCAGATATCTGCTGCTTTGGGGGTTTTAATACAGTAGGTTATTTCTGAAACCCAACCAAACAAAGCTCCCTTCCTATTTAATTATTAACAGGATTATGCTACCAAGTAAGACATACAAATACTTCATTCTTAAATAAATCCTGGGCAGTATTTGTGTGGTGATAACAAAAACCCGTACAGCTGCATTGAGTGCGAGTTGCCTGCCTGTGGCTTTCCCAGCTCTGTCACCTCCCAGACTAATCCTGGGTAAATAAACGAAATTATCAGCTGTTGCCACTGGGGAGTTCAGACACTCTTCCACTCCTGGGCTGTTAATGAGCCATCCACAGGGGTGTTCCTGCAAAATGGATGGCACAGGGAAGCGAAATGGTTCTCCTAACCGGAGCCACAAGAACATTTTCTGAGGGCCAGAGGTTTGCTTAATGCATTTTTCAACCCTTTGTGATTCACAGGAACAAAGTGCAGTGAATTCCTGGTGAAAACTGCTGTGTGTTAAGACTGATCCACAGCTACACATGATGTAGCAAGGTTTTTCTCGTGATGGAGGGCATTGTGGATTGGGTCTTTCCAAAGAGAAGCATTTCCACAGCTACAAACTGGATGAGTGAAAGTTGCACAGCCACCCCTCGACGTGCCTGATCTGCCCTAGCATTGCACAGAGACAGAATTAGGAGGAGTTTTCTGCATCTGGATCTTCTTTCCTGTGCTCAATAGCTTTGTGAGTGTCCAATATCCTTCATAGTTTGGCTTTACATGGCTAAAGTCGGGTCTTCATTCTTGAGAAGGTTGATCCGCAGAGAAATCTTGTGTGTGGATGTACATATGTGTGATTCTTGGCGAACATAAATAATTTTAGGGGCTGGGTAAGAAAGCAGGTGAATTAAACATTCCCCAAACTCAGGCCCTCTTGAGTACGAGCTTACCTTCATGTCCCTCAAGGCTAGTTTGAATTATTAACCAGCCTGAAATGTGAAGAATCTTACCGAAATACTGCCAATGTACCAGTGCTCTGGGACTGTGGTGTGCCCAGAAAGAGCAGGTGCAGAAAGGGACGATTCCGTGCTGATCTTACACTAAGAGTCAGGTAGCTCTGGTTTTAGTTGTGCCATGGTCATGGGTTGCCAAACAATACAGAAAAAAACTGAGTGTGTGTTTGTAAAGTGCAGCACTCTATTAAAATGCAGGTTTGCTCTTTTAAAGACATATTCCGTATGGTTTAGGTTTATGAGCTTCTGAGTTACTCTGTTTATCTTGAGGAATTCGGATAAAGACACAATTGCCTTACTTTGGAGAAGAAGTCCCCGTGGCTGGAAGTTTCTCAGGGAGTTCCTGGCTGTGAAATTTTGCAGTATCCAGTTTCTTTGTTGTCTTTTGGAATCAGAGTGAACTCTCAGAGGTGTGATTTAGAATCAGGCCTAGATGGAAGCTGATATTTTCCCACCTTGTTGTGCACTGCCTCCATGTCTGGGCTCATTCCTATCAAGGGAGCCTGGTTTTCTCATACCAGACTTCCAGTGGTAACAGCTGTTAAAAGAACATATCTTTTCCATATTATTTCCAGGAGGAATGCTAAAACAAGTGACAGTATAATGTGAAAATACATCATTATCTGGGTTGTTTGAATTCATTGAAGTTATGTCCAGTCCTGGTACTAGGACAGTGTTAAACGTAGTTTACTGCAACTGGTAAATAATTGGATTTTTTTGAAAAATGGGGTAGAGGAAATGAGACCTTTTTGTTGTGTTGAAATACAGAGAAATCATTATCAGCTCAGTAATTTTTTAAGAAATGCTGTAATGGAAGGTTCTGGTAGTTCAGGGGAGCTGCACTGATGGTGAGTCTGATTTGCAATGCATCCCATGCTTATTTTCCCTTTTCTGAAACACATCCAATATTGATAATGCCATAAATAAAATTACACAAAGATTTTCTTGTTCTTGTTGCCGCTCAGAGTTAACCTCCTTCCTCCAAGATTAATGAAATACATTTAAAATAATTTATATGAGAAATCGTGTGCTGTAGTTGGGAATGTTTAGCGTAAATAGCTTCAAAACGGTATTTGCTAATAAAGTGGCAGGAGCAGAACAGCCACACTAGGTAAGGTCATGGTATAGAGGGGAAACATTAATCTTGGAAATAATGGTTGTAATTTGCATGTTGTTAAAATGCTTTAAAAAAAGACGAAACTGAATTCAGGTTAACTAAAGAGTGTGAATGGTTATCTGCATGTTGAAACAAATAGAAGAAAATAGTGTGGGGAGATAGTTGATGGAGCTGTGGGAGCAGATCCCAGCCCTTCCAGGGCAGGGGGTTCTGCTTTGGTTGTTGCAGGGGCGAAGTGTTAAAGAACAAAGCCAACACAGGAACGTTTCCTGCAGCTGCTTTTGGTAAAAAGTGGTAAACCTCAGAATGGTTATTTGGCAGTTTGGGAAGGAAGGCTGATTTAGCTACCCTCGTTAGCCCAGTTTTGCCAAGCTGTGCCTTGCTAAGGACAAAGATCCCTTTCTGCCCTTGCTCCCGGAGCCAGCTCGGGGGATCTGCCCACGCTGCTGCTTCCATGCCCACAAGCCTCGAGCTGCAGCTCAGCAGTTTTCCCCTTCCTTCTCTGTGTTTACACACCCCTCAGACAACACTGGTTTTGTAGGAGAGAATGTCACCTTTTCCTCCAGAATGTTTATATTTGTTTGGTTAGAACAGCAGTAAAGTCTTTCTTTACAGCCATGGACAGTTGTTAGAGGGAGAGAGGCCGGAGAAGGGGCAGGAAAGGAGCTTGTTTAGGGCTTGTGGTGTGTGTGTGTTTTACAGGTCAGTAAAATTTTCAGAACTGCTGCAGAGCTTTGGGTTTGCTTGGTTTTAGCTGAAAGAAGAGGAGACTTTATTTTGGAGTTACCTTCATATTGTCTTTAGTGTATGCACAGTGGTGCAAGACACTGGGGTGCTTTGGGAGCCGAGGCTGCTGATTCTGCAGAGTTTGAATCTGATGAAGGCCAGTTTGGATGGAGCTCTGAGCACCCTCTTCTAGTGGGAGCTGTCCCTGCCCGTGCCAGGGGCTTGGAACAATATGGTCTTTAGGCTCCTTCCAACCCAAACCATTCTACAATTCTCTGATGTCCTTGGTTGCAGCTCATCATAATTGGTGTGTTAATCATTGCACCATGTTTATCCCTGTACTGAAAAGTGGCAGCACTTCTGTGTGTTTCAAAGGAACTATTACTGCTGTAAATTCTTGTAGGCAACACTGTATATGATGTAGCTCATTTTTAAGACACTGGTAAGTTTGTGGCAGTATTTCAGTTGTGGGAACTGATTTTTTTTTTTAACTGTAGTTTTTTTTATCCTGCTGGAGTTACGAGAGTTTCAAATGGTGGGAGGAGAAGTGGAATTATTTAACTGTTACTTATATAATAAAAAATGAGAATTTGAAAGCTGTGCTTAGGTCTGCTCATATTTTGATGATGCTTGGTTTTTCCTCTAGGTTTATATTTAAAGTGTTCTCTGAAAACATAATCACTTGATATTGCTAATTTAAATGTTTGCGTGTGACACTTGCAAATTATGTAATTAAAAGGAACCCTTTAGTGGTGTTTTTAGGAATCAGATACCAGCTTGATAAAGAGCATTTAAATGCCCCTGTGTTTTAAAGAGAGGTGTGGTATTTTCTGCTTCAACTGAAAACTTCTTTGGGCAAATTGCGAGTACCGAGGTAAAATTTATCAGGCTGTAAACAAATGTTACACAATCTCTGCTAGCTTTCTGCATCTGGCAAAACCCAGTGATTCTCAGACAGTCTTGTGCTCTTTACAGCAGTGCTGTGGAAGAAGCTGCCCACAGCTGGCAGTGCTGCCAGGCGAGGAGAACGTGTGGTGGAGGAGCCACAAGTTCTTCTGCTCTCTCAGTGTGACCCAAAATAAGACCTTAGGTTTGTAGGTGATGGGGATGCCAGGTTCCCTCCCACTGCTCCCAGACCAGGTGCCTGCTGCTGGCACTGTGGGGACCTCCCCATGGCTTTAGGAAGCTTCATATTTGTGAGCTGTTTGAATATTTGGAATAATCTTCAGATTATCAGTTCAACATCTTTAAGCAAACTGGAGAGCTTGTGCAGCTCCACAGCAGGGAAGACTAAGGTGAGCATCTCTAGTGCTCCCATACAGGTCTGCTCAGCCTTGTTCAAGACGCCTGTGATAAAGAGTCTCCACTGGGAGCTCCGTTCCCGAGGGGTGCCCAGGAGCCAGGACAGGGAATTTCCTGAGCTGGGATGCAGGGCTGAGCCATGGATGGGGAGTGGAGTCCTGCCCTGCCTGCCTGCGGAGCCTGGTCCATCAAGGCACTTGGCACATGCTCCAGAAGCCGGGTAGGAAGAAACCCTGCAATGACCAAGTATTTGTTTTGCACATCCAGGAAAGGTGTGATCCCAGGATAAGAGAACTGGGAGACAAAGTGTTGTTTGAAGAGAATTCTATATTAAGTAGCCCAGAATTAAGAGGAGTGATGAGAATGTAGAAGTGTTGTCAGCAGCTTTCCCCTGAGTAGGAACTGTGCCTGTTAGTCATGCAGTTTATCCTGATGATAAATTCAAAACTATTTGCAAGATTATTTAGAGTATGAGAAAAAAATGCATTTTTCTTTACTCTTCGAGCTATGTCAAATGTGATATAAAACTATTTGATCTAAAGTTATTTCAATTGCAGTTGAATATTAGAGACATACTTAGAATTCTAATGTGCTTATAAACCAGAGAAAAAGATGAGGAGAGATGTTTTTATTTGCATGAAAACAGTGAACCCTGATGTAGATGCAGATGGATATTTTTCTTTGGGTGCACATTGTCTATTGCTCCTGGGAATGCAGAATTGAATCGCATGAATACATAGCCCAATCTGGCCAGATGAATGTGGTACAGTTGCTCTACCTGCTGCAAATAAGAGAACTGGAGATAAAAAAAAGTTAAGAAATACTTGGTTTTATCTGCTTTTCTGCATGGGGTTATGCTTGAAAATTGCAGGGACTACCGTGCAAGTGTTAATACAGGTTCTGTGGTCTCAGCAGCATGGACACAAAATAAGAAAGCTAAGGGCACCCAGCAAAAGGCCTCCTTGGAACCCATGTGCCCAGTTTTGCAGGGAGCGAACTGAGTGGATTTCATCCTTGCTTGCTCCATGGAGACAGTTGTTTACACAACCAAGCCGTTTTAGAGTAGTGTTTGTCACAAGCTTTAAAACCAGAGCTTATTTACATCAATTGCTGCAAATCAGAGCACTTGGGCAAAGCCAAAATCTATTTATAGGGTACTTATCAGTACAGCACGTGTTTTCCAGTTCCCTTGATCGTGGAGTGAGCCCACCCTCCAGTGAAATAAAGAAATGCTCTTCTCGCTGGGCCTGTGAACAGAGGCAGCAGAAACACAGGGCTTCGCGCGCTGCCTCCAGTTCTTCGCTCTCCCATCAGTGGATGATTGCAGTTTGGGGGAGTGGATTGATTTTGTTTGGGTTTGGGGAAGTAGAACGCTTAGAAATGTCTCCAGGAGAAGAAAAGGCAATCAACAGGCAAATCAGTAAAGGAAAGGGAAAGAAAAATAGAAAAAAAGCTGTATTTCAGTTATTTATTCTTGAGATGTGCAGCAGGGTTCTTTAAAATTCCCGTCACCCAGAGCGAGCTGATTGGCTTCCTTTTAATTTTGCTTCAAATAATAAAATCTGAGCTTGAAAAGCCAACTTGAGTGGGCTCTGCTCATCCAGAATCTCTCTTTCCCAAGTTGCTCTCGATACTGATTAGTGGATATAACAAAGAGAAACGTCATCACATTGCAAAACACTGGGCTGGCTGGTGGTGTTCTGTGTAAGAGAAAATAATGTGCAGGCTCAGAACAAAAGCACTGATGTTTGAAACCATGGCTGGGAAAGAAATGCGAAGGCTTATTGTGTTTGAAGAGCTTTCTTGAAATGCAGGGATGAGTGATGTGGGCAGCAGCTGGCTCTGCATTCAAATTCTTCTGCAAACTCAGTCAAAACCCTGGGCTGGGAGGGCACAGTTTAGTCTGGGCACACAGAGCAGAGCCAGGCTGCCTACTTCAGCTGGCTGGGTTTGGTTTGCAGCATAATTTGGTGTGTGTGTTCGGATTTCTCTGTATGTCTGTATTGGGACCTTCATTAAAAGTTGTGTTTTAACAAATGTAGAGTAAATTTTATTTCTTAAGCATGAGACTGGAATGAGAAAAAAAAGTCTGATGAGCTTTTTCAGCAAACAGCATCACAAGGGAGACGTGGAGGAAAAATTCCATATAAAGTCCATATTTAGTCTAAAATTCCATATTTTAGAAGCAGTAGTTATTTAAACTATTAATTTAAATATTTTGCAAATATTTTTGTTTGTTTCCTCATTTGAAATACTTGATATCAGTGGAAATCATCTACATTTTGCTCGACCAAAGATAGATTTCTGTTGAAACAAATAGATTTTTTCCAAATTTAAAAAAATCACAGAATGGCTACGGTTGGAAGGGACCACAGTGGGTCATCTGAGCCAAGCACAATCTTTTCCATTTCTAACTTGAAATCTGTTTCTGTTCGTTGTTTATAGATATATTACAGATAGGAATGCTGTTACAAAGCTGAACTGTTCTATCTAAAACAGACTCCTTTAGAAATGTGGAAAATGGTTTTGTCTATTTTCTAACGTGCCTGTCAGCTGTTAAAAGTGACTTTTCCTCCTGAAGGGAAGAGCTGGGTGGTGCTCACATGCCTTGGCTGGTAGGAATGAAGTGCCAGCAGCTGACTGCAATTATTGTCCTGGAGAGGCCACCACAGACCAGCCAGGGGCCCTTAAACTGGAATGACTGTCAGCCAGGGGAGGTGAAACATATGGAAATGAAGACCCCAAGGAGAGGGGCAGAGCTGTAAAATCACATTAAGATGTTGTGGGCTGGTGCCAGCCCCACAGCACTGCAAGCACTACCCTGGCCAAGGATTGTCAGCCCTGTGCCAGGACACACTCCAAGCATGGGCACGGAGCACCAGGGAACCCTCAGGGCCTGGGAAGCAGGAGATGTCTTCTCCAAATAGCATCTGGCAAAGCCTGGACAAGATGTGGGGGCAAAGAGCTCCTTGTGCAATCTTAGCATCTGTTTGGTTTTTATTGGGAAACAGCTAAGGAAAAAGTCCAATAAGCAGCAATTAGTAATGCTGGTGCAGTTTTAGTGCATTGATGTATTTATTTTTCTGCTCTTTCCGCATCTGTATTTACTTAACTCCTAGCTAGAGTCCAAACAGTTGCTCCTTTGAAGGGGTTTGAAGTGCTGTGTGAAGCACCTTCAGTTACAGAGTTCAGCTGATGTTGAGTTATTCCAGAATCACAAAATCATTAAGGTTGGAAAAGAGCTCTGAGGTCACTGGGTCCAGCCTGTGCCTGCACTTCACCATGGCAACCAGACCAGAGCACTGAGTGCCATGTCCAGTCATTTCTTGACCCAGGATGGTGTCCACCACCTCCCTTGGCAGTCCAACCCAATGTTTAACAACCTTTTCCATGAAGAAATTCCTTGGTGTCCAGCCTGATCCTGGCATAGCTACACCCAGTCCAGCAAAGCATTTTTACTTCGTGACATTTCATTTTTAGTGCCTTTGTCCCTTGGCTTTCAGAAAGTTTCTTTGTAGTTAGTCTTGTTTCTAGAAAATTGAATGTGAAGTCACCCTAAAGCACGAGCTCAGTTCAGTGATATGCAGCCTACACCACTGCATGTCTTTGGTCTGGATGCTGCATTAACCTGTAATCAGTTTAAATATGGTTTATAATCTATTTACAGTTCCATTCCTTTACCTAGGACATGTTTCTTTGAAGAAGAAATTGTGTTTGACAGCGCACTTCATGTTTGAGAGCTGCAATCCAATTTGTCTGATCCTAGAAAGCTGGCTCCCATGTTTCTGTTAATGAAAACCCTCATGTCATCCTGCTGTCCCCGATCAGCAGGAGTGACCACAACCATCCATTACCCTCGCTCAGCACGGCGCAGCAAAGCACCAGACAGGTGGGAAGATGGATATAAACAAATCCCTGACCTGCCAGTCTGCTCTTCCCCTTCAGAGCATTACCATCTAATTCCATAAATATTTGCATGTTTTTCTCGAGGTATTTCAAGCCCAAACTGTGTTTGCTTCTGGAGCTGCGTGGCTGTTTATTGGCATTGTTTCAGGGATGAAAGAGCTGACTCAAAATGAAGGATCAGGATATGTTACCTGCAGTCCTATCGATGCGGCCTTTCCGCCGTGCTTTATAATGAGCCGCAGGCTGGCATGCACAGCGTAGAGAGTGTTTGCAAATGTGTATGTTTTGTTTAAAAGCTGAGGAGCAGAATAGTTATTATTTTGGGATCTTTGCCTAATGCAATTTTCCAGAATCAGTGCCCTCAATATTTGTTTGCTTTTTTTGCAATGAAGTAGGAATAGTGTGGATATTGTAAAGTGGGAGCAAAGCACTAAGCAGGAGCAGTATTTACAAAGGCATTTGTATTTGTGTTACTCAAGTATTTCTTCTCCATTACACTTTGCTAATGACCTTTCAAGTCCTTTCCAAGTTTACATTTCTTCAATTTTATGAATCTTATTTATAAAAAATAAGCTCTAATTCATTCTTTCCTCCAACAACCTTATAATTATGGAAGAGAGTACTAAGTAAACGTTTTAGATTGGAATAGTAAATTGTTCTAAATTGATGATCTGCTGTAGAGCTTAACCCTGGTGATCAGTGAGGAGTTTATGTAACGTCTCATCTGTTTCTCCTAAATTTGGGAGGAAAATCCTGACAGCCTTGTCACATTTGCTTTCCTAACCTGGAATATCTCAAGCTAATTGTGCATCTCTGAATCATCAGTTACTTTTTTCCTTAGCGAAACAGAGATTGTTCTTAACTGTCAGCACCCAGGAAAATGAAACGGGAAGACCAAAGATTTCTACAGCCATGCAGGAGGCCTAAGAAGGATTATCTGAATAAACTTTTTTGCCACGTGCTTGTCTGATAATTGAAGGAAGACACACATCTGCTGCCACTGAGCTGCTGCTCTTGGTTTGCACAACTCCTTGGCTTTCCATTCTGAATTGTTTGACATCAAATACAGACGTCTTGGAAAGAGGACCTGCAGGAAGGCAGCTTCCCAAAGGCATTGCCTGACACGGAAACACTGGAGTTAGTGCTGTTCTAGTCCCAGCCTCCAGCTCGGAGATAAGTAAATGGTGCAGTGGTTCATGTTATGGCACTGAGGAAGTGAACTTAAAGTAAAGTCTGTGTCACTTTATCTTGAATGTACCTGGTAGCACAATTTCCTAATTGAGCTTTGCCTGTTACTTCCTGACTGGGAAATGGTATTAACACTGGGATGCTGGATTTTCTGCTTAAAAAAAATGAAGGCTGAAAAGAGGCAGAGCTGAAATGTATTTTTTGGGAAAGACACCGAGTGAGCAAAGTGGACTGGAGCTCAGCTGCCAACAGAACAGAAAGCTATTGAAATCATCAGCCTGAGAAGGTGCTGGACATGGCACTGTTATATTCATTTTGCTCTCCGCCTTCAGTTTATTTGGTCTTGTCTTGAACCTCCTTTCCTTGTTAGAGGTCTCTGCACAGGTGCTGAGCAAGTTTCTTCTTCAAGCAGCTCGACTGGAGCGTTTGTGGGAACAGCACCCTTCCTTGGCAGCCAAGGCGGTGTTCCTTTTTGGTAGAAGATCACAGTGTCTTTGTACTAGGCCGTTTCAGCTGAGCTCTGATAGTTAAAACAAGATGATGACTGCACCTGGAAGCAAATTACAAAAGGATGTTTCAAAAACTCTTCAACAAAACAGTGGCTAAATAAACACTGCCCTGGGCATAGAGTTCAGGGCAGTGGAGAGAGTCCTTGATGCAAGTGCTTCTCTCCCTTCCAAGGTCCATGGAGGCAACTCCCCTTTGTATCCCTGGGTAATCTGGGACTGAGGGTGCTGGTAATTAAACAGGAACCCTGCTCATGGAAGGATGTGCAACCAAATGCTAATTGTGCAGGAATTAGCAGCGGGGGAGTGGCTGTGTGGAGAACATGTCATACATAAGGTTACATTACCTGGAAAGAATGCAAATTACCAGGGGCTGAAATCTGAAAACCTGAGCAAGTTGTTGAGAAGCAGGTGAGGTCTGAAGAACCCTATGTGGAGATTTGATGTACAGAGAGAGAGGATGGAACAGGAGTTTCTTCAGGAAATGCAACCAGCTCTCTGCTTTTGATGAGCCATTCCAGCACATGGGAGGTGCAGCTGCTTGATCGCTCTCTCACATCCAGGCTGTTGGATCACAAGCAGTTTAATTTCTCTCAGTGCAGTGACTCTCTGTGTGTTTTAAAAGCCAAAGACACAAAACATCGGCACTTTCAACACAGCTCTGATTGCATCCTTGCATTTTTTTTCTGCCACAGTGTGTTCTCCTTGGAGTGCAGTTCTGGAGCTTTGTAGTTCAATTGCTTTTAATTGTATCTAGAAATCAAGTTCTTAAAGTACTAATAAGTTGAGTAAGAGCTTTTTTTAAAAAAAATTTAATTTCAAAGCACTTGTTTTTCCTTACTGAATTTTCATGTTAATGGCTGGCGGCTTAATGAAAAGATCTTTGCTAAGATTTACAAGGAAGCCAAAGTCTGTAATGGAAGTTCAGATAAGCAGCTGAGCCACAAACTTTGGATAAAATAAATGCTTACAAATCAGCGTCATTTGTTTCTGAGCCCCTGTGCCAGCTACAAGAATTCTCATCAAAACTATTTTAACAGAACTCAGAGCATGACTAATACTTGGTGGGAAAGATTTGTGCAAACAAAAATGGCCTAAGGAGTTCAGATCTGCAACAAAATATTTAACAGAATAAAATCCAAAACTTCTCATGCATCAAATAACCTTTTCCCCCAAGGAAGAGCATCATGATTTCAGTGTAGAAAGTGCAGCACAGCCTTTTTGAAGAACATTAGTGACCAAAATTTTCTACATATTGGAGACATCTACAGAGGATGTATTTTTAAAATCGAATTATCTTACTCATGCAAACTGCTTCTTCCAGATAAACAAAACCAGACAGGCTGTAAGCAGATTATTAAAATATTGGACAATTAAAGCAAACTCTTGAAAATACAAACAATTTTGTGTGTTCTCTGTTTAACGTAAAGGCTGCACACAAGTGTATGTAAACCAGGCCTTGTAAATATCCCAGCTACACAAGTTCTAGTGCCCAGCAGCAATTATTCCTCGCATTGGAATAAAGTTTCCATCCAAACTAAATTGAGAACTGGGAGGTGAAGTTGTTCTGCACCTAGACAGGAGCACTCGGCATCATGGAAAATCAGTGCTCACAAGCAGCAGAGATTCCATGAGTAAATTCCTTTAATCATGGAGGTGTTTGCTGTAGTTTATGCATTATTAGGAACCCAGAAGGAGAGGAAGTAATGGTTCTGTAAGTTATCCAGTGTCAGGCTCTGTATCCAGCACTGATTTGTTTTGAAGTGGAGATGGTAGATAATGACAGAGAGAGTCTGCCCAGAGCACCTTTAGAGCTGTGTACATTTGAGTCCCGGGAAGGAGGACAGCTCTCCTGTGGGAATTTGTTATACAGAGGCGTGTCTATTACTCTCTGGGGTTTGTCCAGTTGTATTTTATAAAATCATCCTCAATTCTGTGTAGCAAGGCCAGTTCTTGGGGTTTACCTGTAAAAAGTACAGGATTATGTTATAAAACAGTGTCGATGGTTTTGCTGCTTGTTTTTGGTTTTCATAGAGACAATTTAGGCCTTGCTCTTGCCGTTGTTTTGGCTGACTGTGTGTGTGCTTATGCTGTCATTCCCTCTGACAGAACTGGTTTCACCTCAGCTCTCCATGTTTCCGGGACTTAGCTGTAGCTGTAATTCTGCTTCTCGGGCTGCCGTTCTTCCCACCTGCTGGGAATTGTAGCATGCATGACTCCACAAGTGGCTGGGCCTCCTGGAAACGGGGAGTGAGTGTGCTCAATCCTTCCTATAACACTCCTCCAAAAAGGAGTTAATGCTTCCCTGTGGGCACGGCAAAGGAGCTGTGGAGTTATGTTTGCCAAGAGCTCTGGGCTTGTAAAAATTCCCCCTCAGGCCTCCCTGGCTCTCAGCCCAATAACTCACCTGGAAGCACGGCTCCTTAAGAAAGCCACTGGGAGATTCAACCCCTCGGAGCCTGATGTACTTCTAGAGGTTTTGCTGCAAAAACTTGGGTAGTAAAAGCTCTATTACAAACACAACTATAGAAACAAATCAGTCCATTTACTGGCAGGAGCTTGTTTGGTGAAATGGTTTTATTGACAAAATCATGTAATGTGAGCATGGAAGTGCCCGTACTGAAATGTCTGCTGGTGCCTTCCAGCGAGGCTCCAAGATTGGCAGACCTTGAGTTTTGGGGAGGGAAGAGCTACCTGCGCCTCCTGAGTGACAGGAACTGAGAATTAGTGTTCCCAACATACAAAATAGGACGTTGTGATTGATTACTGCTGTCAGTTAAATAAGGAGGAAGATTCGGCAATCCACACTAATGGACTTGAGATAGTGAAATTAAATTTGGGAGTGAAAAATGCCCTGGCTCATCCATTCAGTTGTAATTGTATACTTGCAAATCCTTCATCTGGACTGGACCTAAAATATGTACTTTAGTGATCAGATTAAATGAAATTTTAATGATCAGCTGGGGTTATACAAAATGCTAATTAAACCAGGGAAGTCTATTAATATAATTAGCCTTGGGACAAGACAATTTAAAAACTGGAAACATTATTTGTAGAGTCCTGTCATTTCCTAAGTACAATGTTTGAGTCTGGAGATAAGAGACAAAAAGTGGAATTCTTTGTTTAGAACTGAGAAGGGCTGAGTGTGGTTTTTACATGTTTTATACCTTGTGGGTGTGTGTAGTTCACTCCTGACTTCTGGCACCAACATGAGGTGGCCCTGTACATCTTCAGCTGCACAGAAAGGAACCCCCATGACTTGGTTTGAAGAAGGGCCCTCTTCACCAGCAAAGCTGCCTGGAAGTTGAGTGGGCACTGGAGAACAAAAGAAAAAAGGACTCAGAAGACCATTGAGATTTATGTTTGCTCTTGTCCTGTTAGATTATATTCTTGAAAATGAGCTTTGTAAAGCATGGGGAGAACTGTGTGTTCTTCTTCTGGGCCTCTGTTTTTAATGTTGGTTTGATTCCCTTTCCTTTGAGGACTCGTCAAAAGCAAATTTATAATTACTCTGTCCTATTTTTTATTCTACTTTTTAGAAAACATGTAACTTTAAAATTTCTAATGAAATAAAGAGAAGAAAATGTTGGATTCCTTGTTTAGTGTTACTGTGGAGGATGAATCGTTTGTCTTTTTGGCTTCCAGGAGTCTCACACAGGCGCTTTGACGTTAAAAATAAAATCAATAATAATAAAAAATTCATTAAAAGGATGGTAATACCTAATATTCTTCAGGTGCCCCAGACAGCACTTGTTGTAAGCATATTACAAAACTAAAGTTTAAACCTGTAATTAGTTCTTTTTCCTTCCATTGCTGACAGATTTCAGGTCACCCATCTTGTGACGTGGCCGGCATTTCCTGCTGTTGGATCAATACCACTACGAAAGTGTTCACGGAGTGTCTTGAAACCCCCTCGGCATCTTCTCCTGCTCTTTGATGCAAAGGGCAGATGCGTGAGGCATCTTATCTGAGCTCCTGCAGATCATTATAAAACATTTTATTTTCGCGCTATGAAACGCTGTGTCCTTAAATATACGTGTGAATTGTACTGAGGCGGTTCCGGTCTCAGTTTTTAAGCTGAGATGATTCAAATTGGAAAATTCCATTTTAGGAACTTCAGATAAAGTTTGAAAAGCATCAGAGTTACTTGTCTGGAATTCACGTTTTGAAATTGAGCAGAATGTAAAGATTACTCTAGGATTAATGTTATGAATTCAGAACAAAATATCAGTAAGAACTGGTGGGTTTTTCCAGAATTTTTCATATTTAATACCCCCATTAGACCTCACAGTTAATTTAAGAATCCTGTCTTCGTAAAACAGCTCAGAAATGTCTTTTAATAGGGGCATACAAGGGGAAAACACCCTCAGCTATGTCAGTTCCACATAAAAATTAACACAGTTTTTTAGACAGCTGAACTGTTTTCCGGCTGCTGTCCCTCTGCTGGTTTTGGTTTGATGTACAGGTTTACATTCTGCACTCTGGAGTGCTAATGAAAGAGCGAGAAAGTGCATTTTGGTTTCTCTTGGAGACTAACTTCAGACCCTCTGATCTGTGTAAGCCCTTTGGTGTCATTCGCTGATGTAGGACGGAGCCGCAGCAGCGCAGGAGCTCCGTGCTCCTTCGGGAAATAATGTTGGGCAGGCAGCCCTCTGTCATGGGCCTTTGTAAACAAAGGCAGGACTTCACCGGAGATGCCTGGTCTCTGGCTAGCTCACGATGAATCATTTAAAAGTAACTACAGCCGAACCTTAGAGACAAGCAGCCACAGAATCAAAAATTCACCAGGGCTTTCCACAGCAGGGTGAATAAATGTGCAAAAGCAGCCTCTTGTGAAGGAGTTTTGTGCTCTTACTGCTCTACCGCACCAGGAAATACTTTACACTGCTTAGCTATTATTAAAGAATTATATGAAGAAATTAAGGAAGTTTAAAACCAAAGAGAAAAGTAATGAAAAGGGATCTCCTGAACCAGCTATGCCTAGATATATTGCAATTGCTGGATGAAGGCTTGTGACTTAATTTAGGTTCTGTTCTTAATATAGTAATTGATTATTAAATTTGTCTTCTGTGGGAACCAGTCCTAAGGGAGGAGGCAAAAAATAAATCAATCCCATGCTCATCCTCTTTGAATATCAACAAAAGCATATTTGAGCTGTCGGGGTATCTGTCTGTGCCTGAGGTTCTGGTGGCCCACCATGAATATACGTATATAATCTTTTAAAATGTATTTTTGGTGTGTATAAACAAGAAACCACTGGCACAAAAAGACTAAAGAACTTGTTCTGCAAGGGCTGTGCTACTTCTTGTGATGCTTTGGATTTATTTTATTAAGTGTGAAGCTTGGGAAGGGTTTGTTATCATTTCTCCTGGTTTCCCAGGAGCTGGAAGCTGCTGCTGTCATCCAAGCAAGAATAATGGTACAAGATGGATGAACATGGTACCAAGCAGAAGATTTTTCATGCTTTATCTTCAAAGCAATGATTGGCATTTGCCAAGAGCTGCCCAAAACTTGTGTAGGTTTGTTGTGCAGAAATTAAACATACAAGATACTTAGGATGGAGAGAACCCACCAATTTACCATATAGGTGTAAGGTTATGTGCTGGTTAGGATGAAAAATTAGTTATACTAGGATAAGTTTAAGCATGTCTAAAATTGTAGGTTTTTTCTTTCTGCTAGTAATAACAACTAAATGTTGAAATTGCTGTTTAAAAGTACGTCAGCAGTAATTCTGAGGAAAATCTGGAGCCTACAAGTCCAATATTACAAATGTATGTGTGTAAGTATATATTTGTGTATGTGGTGTTAATGGACACGTACGTTGCAAGTTAAAGAGAATTTGGTGCAGTACAATACAGATTAGTACAATTGCAATCACTGCTTTATGCAGAAAGCAGGAAATAGTTGTTTTTCACTCATCTGAGTAGTGGCCAAGAGCTGTGATAGAGCAGAGCTTATAAAACAAGGAGAAGAAAAACAATAACCTCTGCAGCCAGAGGAACCCAGGCACGGCTTATCTTCCCTGCCCTGCTCTGTGGGAGAACGAGTGGCAGCGCTGGCTGCGGACAGGCCCCGGGTGACGGAGCCATAATTAAATCCCTTTCTCCGGCTGCCTGAGCCTGCTTTCAGCTCCACGACACAGATAAAATGCCTCGCCTTTGCAGAAGCTCAGCCTGGTCTCTGCTGTAGAAACCAAACTTGGTTGGTGTGAAAGCTTCCCCAGACAAGTCTCCCAAGCTGTTTTGGTCTCCTCGGCTCTGAACTGAGGATGCATCTCACGAGTGCTTTCCCTGACTCGCACATGGGGACTTCAGGACAGTCAGGAGCAGTCACTTTTTGTCTGCAGGCAAGTGCCCAATAACCTGAACTCCTGTACCCAAAGTAGCTGTTACCTTGACATGCCCCAGACATCTTTGTTTGCCACTCATCCAAGTGAGCTCTTCCCTAAGCAGTTCCTTTGGGAACTGGAGATACTGATGTATTCCCCTGGTCTATGGAAAATGTGATAAGGTAGCATTTGGTTACATAGAAATGCACTAAACCCCACCATTTTTTGTAGCTGTCATGGTCTTATTTAATTAAGCGGCACTACTCTAATCATCAATTAACTGCTGAAGTTTGGATGGTACTTCCTTGACTCAGGGCAGCCTGATGCTGGGTGGTTTTTTTTAATTACAAGTGTAATTGAAGTTTGATCATGCAGAACTTCGTTCTCTCTGTAAGGGAGCATCAGGATCTGTGCTGAGCTTCCTCCTGACATCGGTCCTGAGAGACTTTCCCTGGACTGGCTGTCCTGAGTCACTGCCATGTGTTGAGAATTCTCTCAGGCCCAGCTCCAGGAAAGCACTCAGGCATGTATAGAACTTATGATTGTAGCTTCAATTGGTCATTGACATCAGTGGGAATACTGACGTAATAAAAATTATGCACATGATTAAGTGCTTGGCTGGGCAAAGGCCTGAGCTAATTCTCTTTTGTAAGCAGATTTGGACACAAATTGACACTACATTTCTGTTTTCTTTAATTTATTATAGGAATTTAGGGTGAAGGTAATTTAATCTCCCATCAAAGACTTCGGCAAACACAAGCATTGGAACAAAACATTTTAAAGTAATTATAATAGAGTTTGTCAAAACCACTTAGCATCGTGTAGCTAAGATGTTACTCGGCCCAAGCTCTCTTAGTTTAAGTTACCTGGGACGTTGAAGGGGTGCTTGAAAGTAGATTATTAAATACAAAATAGCAGCAGAAGAATGCTTTCTTATTTCTGGTTATTCAATTTAGGGAATAATGTTTCTGCATGAAGAAGCAGAACTGTATTCAACTTATCCATCTACATCAAAAGTGTTTGTGTACCTTCATGATCGAATCATCTTTCCTGGGTTAGGATCAGGTGTAAAACTAACCCAGAGCTTTGGAGCCTGCTGAGGGTGTGCTGTGTATTCTTTACCTCTGTCTCTGAAACTGCTGTGCTTTGTGGAGTTTTTGGCATCTGAGTGAAACTTTGGTGCCTGGATTTAAATGTTGTGCCCATATCCGAGCTGACTCTGTTTTGCTCCGTTCATATTCCGGTGATGTCGAGGTGCTGGTGGAGGGAAGTGGGGAAAAGCTGGATGCCTGCAGATTGGATTCGGTGCTTTGTAAAATGGCCACGTTCCTGTGTCTGATTGCTCTGTGCAGGGTTATGGTTGTGTCTGAGATGCTTTCATTTATTAAATGGGTGTGAGCTTCTGTTTATAAAAAAAATATCTGTGTGACGGGCTCAATTTCCAAGCCATACAGGCAATAATTTTGCATTAAACAAAAGGCTGGCAATGCTGTCTTGGGTAAATGCTTATTACTAGAAAATACTAAGTGAACTGGTTGGCTTTCTTTCAAAACTTAAAAGCAGTGGTGCTTTCTGTTGGAGCTGAACATTTGCTAAATGACTTTTCCTCTGTTTCACTGATGGAGAGACAAACAAGAGCTGTACTCTGACTTCACATCATTTCTGTGAAGCTTGTGTTATTATTTCAAATAGGATGTTTTCTGAAAACAGTGCAGTTGAGGCCTTCTTTTATTTTTTCAATAACTGCATATTTAATTTGCCTGTATTCATGGTATCATTTTTTATTTGATATACTTCCCAGTAGTGCATTGTCTTCCTGCAATAAAGGAGGTTTTCTGGCTACATGAGGTGGCTGCAGCTGGTGACATCATTGTCATAAGCACCAAGCATGTGCCTCATTTAGCTCTTCTTGTGTTTTTGTAGCGTCACTTCATCATACATTGAATTACCCAATTGTTTGGGTTTGAAGGGACCTTGAAGGCCACCTACTCCAACCTCCTTGCCATGGGCAGGGACATCTCCCACTATCCCAGGTTGCTCAGAGCCCCATCCAGCCTGGCCTTGAACACTTCCAGGGATGTGACAGCCACAGCTTCTCTGGGCAACCTGTGCCAGGGCCTCACCACCCTCACAGGAAAGAATTTCACCCCTGGTTTTGTGAGAAGACATTAAAAAAAAAAATCAATTTCCCAGTAGTTTTGTAAACAGAAATGTAGTGTAATAGTAGAAGCTATTGACAGTTTCTACCCTCTAAAATACATTATTGAGCTTTATACCCCAGGAGGTCCATCCAGCCCGTTGTAAAGTCTGCTCTGCTGCCCCAGAGCTTCCCCAGAGTGCTCTGGAGCACAGCAAGAGCTGGTTCTCCATGTCAGCCCCAGAGTGTGGCACCACAAGGTGCTCACCCTCTGAGCGCCTCGGTGGAGGGAGCTCTGCTCTTCATCCCAGGAGGAGCTGTGGAAATCCAGCCCAGGACTCCCCAGCTGAATTCACAGCTGAGGTGGATTAGGTTATTTGAGAATTAGTCTCAAACTGAGTTAACTCAATAGCAAAATTGTCTATCAATATTAAACCGAGGAAGTTATTTTGTATTTCTGCTTGAAGAATGGATCGAATCCCTGAATAAGTCACTCCGGTGGTTAATTGCCTGCAGAAATAAAAGGATGTGACCTTTTCCAGCTCTCAGTTTAGCTTTGCTTTACAGGCAGTAGCTCTTGTGCAGGCTTCTGTTTGGACAGCTCTTGCATTTTCTCCCAATTAATTCCCATCCGGGTTGCTGGAAGTAATAAATCAAGCTTTTGGAAAACCAAACAATATTAGTCTTTTGGGGAGGAATGAAGGACGTGGTTATTGGCTTTACAATACAATTTGCTATCTATCTCCTGCTCTGGCACATGGAAAAATGAGGAGAGAACCACGTTTTTCTACGTAGCCTTGTAAGATACACTTAGCCTGAGTATGTGATCTTTGGTGGTCCAACAGTTTTGGGAAAAGACAGCTGTCAGTTCTCTCTCAGCCCGGCAGTGCCTGTTAGTGGGAATCTAACCAGCTCCAGAGCGTGGGTCAGCACAACTGGTTTTCATCTCGTTTCGTGGAGCAAAACCCATGTGCATATTCCCGTTAGAGCTTTTGATTTTTGGAAAATGTTCTATGCTTAGTGCTGTGCACTCACTGTTGCTTTTTCTGAAAATTGCAAACAGCAAATGTGTTTTGAAAAATTGCAAGTAGCCACATTCAGTCTGTGAAATCTTTCTGCTTCTGTCTGCTTGCAGCAATTTTATCATTGTTACCTCTTAAAGATTTAGTTGTCATTGACAGTGCAGCAGGACAACAGCCTTAGTGTTACTTGGGTGATTTTGAAAATGAGATATTTCTTGTTTTAAAAACAAAACACTTTTCTAACTAAACTCAGCACCAAACACAGATTTTATTTGCCACTTCAGTATAGGAACAGTTGCTGTGTTTGCTGGGGGACAAGATACATCTGAGAGATGACACTTGCTGATTGTGAATGAGAAGGACATTCTTTTAAAATTGGGGAATGTTTTTTTGCTGATGGAAATATTATACACTGCTGTCAGCAGGAGGCAAGACAGTTTGTGTGAGAGAAGGAACATCCAGTAATAACTTGAATCCCCTTGGGGTCAGTTGGAATATTTTACAGTACAGAGGTTCCGACCCTATCATGAAAGCCTCAGGTTATACTGACTTTTGCTCATATTTCTCAGCAGTAGTACACAGAGGTCAAAATATCAGATTCTGACCTAATTATTGAAGAACAATATTACATTTTCCCAGAGGTACCTCAGGGTCAGCTGTGTAGCTTTTAATGGGCAAATATTTCAAAAAGATGCTAAGTTATAAGATTAATACTCTATTAAAAAAAAATTCACACTGTGCCTACGTTGGGTCTTCCAGTGTAGTGGCAAAAGTCTGTGGTTCAGGGGAATGTGCCTCTGGATTGTGTGACTGCAGCTAAAGTTCATGGAGAATTTTTGTTTGTTTCTCTGTGTCATCTCCTTGCTTGGGTTCCATGTAACCAACTCTTTGCCTGTCCAGAAGTGTGGCTGTGGTGTACTTATTTTAAAACTTTAAAGCTTATAAACCATGTTATCCTGGATTCAGCCTAAATAATCAAGTGCTGTTTGATACAAGACTCAAGGAATAAATTGTTATAGGTCTTTTGGAGTAAAATCTCCCAATACTTTCTAAAACAGAGTTACAGAGAAAATGGAATGTCAGGTAAAAAAAATCCTGTTTCATGTTTTCTCTTTTGTGCGCTCCTGGTCATGAGGTGGAGGTGGGCACATCTCAGTTTACAAACTTACACTGTCATGAGTCCATCCAGCCTTGCCACAAGCATGGACACAGAGTCCTTTCTGGATGGAGCAACACTGTTGTCAAATTCTGTACAAACAGCCTTAATGAACATGAGTCACTTTATTCTTGGAAACCATTTCTACGCTGCAAATGGACATAATTATGTGGCTAAACCGAGAGGAGCCATAAACAAAACAGAACTATGAACCAAGTCCTGCAGGAAGCAATGGGCTGAGAGCCTCGCCATCGCTGGCTTGTGGAAAAAGGGCTGTCAGGAGAGTCATGGGAAGCAGGAACGGGATGGGGAAAGACCATCTTGGGCTCTGTGGGCAAGGTCAGCAAGGAGGAGCTGGGGGAACAGCAGTCATGGGCTGCCATCCATGCAGGAATGGGTTTTCCTTTGCCTTCACAAGTTCTGCCATGAGACTCTCCTAGTGATGGGATTCCGCCTTCCACATCACGGGGCTTAGCCAGGCCTGTTGTCCTGGCTGGGAAGCTTTGGAAGGCTGAGGCATTTAGAAACCCAAGTGCTGTTTGTTGCTTCATCTGCTTTACCTGAACACAGAGGTTTGCTTTTTGATTGCATCCTTAGTGATAGGTCCTTCATGGAACACAGGAACTGGATGGATGTAATTTTGCCTTGGGTTGCTGTGCCCCTCAATTCCTGTACAGCTCTGCTTTTGCACGGTGGCTTCAGCCTTACCATGAGCTTTCAGGGTGGCATCCGAGTGCTCAGTGTGCATTGTGGGAGACATTTACACCTGGCCCTGTACTCATCTGCTAAATCCAGGAGGGCAGAGGACAGGAAGGTGTGATAGAAAGAAAAAACAAGGACAGCTGAAACAGACATCCTGTTTTATACTCCAGGATCACAAGAAAAAGGAGATTTGTCACTTTTAGGCAGCAGAGCCCTGCCAGCAGAGAAGGCTGTGCTGCTGAAATGCCTGTGCAGTCCATCTCAAACTTCTTCCCCTCAGTTCCTCCCGCAGCTCAGAGGAGGCAGGGCCAGAGCATGGCATCTTTCCATGCATTTATCTTCGCGTGGCCTCTTCCCTCATTTCCTCGGATCAACATATTGGCAGCAGCCGGGACTCATCCACCCCGAGCTGGCACTGGCAGCGCTGGGAGGGCAAAGGGGCGCCTGTGCTCCCTCCTTCCCACCAGCTCCTCTGCCAGGCCGGCATTCAGAGCACTACAATGGGATATTGTGCCGCCGGGATTGCGTGCTACTGTTTGGATGGAGTGGGGAAGGGTGTCCAGTGGGAGCCAGCAATCTGGAACAGACTGCTTTAGAAAGCACCCAGCGTGCCTTTCAGTATTACCAAAATAACAAATGCATTATCCAGCAAAAAGACTCCATGCTGCTTATGTTGTGGAGGGGATTTTTCTTCCGCCCTTTTGGAATATTTTTACCAAGCAAAAAAGGCTCAGGAAACCCTTTAAGGAATGTCAGTGTTCAACCTTTTGCGGGGGGTGGACGTGCTACTAATGGTTGATAATTATACCTTTTTATTTTTCCAAGGAAATTCACAAATCTGACTTCTTGTTCTTTGAGAAGGCAGCAGCCCCTTTGTGTGTGGTTAAATGGCTGGTTTGCTTCAGAGCAAGCCTGCAGAAACATTGTTTGCAGCGAGAAAGGAGGGAAAGGTGGCAGCAGAAACGTTGTTTGGAGCCAGAAAGGAGGGAAAGGTGGCAGCCTAATTACTGAGCTGAGGTGCCTCTAGAGACAAGTAAGGTGCCACACAGCTTTCTGAGGGAATCAGCCCATTCAGCTCCGGGAACACTGGGGAACATTCAGTAAAAACAGAGATATTCCAGAGTTTGAGCAACCAGAAGAGGAAAATAAATATTGGGTATTAAGGACACTGTCATAATTAGCAGTGAATAGACGTCAGATCCTGCTGTGCAGTGTTCCCATGTCACCCAGGCTTTGGCTGGGGAGCCAGAAATGTCCACATTGGTGTTTCCAGCACTCAGACTTCCCTTTAGAAGTACACAGAACTGATGGTGCAATTGACCCTCATCCTCCCCTCCCACCTCTTCATCATCCCCACATGCAATTGCTTCAGGTTTCCTCTGATGAACTCAAAGAGGAAGCGATAAAACAATTCCAGCACACCTTGACCTTCGATGGTCACACAGTACAGATTTATTGTTGGAGTTTTGTCTTAGTAATTGGCCTGAAGTTTTGCAATAACTGTTGTAATATAGGGGACTGGGTATTGCTCTATTTCAGACATGTAAATCAGCTATCTAGTTTTTTTCCTCCTTAATTTTGGGGATATTTGTGCATTCACATAGTTTTGACTAATCTTCCTGTCAGTGTGACTACTTGATCTCTGGCCATGGAGATTTGAGAGAAATTCTTCAACATAAGGAACACTTCAGATAGTTGTTTGTGCTGTGTCATTTTAGGAATGCTGTAGTGCCATTTCACCAGTCTTTTATGTATGTTGATAAAAACATAAGTCTTGTAAATATCCAGAATTGTGGCGTAGTAATGGTTTGGGATTTTTTTTTTTAATGTTAGGGTTTTTTGGTTTTTTTTTTTTCCTTTTTACATTACAGACAGGTGTCCAAAGCCCTTTAGTCTTTTAGGAGCTACATTATGCTCTGCAGGAGAGCCATGTGTTGAAGCTTCCCTGTGCTCTGTGCTGCCCATCACACAAGAAGCAAGGAAGGGACAGAGATCAAGGGAGACTCTTCTCCCTCCTGGTCCTGCACCCCAAGACAAAACATAATTTCGATTTCATTTGAGACTCGGGGAAGGGAGTAGTCGTGGAAAGTCAAGAACACAGAAATAGGTAATTTTGTCATGTTTTTCACACGTTACATAAAATAGCATGCTCCTGCATGAGCTGCCAGATTTGCATTTGTCTTCTCTGTATTCAGATCTTTTTATTAAGAGTAACTAAAAGTAGCTGAATGCTTAACCCTTGCTGGCAGTTGTTCAGGTGGGCGTTTTGCTCTGCCTGTGCACTCCTGCATTTGTTTGTGCATGCACATAAGCCAGAGTGGCTCTGCACACCTCAGTTCCTGCCGCCCCAGTCACCCTTAAACACCAGCAGACTTTTCCTTTGTGTCTGGGTAGGGGAACTTGCTGTAACTCCAGGTGTCAGGTGTCACTGCTTCTTGGCTGAGGGGACACCTCCATGTTGAATAATGCTGACTTTTTATCAGCACCTTGGTTCACTGCTCACTCCCTTGTTCTCCAGAGTGCTTCCATTGTGTCTGACTCCATTCTTTCTGCAGCCAGCAGCCCGTGCTGCACAGGATGCTTGGCCACTTCCTGTTGTGCCAGCAGAGGATTTGTGCACTCTGGTGCTGCAGGAGTGTGCTTTTGGAGCAGACCGCCCCTGTTTCACATGGCAGAGCAGGTTTGGCACACACAAATGGGATGAAACTCAATTTGGAGTTGTGCTGTGGGAGCATCCTGATGTATTCCCGTTCATGGGTGCAGCCGATCCACTCCTCCCCTCCAACATACGTCAGTCAGGGTTTCAGCACCAGCAGGGTCTCTGCACTACAGATCTGCTCCTGGCATCCTCACTGCTGCTAATGGACAGGAAGCCAGGGATATCTTCAGCTTTTTCCCTCCTGATTTAAGTTATGGCATCCTGTGCTGAACTTGTGTAATAAGTGATCTTCATCTCACTGACAGAGCCTGTATCTTTGTGCTGGCAGTGTTAGACACACTCAGCTTGTAGTCACTGGACTTCTGATTAAAAGCTGCTTCAGGATTTATTGTGCTTGACCTGTGCTTCATGGGAAGGTCAAGTTGGGAGGGATTTACCAGGACTTTAGGTCCTGGATCCCTTGGTTTCATAGGCTTTGTCCAAAAATCCTATTGAGAGACTTCTTAAATTCCTTTGATTCCCAAGTTACTCTATGAAGGGATTACAGGTTGAGCTGCCCACTTCTCCATCCCAGCCTCGACTGGCATTGAAGTTTATGGATGTGGTATTTTGTCCAGTTGGCATCTAAGCCCTTCACACCATAGGCAGAAATAAGGGGAGAGATGGAGGTGCTTTCCATAGAAGTGGAGTGCCAGGGGAAGTGACCCTTGATTTTTGGCACCTGTTTTTCCTTTAAATGTTTGCCTTTTGCTCCGTAAGCACTGAGTCTTTTGAAGAAACATGATAGTGAAATATTGAGCTGGAAAATTGTGCTGGAAATGCAGGTTGTGCCAGGGGTTGGGTGAGCCCTCCTGACTACCAGAGTTTAGCCTGGACCTCTCTTAATCAGATGTTCCCGTTGGCCTGGGAGGATCTGGGTCAGTCTGTGCAAAACTGTGTTCATGCCTGTGGAACCTTACACTGGCCAGTCTTAGAGTACTGGGAAAATAATTTCTTTTCCTCTGTCTCCCTTGCTTCTCTGCTGGTATAGAGGAGGAGGGGCAGGTCATAGATTTTTTCCATTTTGTGGGAGCGTTATGATTTGGTGCCTGTTGGAGTAATGAAGATGGCATTGTCTTTTCCTGGATTTATGCTGACATCAGATAATCCTCTAGGCTTTTTCTCTGTCAAACCACTTGCCTTCAGAAGATCTTCCTGAAGAAGCCCAACTCCCCCCAAGTAGTTCTGTGAGCTCACCAGCCACTCTCATGTCCCTGTAAATGTGCCATTTTCCCATGGGTTTAAAACTGCTTTTCTCCCCTCCGTTTGCCAGTGTGAAATAATATGATTGTTCCAGTGGGAAAGGAAATGTGTTTTGACACCATTGTGTCAGAGTGCCACTTTGAGGGTGATTTGTTTAACTTCTGCTAAGTTCCTGTTGGCGTTTCGTTGTGGTTATTATCATTTTGTAAATATTGCAGAGCAGGCTGCAGAGTGCCAACTGCTTTATGTTTTCTGTTAAATCAAACACAGTGCAGCCCGTTCACATGACCTAATCCCCTGTGCCGGAGTTGTTTTGCATCTCTGGGACCAAGATCTTCAAAAAGAGTGACTTTGGAATACAAAGCCACAAGGCTGTGCTCACCCAGTGGAAAGTCAGGTCCTGACACCTGCAGCAGCTCAAGTTGGCAGAGGAATGATTCCCTCTCCTTCCATGCAGATCTGTGGCTCTGAGTTGTAAAGAAAATCATAATGAGGAGTCAGGGAATCCTTGGGTTTGTGTTATCCTACTCACTATGGGCTGCTGCCTTCAGGCGTTATCTCAAAGTGAGAAAATCTCTAATTTTTACATTTTTAAAAATAATGTACATGTTTTTCTTCCCCATAAACACATCCAGTGTCTATAGCAGGTTATAGGGATCCCTAAGCATTCCTTTCCCAGCCTGAGTCTGAGCAGCAGCAGTGCAGGCCTGGTTCCTGGGTGGACTCGTGGCCCCGGGCTGTCCTGCCCGGGAGGCCCGGATGAGCACTGCTGGGCAGGACGCTGCTGGCTCCTGGAGTGCCAGGGCTCCACGTGAGATGCATGGGACGGTCGCTGTGTGTCCCTGTGCCATGGGCTGCTCAGAGGTCACAGGCTACTGCACTTAGGATCCTGTCAGGAGAGCAGAACCACAACGAACCGTGCCTAAGTCATCGAGCATCAAAGCATTTATAAGGTGCCGCATTTCCCACTGGAAAGCCAACGTGTCCTCAGGAACGACAACAGGCAGAGGAGGTTATTTGAGTTCTGGGTTTTTAACAGCTGTCCCTAACTCTCTTCTTGTGGTGGTCAGCCGTTCCAGCCAGATGGACCATGCAGCCCTTTCCAGAGGCAGGGACACGCGATGCTCCCTCCTGTCCCCTGTAACTTGTCACGCAAGGCTGGCGGCTTTGTTCTTGCACACTGAGTCCAGTGCTTCTGGGAAGCTTTGGACTGAGATATATTACAAGCTGGATAAATTCATTCTGCCTCCCCCCTGCTTTATGTCATATAATGGTGACAGAAAAAATGGCAGTAGGAAAAGGCTGCTATTGTTAAAATAATTAATCTGGCTGATAGCCTCTTCCTAAAGGGCCCTTGGGAAAGAGGACTGCCAAAAGTAGGCTGCAGGCTGGGCGAATTTGCATAGTGTGAAAGGTGGGACATTTAATAATAAATCTGTATTTGTTATCTTGGCCTTTTACAATGGAATGGAAGTGCTGCCAGTGCTTTCACGTCCAGAGTAAATACCCTACAGTATTTACTAGGCAAGGCTGAAATAGCCTTTCATGGGGGGGTTAAAATAAAAAAGAAAAGCAGAGTATTGTGAAGTGGGTTTTGAAATGCTGAAAACGATGAGTTTCTCTGGTTTGGGTTTCTGGAACTCTTGAAGAGATTAGCATAAATTTGGTTACATGAAGGATAAAGCCTGTTGTTAAAAGTGGTGGCAGTGAATCCAGCACAGCATAAATTTAATAATCTGCTTCCACTGGTTTTCATCTTTTTCATAATGTTTCCTTGACAGAATTACCTACTCTGAATTTAAGTCCAAATCCATGGATTTTATGTCTGTCACTGTTTTTTGAGCGTAAGTGGCCATTTAGAAAGGTACCCAGATTCCCGTAAAGGTGCTTAGCCGTGGCATATCCCAGGGATGATGTCCCAGGGATGTGACTAAGTGCTCCTGAGCATTCATATCACATCATTTATCACCCACGAATCCAAGCTTCATCTCTGCATAAATGCTAATTAATGATTATGTCATATAATTAGAAGTTATTCTTTACCAGTAGCCGGGCTGCTCAATCTAATGGCTTTTGTATCTAACAAGTGACATACTCTGAGCAATGAAAATTTATAGTTTTAAGAGGCAGCGTTGCCGAGCTAGGTTAATGTGGTTCACTTCTGCAAAAATGCAACAGCTCCAGTCTCTTGTTTTCCTGCAAATGAAGCAACAGCCAGTTGACTGCCAGCAGCACATCTGCTGCCAGCGCAGGGAAAGGTGAGCTTTCAGCAGGCAGAAAGATACTGCTGACGTGGGACACTCTGGGAAAGATTTTTTCCTCTCCTCTTGTCTTCTGAACTCACTGAAGCATTGCATGGAACCCCGGGGAAGGTGTTTTGTTCAAATCTGAAGCTTTCCCGTACTTGTGGTGCTGTGGGGCTGCTCTGTTGCAGGCCATTAACATCGTTTCGAGTGCAGAGGTTGTGGTGGGTTACACCAGCAAAGGGTGTGGGGAGAATAAGAGAAAAACCAAACCAGCCTGGGGATGGCCACCCCCAGCAAGCAAGTTCAGGTCTTTGGGAGGGTGCCCCAGTTGTTAGCAAGGATGGGCTGATTCCCAGCTTGCCCAAGGCCTGGTGCCACGCAGGGAGGAGCCAGTCAGGTGTGGCACACGGAACGCGGGGATGCCATCCAGGCGTCAGGGAGGCGGTTTGGGATGCGCTCACTAAACTTGTTCAGCCAAGATGCACATGAAAATTGCTGTCTTAAAATCTTGTCAATGCTTTCTCCCACTCTTCAGAATATCCCCTCTCCTGGTTTCAGCAGTCACCAGCTGTCCCTGACTGCTGTAGGGAGGAACAGGGGTGCTAACTCAGCCCAGATGCTTAAGCACAGTTTATAGACAGGATCCGCAGCACAGGGTTGGGAAGGGAGGCCTGTAGCACAGCTTTTGGTGCAGTAATGCCATTCCTAGAGAGTTATCAGGATTGCTGATCGCTTTCCTGCTCGCTCCTTTACTTACTGTGACTTTCCTCATCCTTTCCCTATCACCCTGGCCCTGCAATTGCCCAACACATTGTAGTTATCTTGTCATTCTTTGGAATCAATGCCTTTCCATATAGATGTCTGTGGTTCCCTGGCTGGCTTCGCTGGCAGATGCTTAGGGGCAAATCTTCAGCTGGTAAAAATAGAGCTCCCTGCAACCGTGATAATTTACACCAGCTGACAATTGGCCACTTGTGCTCTATCTTAAAATATCCATCTCTGAGAAGCAATTTGTTACTTAATGAAGAAAATGCTCCTAGTCATCTATTTCTCATGTCCAAACACCATGGATATGGTTGGGTGGTTTCTTTTTTCTTTTTAGACTAGGCTTTGTTTTTAATAGAAGCAGTGTTGTGTAATCTGGACTATAACACATGTTCATGAAAGTGTCTTTGAAATATGCATTTTATTTCTTCTTAAAATATTTTAAGAAAAACATTCTGTATTTTGCTACGAGATATGTAAATGCTTCATACCTGCCAAATCTTTCTGTTTGGGAAGTATCCCTTCCACATTTTGGCAGGATAAGTGTAGCTCTCCCCTGCCCTTTTCCAAAATCCTCTGTGAAGCCAACTTATGTTTCTGACTCTAAAAGTAATCTCCATTTTAAAATGTTGGCAGGTGGGATAATTTTGTATTGTAATATCTCTTCATAGAAATTAATGGATAAAAATACAACCTGCAACTCTATTTTATAAGCCTCTAGTGTCAAGGAGGGCTGGAGCTGACAGATCATCTTCCCGTTAATGTGTGTGTGCCGTGGTTCCTCCTTGCTCATGCATGTTCAAATCAACCCCACACCAAACTTCAGTTCTTATATTTTTTAAGTAAAAATAACCTTTTTTTCTCTCTTCTTTAAAGGACAAAACATTTGGGTAGTGCTGCTGCTTTCTTTTCTTAAACTTTGTTGGTGGAAGCAGTAAGGAGTGGGAAAAGTTCATTTTTAATGTTTAAAGTAGTACAGGCCCCTGAGGCTGACCTTCCTTTAGGACCTTAAAATACTCAAAGTTTTATACTCCCCAGACTCTGCAGTGGGGTTCCAGAAACGCCCTGGCTCTGTGTTAATTTGTTACCTATATAAATATGAAGAGATTGTGTGTTTCCTGTAACACCTGGATTGCATGCTCAGATCTTTAAAACTAGAAATAGAGAGTTCAAGTGGGAAGGCTGCAGAGTGAGACAGTGGAGAGATGGAGCTTTTCTGTGAAGTTTTTTGTTCAGTTTTAGAGGGTTGGTTGCTTTAGTTCAAGTTTGTTGAGTTTTGGTGTTTTTTTTTTTCTTTACCCCACAGCAGCGAGTTGCCTCCCTACATCAAAAGCAAAAAAACCCCAAAAAAAAGCGCAAATGAAGTGCCTCAATGCTGGATTTTCCAAAAGGGTGATTTAAAGGATTTCTCAGCATTAGCTCATAGAAGCAACACTGGGAATTGTGCTGCTGAAAGAAGAAAGGAGAGGAAGTTGTCCCTGCTCCTGAGTATGATCATAACAATGATTGTTGTGTTACTTTTTGACTGTCACTGCTTGTTCCAGCTCATTCAGACCTGCTTAATAACTGTAGTTCCTCCTAAGAGATATCCACCCAGATGTCACAGTACTGGTGAGCTGACAGTGCAAACTTTAGCTGAGGACCTTGTATTAATTCAGTTAATCTTCAGATTTAGCATGCACGTGGGAATGTGTTTGTTTTAAAAGCTTCCAAGATTAATTTTTTTATTTTATACAAGGATTTCAGACTGTAGTTAATACCAATCGTTCACCAATGAACTACAGAGTCTATGACTTATTAGAAATTATTAGAAATTCGAACCAGAAGAGCCCTATTCCAAAGCTCTGCAGCATAGGCAGCCTTCTTTCCAGGCTCCAGCATTTTGCCATAGCAGGGATGCGGCCCAACAGAGTCCATGGGCTCCACACTGATTAAAGGTTGAGGAAAAGGGGAAATTACAAAACCAGAATGACTCTAAATGTTCACACTTCTGTAGGAGGTAAGGGTAAGGTATAAACAATTGTATGAACACTGTCTCCACTCTGCGGTGAGGAGAGACCCCATAGGAAAGACTCTGTCCTCTCCTTTTCTTCCCTTCTAACACTGGCCAGAATTCACATCTGGCCTGAGTTTTCTGCCACAGGTTGTTTATTTCCAGCATTCATGCAAGTGGAAAGCTACTTACTGGCTTTCCTTCGCTGAAGGATCGATGTCTTCTAGTCAGATGACCTGACTGCAGCACAGGAAACAGAGAGAACATTCCAGGAGGTCTGGGTCCTGTCCCCAAGTGCAACCTAGTGAGCATCAACAGCCTGCATGTGAGCTCTGTGGTCAGGCAGGTTGGAAATCAGGTTGTTGTGGAGTCAGTGCCTAAGCTGTATGTGATAGTCCCATCTTGGTGTTCCTTTGCTGGGCACCGTTAGCAAGCTGGGCATTATTAGCGTGCCAGCAGCGAGTGGGGAGGCAGCTGGGGAATTCATGGGCAGCACACAGCCATCCAGCAAAGCAGCAGCAGCTTCGGAATGGCAGATGACAGTGTCTAAGCCACACTGTATGAACTGTTCAGGGCTTGAGAATGGCTGACAGAGCAGCCAGGACAGGAGGTCACATTCCCAGGGGAGGGGTTGCAAAGGGCGCTGCACCTCCTGCATTCACCATCGCTTCCTCTCCGCTGCTGAATGCTTTTGTTGCAGCAGCCTCTTCAAGTCAGTTCTTTGGCAGTATCCTTCTGAGAACAGGGTAAATTCCAGGCATTTCAATGAAAATGGGTTTGGTTCCATTTTAGTTTTTGTCTCCCAGGGAGTACATATGGTTTTCTTTAATTGATGCTGAACAAATCAACATTTAGGCATTGCTATATCAATAAATCTACTGCTATGTCTGTTCTTTTCTTTCAGTTGTGCATTCATAAATTGGCTAACTAGTCTTGCAAATTCATAAATTCAGTGTGTGCAGGACCTCACAAAGCCACAGAACGTGTAGTTTTGCAGTCTGTTGAAAAGACATTGTGCACTCAAATGAATTGCCCAATACATGTGACCCGGACAATTTTCCTCAGTGCTTTTTTATTGAAGGGGCAGTACAGATGATTAGCCTAAAAGTTGCTGAGGACAAGTTCCCGAGAAATGATTGAAAATGGATTCTCTAAAGATCAGCAGTGGTTGAAATATGACAAGAAAAAGAATTCTTTTATGACATTCTTCTTGTTTGTTGGTGGTATCTGTATTTCTTAATCCTTTGATTATTAGATTAACACTCATCCCCAGGTCAACACCAATTATGAACAGTAGTAAATAACTACCTAACAGTGTCATCAATGTGTGGAACTCAGTTTTTAAATCAAATTCAGATGGGAACACCAATATCAATGCTGTGCTTGCTCTTAGGGCTCTGATGTCAAATCAGTTTAAAGTTGTGTTACCTACTGTAAAACTGAAAGTTGCTCCTGAATCCAGAATGCTGGGTCTGCGTCTTGTGAAGGGTTGCACAGACAGAACTGTTCTGCAGGTGAGGTTGTGTAGCTGGGCAGCTGCACCATGTCTAGGCATTACAAGAAATAAGTTGTAAATTGTAAATAAATAAACCAACAGAGAGAACACACCTGTTTAAATGCTGGATGGTCCTGCTGCAGTAATGTGGAAATGCTCCCAGAGTGCAGCTGACTGATTCCAGGACTGGTCCTTGATTTCCTAGTGATGGTGCCTCTCCGGTGCCAGTGAGGAGTCAGGCAGGGCTGCGGGGTGAGGAGTTTGTGTGCCCCACAGCCGTGGTAGTGCAGGGTGCAGCTGCAAAACTCTCCTTATACGTGTGAGGCTGATTCAGCCCAGCTCCCTGCAGCAGCAGGACTTGAAGTAAAAACTGCTTGCTGCACTATATAGGATTGTTCTAGTTGTTGTCTCTGGTTTTGGGGGGAATAATTGTCACCTGCTTGTGGTCTCTGTGCTGTTCTGTGATGTTACTGACCCCTTTCCTAACATCCATTCCCCTTTCCTAACATCCATTTCACTCCCAAGCTGCAGAATTCTCGACTTGGAGTTGTTTACCTACCATCACTTCTATGTATCTTCTCAGACTTTTCCTTCTAGTTGGAGTGGGGAGTTTTGAAATTTTAGTCTTTAATTACTTAACATCCTAATTTTAATATGCATCATCTTTGTTTCTTGATCCTTATGTTGACAGTGATTCGAGTTTTCCCTTTCAGAAAGAAAAACCATTAATTTGCTTTGTGAATATCAAAAATGAGACTTACGGATAACACAAAAGGGGAACTTACTGGAAGAAACACTGCAACTTTCTTTTAAAATTCTTTCATTTGTATTCTAGTATTGCTATTACACGGTGTCATGAATTATACTATAACCTCCTTTCTTTTCTTGCCCACACAGAGTGTTTAATAAAAGAAAAGAAAATGTCACTGCATCTGTGAGTGTCTGTATGTATTTGTCAGAACACCACAGCAGAGTGGCATTGTGTTGAGGACCCAGTCAGGGTGGTAATTATTCTCCCAGTAGCTGAAGGCTGTACCTGTTCCCTGCATTTTAAATGCCTACTGGAGAACAAGGCACCGCAAATTGATTAAGTATTAATTGTGACACTGAAATTTTCTGTCACGTGTCGTTGAGTTGCATTGATCTGTAAGCAGCATTTAAACACAGTGATGCAACTGCTTGAATACGATGAAAGTGTATAAGATGGCTTTTTATGGGAAATCCATCCACAACTGAGTGGAAAAAGACATTTTTGCCTGTAAGGGTGCCTTGGGAAATGCTGCATGTTAGTTCTGCACGCAGAAGTAACGGTGAGGTCAAACAAATGTTCCTGGACTAAAGGGTTTATTGTGTAGGTTAGTGGAATTCTGGTAAGTGAAGCTTTGATAGCCTTCACAGGAGGATTTTATTTTGATTACAAATATGGGTCAGTGCAAGGCTTCTGCAATAAACAGTGTGTAAGCCACCACAGCCCCTCTCCTGGGCTCTCCGAGATGCCTTTTGAAGCCATTTCTCTCTTACAGAGACTCAGTTCAATCAATAAAGGATATTAACAGGGTTTGTACTCTATTTACAAATCTCCACAATTTCTTACCCCCGATATTTAACATCCCACAACTGCAGTCACACACCACAGGAGATACTGGCTACCTCTGGTAAGGCACCATGACCTTCTTGGTCTTCCGCAGCCAAAACCACTCCAGCCTGCCAGGGTGCTCTGTGCTGCCTGTGCGTCTGCCAGGGACACACTCTGCCTTTTATTTAAAGAAATTCTTTGAATTCTTGGTTACTGCACCGGCACAGCCATGTGGATTTCCCCTCTGCCGTGCCACAGCTGGGTCACTTTAGGATGTGCTGGTCCCTATGGATGAGTGACCCACAACTCCTCCACTGTGGCTGCTCCTGAGCAGGCTGCAGGTATGAAAATCCCCATCCATCCATCCATCCATCCATCCATCCATCCATCCATCCATCCATCCATCCATCCATCCATCCATCCATCCACCCATCCACCCATCCATCCATCCATCCACCCACCCATCCATCCATCCATCCATCCACCCATCCATCCATCCCTCAGGCACCATACCCAGGCTCTCCAAGGGTATTTTGGATTAATTTTTGACTTGTACTTCCCCAAAGTTGGTAAAGTGCGTATTTAAACCACAGCAATCATCGGTAATCAGTTTACTATAGATTTTAATGGATATTAATACAGTTTTCCCTCCAAGTGGAATAAAAATTACTTTTAATTTGATCTTGCCATCAAAAAAGCTTTTCAATGTTTTGATTTTATTTGGTACATTTTTAATCACTTCCCATTTCAAAGCACATAATTTTGCATTAATATACTACTGGGAAACTTGTTCTGTCCTAAAAACATTAGTTGTTTTAATTTTGAAGTGTTTCACTTGGTGCATTTCCACCACTGGAGATTAAGACATTTCTCCAATTTTGACACATTTCATACTTTGAAAATCCTTACCTCAAGCTGTTTTTCCTGTTTTGTTTTCTCCCCTGGCGCATGTCACGTGATGAAGGGAATCTGCATTTTGTGAATTTTTAAAATGCTCTGTGAAGATCTGGTTTGGAAGCTCCAAGATGTTTTCTAACTTGGGGATAGGGTTTTATTCCTTCCTCATCCTTCTCTGGCTGTGCCTCCGTGCTGGCACTGCTGTAGCCTTGTTGGTCCTTTTGAAGATTTCGTCAGAGGCCCTGGCAGGAGGTGACGAGATCTAGGGGGAATCAGAGAATATTCTCTGCACCCTCCCGTGGCGTGTCTTCCTCCTTCCTCAGCTGCCCATTTTCCACTCTGTTCCCTCTTCCCTAGGTGTTGGTCTGTTTTCTGGAGTGGGGAATAAAGGTGTGAATTGTGTGGTGCCAGCTGAGCTCCCGAGACAAGCAAGGGCAAGTGTTTATCCAAGCGGCTCCTGTGGATTCAACAGTCGGGACATGCAGTACTCGCCTCTTTTATCACCTGATTTTGTATTTTCTGTGCCTAAAGCTCTCTCAGCTGCCAGCAGCTTCACCCCTTCCTTCTTGTAGATGGCCTCCAGTTTGCAGCTGCCCAGCTGGCCCTGGCACACGGTGGCTGATGGTTATTTCAGCTTCACTTAAGGCCAGTGACCCTCTGAGTTGTTCTGCGTGTCTTTCGTGCTGCTCCTCGGCTGCCTAATGTGACCTGTGAAAGTTAATACTGCCTTTAATAACTAAAACCCTACTTTCCAGGATGGGATTTTCACAGGTCCGTGGTGATACTGAAGTCATCACTAAAGCTTTGTTGTAATCTCAGCTTGTACAGATAAAATGCAGCTTCTGATTAAGGCAAGAAAAAAAAAAAAGCTGTTCTTCCTTTTTTGTATCACCTCTTTTTTTAATTTGACTAAAACTGGATGTTTTAACCCTGCTTCTCTTCTGCTCTGCCAAAACCCTGATCAAATCAACTACATAAAAATGAAACCTTAGTTTTGGCAAAACAGGATAGAGCTTTGATTAATTTAGTGTTCCCAGGAGCTAGAAACTCGAGAATATGAGCAAATGAAACCGTGGTTTGGGAACCACATTGGATACTGGAACTGTTCCCGTATTGGCTTGTCTTAGTTGAACCAAATGTCTTACCTAGTTTGCTTCCCATATTGCAGAATGCAGAGCATACTTTGTATCCTGTTTGATTTTTCCAGCCAGTTCATTTTTCTTTGTTGTTGAGGTGGTTATAGGAGAAAGGGCCCTCAAAGAACTAAATTCTGGATATTCTTCTGACTGTAAACAGAAGATGGAATTTCTGCCCCCCTTTGCAATAGATGCAAAACTTTTGCTGTCTCATCCATAGGCTGGGCTGAAGTCAAGCAGGCTCTGGGCCCTTGTCTGTTCAGCCCAACCTGCTCATCCACAGCACCATCCCTTTTCACTGCTCTCTGGAGGAGAAGCTTCTTGCATCGCTCTGCCCCTACCATGCTGCTAAAAGTAGGGAGAAGACAAGGAGGAGACTCTTGAGTAGAAAGAGCAATGCCTTTGTGTATGGCTTGGAAGGACTTTCTGATAAGTATGAAATGCTTCTCGTGAATTTCCTGGCTGTTTTGTTGGCCTATATGGGACAGCTTAGAAATTGCACCATAAGCTGCAAATGAAAATTTAAAAAAAGCTGGTTTAGAGGTGGTAGTGCCTGCTCTGGTAAGCCTGAATTAGCCTTACTTTGTAGACTGATATGTGTGGATTATGCTTTCATGGCTCAATCCTGCAAGCTACTGAGCAAATCTGGCTTTATCAACTTAGCGTCAGCTCTGCTTTAGCATGTGCATGGTCTCCAGAGGTGCAGTGCTCTTTGCTGCAGGCTGTTTGTTGGTACCTGTGTCCTCGAGGCCTCCTGTAACACTGCAGCACTCATCTTTTTCTAACATCTGATATCAGCTGAGCCACTTGGTTCATTCCGGCTTCATCTTCCAAATAACCTGGGAACCCAAAGCGTGGATTTAGGGGAGAGCTTGAATCGGGCACCTGTCTGAATGCCTTCAACAAAGGCTTCTTTCAGCCTAGGACAACTCCAGAGCTTCTCATGAGCTGCAACACAGATCTTTGCTGTTGTAGTTCGGTTTCACTGCTTCTTGCTCTGCTCATCTTGTATGAAGAGAAAAATTACTTCTTTCTCACCTCCCATTTATTCAGTTTCCTTTTTGTTTGTCTCTCCTTTAATATCAGTAGTCTCAGTCCACACCTTCAGGTGTCCCAGCAGGGACTCTGCAGAGATGGGTGGTTGTCCCTTGTCCTGTGGAGCCTGGGGTCCCATGTGTGTGTCCCAGGCTGGTGTCTGCCAGCTTTGTAAACAGCACAACAACGTTCAGCTCCTGACACCTTTAACAAACAGTAAAACACTGAGCTCTGCCTGCTGAGGTTCCTGGGAGATGTAAGCAGCAGGAGAGGGGCTGCAAGACTCAGGAGGAAGCTGAGTGTGGGCAGGGAAGCTGTTTCAGGGGCTAATCCTTGATCTCTGGCACCTCTGGAGATGCTAAATACCCTCACCTTGGCAAGATGGTCAATAAAAGCATTTACGGGAGAATAAAATACCATCAGCATAAGAGAAGGTGGGCTGGTCACACTCTTAATGCCCCCATTTGTAGTTTGTAAGCCCATTGTAATTAAAAAAAAAAAAAAGAGAGAGAGAAAAAGGGAAAAGCTGACTTTGAACCAAAACTCTGCCTTTTTTCCTTGCACTGAGGCCCTCCTGAAGGCCCCTGAATCCTCCCCATTCTGCCAGGCAGGTATTGAGCACAGCCCCCTCCAGGCAAGCCTTGGGCCCACACAGCCTCCCCCGGCAAGTGGCACCCTGGGACCACACAAAAAATTCCTCCCCTGCACAACCTGCGGCTTTATTTTGGCACAAGAATCCCAAAGTGGCAACCTAGGGGGAAGAAGAATTCAAATTCCAGCTTCCCACACAGCAACACGGAGACTTACCACTGAGTCACCAAAGCTGCTTAAGAATATCATTATAATATTTCCTGAAAACAACATTCCTACCTGGTAAGCTGTAAAATGTTCAGGCTTTATAAAGTTCAATTCCCTGCTTAAAGAGTCCATTTACAGCTGTATTTTTTTACTGAATTTGAGAGACCTTGTATCTCCAGCAAAGTGGTTTTCAGCCAGAAGATGTAACTCAGGTGGGAGTTCCTTTTATGGATCAGCTTCTATTCAAGCTTCAGGTACTTGAGAAGGAGAAGTTCCAAAGCAAAAAGGACCTTCATGTGGTCTTTGCAGGACAAAAAATACTGGAGAGTGTTTTGTTTGCATCTAATCTAGAGAAGTCATAGCGTACATAATGCCTCTTCCTGGTATCACTGAATGCATTTCATGTAAATTCAGAGGAAACATTTAAGTGCTTAATTTCATTGTCTCAGAAGACCTTTCTCAGGGTTTGATTCCTGTAATGCATTTGTTTGTGTTTTGCTGTGCAAGACAAAATACAAAAATGGAGCAGCATCAAGCGTTCGCTGTTTTCAGCAGTTTAATTGTGTTGTGCTATGAGATCTGGGGTGGTAATGACTGATAAGAGCAAATCTCTGCTTACAAGTATCACTTGGATGTTTTGGGAATGAGCTTGTAGACAAATTCACTCTGCTGCTCTGAGCTAGGGCTGTCTATAATGAAATAAAGAAAATGGTCCAATACATTACTGAAAACCCTCAAAATGAATACCCTAACTGCTCCTGCAGGAATTAAAGACTGTGCTTAAATGTGCACAGGACTGATGCTTTAGCTCTTAGGAAAAGTTAATGAATATGCCTGTTATAAAGGTACGGATCTCTGAATATTAGAATACATAAAACAGGAATCCAGGATTCTAATCTTAAGCCCTGATGCAGAAAATTTTGCTGCAGCTTCAGAGATATGCATTGTCAGCACAAGTCTGGGCCACCATACAGAGAAAACTAGGAAAGAAAAGGGCAGCGGGGAAAGGAAACATCAAGGAATATTTTGACAAAATCATTAATTATCAGTATTTCAGAATGTGTGTATCCGTGGGTTTTTTAACTGTAGTTTCTTGTTGGAAAAGCCTTTACATGTTCTCAGAGTCACAGAGTCCTTCAGGCTGGAAAAGACCTCTGAGATCATGGAGCCCAACTGCTCCCCCGGCACTGCTAAGGCCACACTAAACCATGTCCTCAAGTGCCAGATCAATTAAATACCTCCAAGGAGGGTGGCTGTGCCACTTCCCCGGGCAGCCCGTGCCAGTGCTTGACAAGCCTTTCTCCTGTTAATTTCTCAGGGAAGTTAATTTGGACTTGCATGACTGCCCTTTATCTGAGGACAAAGACTTCCAGAATTTCCATCCCACTTAGAACTGGATTCATTGAATTAGACCTAGATCTAATTGCACCATGAACTGCAAAACACAGCTCTGTCTATGAGATGCTTTCATATTGTGGCCTCATTATAATAAGGTGTTAATGGCACAGTGCATTGAATTGATCTTGGTAATTATGTTTCTACTGCTCCACAGAATCTTGCTGATTTTTTAGGCAATGCAAGAAGAGCTAATAATGAATAAATTCAAACTGTGCAGTAATAATTACATTGCTCTTGTATGCATGTGATATTTGTACTTTGTGTTGAGAAAATTGAAGATTTGTAGTATTTTGTTCCCATCTTTTATCCCATGTTTTCATATCATCTTCCACTGCAATTAGGTCACTCCTTCCAGATCCCAAGCAGTGATCCCTAATTTTACCAGGTACCATGTTTTCACAAAAATTGAAACAGAATGTGTTACTAAAGCTAGAGTTCATAGAGCTAAATTGATTTGTAAAAAGAAACTGGATGCACATATCCCACATATCCTTGGATGTCTTGATTATGGGAATGGTTCTCGGTTTGACGGAAGCAAGCGTGGCTGCAGGTGTGGAAGCAGCTGCTCTGAGTGGGTTGATTTGTCTGTTCCCCAGAAGTGTAAAGAAAATTCCATCCTCTTCCATATTTTGGTAGCTGACCCCCAAACGACAGCCCTGTGCAGTGTCAGGATTTGGGTATGGAGATGATTTGTCTAAAGAGTAAAGCCTAAGATTGTCAGAAGAACCTGAGAATTTTGTGTGCTGAATACCACTGAAATTGTGGTGGAAGTTGACTTCCCACGTCATTAATTCTTAATTCTTTATCATCTACGTGTTTTGTTACCAAACACAAAAGTTAGAGGTTATGTAGGTTGCAAAACAAGTTGGAAAAGCAGGAGGTGTCAGTCCTATGTTGGTTGTTTAGTGACGTTGCTGACATTCTCCTAAGAAGTAAAATGATTATTTTAGCACTTCATAATTTAACTGAATCTCACTGAAATTCCATCGAAAAAGTGTGAAACATTTTTGAGGCTTAAGGAACATTTCCCTACTTTCTATAGGAAGCTTTATGCAAGTGTTGGAGGGCATCAGTACCTGGAATAGATTCCTGTCATTCGCTAAACAGGCTCCTCCTCTGCCTGGAGAGATTTTGGGGTGGTCCCTCATGGTTTGGCTGCCTCTGTAATTCTGCAAGAGCTCGCTATTGCAGCAGCTAAATCCAGGGAAAACTGTTCCTATTTTACATGATGAAAGTTTTAGGTTACTCTCAAAATTGGGATTAAAAAAACCAAAACCAGTTGAACTGTGAAGAAGCAAAGACAGATCCTTTGTGGGATGATTCCCCTGTGATTTCAGGGGTTGTACTGTCATTTGTAATATCAGAGGGATTCTAGGCTGCGCTTTTTAGGTAGCAAACATGGCATTTTCCTTATATTTGGCTGCTCAAAGGGTGTAATCTTAATCAGGCTGTACATCAGCGAGCAGGTGAGAAAGGGAAAACGGAGCAGGTGCTGCTAAAGCAGGGAGTAGTGGTAGCTGGATTTACTGTAGTGGTGCTCTGTCCTTGAGGAACTGGCTGCTTGTGAATGTCAAATCTCTGAGTAACTGTCCTTCAAAGTTGCAAATAATTAATTTGAAGTGTCTTGTCTGCATAGCTCTTCTTCAGTTGGTTTTTGTGACAGAGATCTGTTTCTCTTGCCTGTTTCAGCCTGAGTCTTCTCATCTGTAGGGATTTAGCGTGCTAACTATGATTTTATGTTTTCTGCTGGAAACTATGCTTTCGTGCTCTCCTGTGCAAAATAAATGAGTGAACAAACCAGAAATTGCCTCGAGGCTGAGCCTTTTTATTTTTATTTTTTATAAGTGTACTTTTGAACAAATCCTGTCTGCTGGTTGAGTGACTTTGCTGGTGTCCCTGAGGAAGTGCTGGGATGTCTCTGCCTGCATAGGGCAGGGAAGGCACCAGGCTTGAGGAAAGTTGTGTAGCACCATTGCTATCATTATCTGTAGGAGCGTGGGACCTGGATCAAATTGTCCTAAGCTCTGGCTAAAATGACCAACATGCTGTTCGGAAACAAATGAAATGCCTGGAAGTTTTTAAGCTGACAACAGGATGCTCTCTTCTCCCAGGAAGTTTTCTTGCAGATGAGTTAGATTTATTAGATGAAATTAGTACACATTTTGGGAGCTTGTTTTAGATATCTTTTATCCCATTCAAGCTGCAATGGGGCGTGCTCTTGGCAAGGCTGGAGCCCTACAACTGCTTGTATCCCCCAAATCTCCCGGCAGGCTCCAGACATTTCCCTGGCACTGTGCAGCGGTGACATTAACGTGTCCTGCTCTATCAAACACATCTGAGCATCGGTGAAGGAAAAGGCTTTTAGATCAAACAGGCGATCAGCCACCAAGTAAACTCCTGTCTTAGTGGGCTTTTTGTCTGTCTAATATTTGTATCAGGGAAAAAGTGATTTAAGTGTTCTCAGTGTGTTTGGCTTTCTCTTGGCTGTGAGGGTTGTTTATACTGTTCTGTGTAATCTGTAAAGGTGGTCATAGATGTGCAAAACAATGCCTGTTGAAGCTCTACAGGTTCTCCTGTTTCCTGTGGGATGTAGCTCTTGGATACAGAGTGGGCAGGTATCTGTAGAGATGAACTGTAATACACATCTTTGCTTAAACTGTCATTTTTAGGGGAAAATACTGGGTCAGCATTATAAAGGTCCTATTTGTAGAGATTAAAAAATAAAATCCATCAAAAGAAAGGTGACAGTCCTTCAAGGCAGTAGGGAATTAGAGAGCCAGAACCACCACAGAGAAAGTTTATCTTAAAAACAAAGTGCCACTCTTAACCCAGGCTAAAACTAATAAATGTGCTTTGTAAAACAGGATCAAGGATTCACATTTGCTGTGCCAATGCCATAAGACACGCAGTCCTGATTGTCATTTTGCCTCCTGCCTTTATTTTTTTGAGACAAGTTTCTTCACTAAGGCCAATTAAAGACTGAACCTCACACCTGGTCTCCTGTTTTTCAATTATACCAAACAAAATAGATTTGTAGAAGAGGATGAGACAGAGAAAGCAAAGAAGTAATGTAATTGCATAGGTTTTTTCTGCTTTTATTACATGATTTAAATACTAAATTTGCAGTTCTGGCTCCCCTTGAGTATCAAAACAGTGGCAAATAGATGCAGTTCACGTTTTGCCAGAATACAGGATTACAAGAGAGGGGCAAATACAAGTTTTTCCTTGTTTAATAACCTCAATGAAGTTTTATTGAAGATAAAGAATGATAAATAGTTAAAAAATGCTGAAAATGATCTGGCGCTCTCTTTTAAGATAAAAATTGCATGCATTGTAAAAGAATTAAAATTGGGAAGGAGATAGTAATTTTTTAAAGGAAAGTGATGAACTTTCCCATGGTGGTATGGAGACCATCAGTATTTTATATGAAAACTTCGGATAGCTAATTTGGAGTCTTTTATTTGCTCATTTCAAATTGTTACGGTGCCACTGAATTCTGTGAAACTGTTTTGCTGTAGATCTTCCAAGAGGTTTTATTGGTTGTGGGTGTTTTTTTTCATCTCACTCACTATATGCTCCTGCTTTGCACTTGCTGATTTCAAGTTCAATTTTCAGTTTTTCAGTTTTTCAGTTCAAGTTCTGTTTTCAGTTCAAAGCTGCGTTTTGAACTTTACATGTATAAGTTGTTGAGAATGGTCCTTCAACACAGAACTTTTATTAAAATAAATAAATTTACAGCTGACAGTCTTGAAAGACAGCAGGAGTTTTCATCTGGGGGTGCACAATAGGAACACACGGATTTAAGCTGACTCTCATGCTCAGCTTTGTGTTGCTCCTCGTGCTGCCTCACCCTTCTGTCTTATTAAAAACTGCCTGGTCCTCTCATCTATTTGCTGTAGTTCAAATAATCTGTAATTAATCCTTTCTAAAACCCTCGTGTCTCAGCAAAGTGACTCCTTCCAGCTGTTTCCACGACCATTGCGATACATGGTCACAGCTGCTGCCCTTAAAGAATTAAGTCAGTCTTGGTGAGGTGCATTTCCCACATTGTTTATCCAGGGTGCAGGTTTTGATAAAGCATACTATCAAATGTGGTGGTTTGGATTGGGTTTGGCAGTCCTTTCTTGCACCCAAGTTTCTAGACTGAAAATCTTAAATAAGGAAAATGGTGTCCTCTCTTGTAGGACATCTTTGGAGGTTGTGTAAGTGACGAGAAGGTTGAGTGAAACATCTTGCTGATGGCTTCTTTGCCACCTTCAAGATTTATTATCTGAATTTTACTCTTTCACCTTTTTATTTCTTCTAATAGAGCTCAGTAAGTCTGTACTTCAGCTTCTTCCACTCAAAGCAATTTACTTTTATTCTTAAAATTAATGCAAAGGCTCTCGAGGAGCTGAGGAAGATGAATAATTTATTTTTTGAAATCTAGAGCCACTGATAGCAGCAGATACAAAAAAGCTTTATTTACAGGGTTGTACATGTGCTTCCTTACTAAAAATGCGGTCCATTTCCAGCAGTGTTTGTTACTGACAGCACTGCTCCCTCTAACCAGGAGAGTTTGTCATTTCTTCTCCTCGTTTTCCAACGTCAGCCGTGGGCTGGGGTTATGTGCTCCTAATTGGTGCGAGTTGTCAGCATGGTCAAATCAGTTATGTGAAAATTAATTCTGCTCTTTTAATCCCTTTGTGCTGAAGTGTCGGAGCATTTGGAAAGCAGAGTGACCCAATGTTCCCGGGAAAGCAGAATTAGCAGGTCTCCAGCGTGAGCTGTGTTCGCCAGATAGATGAGCAGCCCTGCAGTCACTGGAGCTGCACTGAGTTATCCTGGCTTGAGGGTCTGGCCTGCGTGGCTTTGAATTTAATGTGAACTGGTGAATACTTTCGGTGTGGAGCTTTCCCCAAATCCTGGCAGTCCAGAAATAATTCCGAAGGGTTGCTCAAGAGGTAATGTTATAAATACGCACGTGGCAACAATAATGAAGTATTTCTGGAGAAAATCAGCTTCAGATTACACAGGTCAACTTTGCTACAGTTTAAGAAAATATTTCCAATTATTACAGGGCTGCTAAAGAACAATTAAGAGCCACTTGACTGAAATGGTTCGAATGCTCAGTTTTGCATGTAATCATTAAATGAGTTAAGTTCTGCTGGGTGAATAGTTTGAGAGCTTTAAATAATCTGATTTCTGGCAGAGATATAGGTAATTGAGAGCAAATCTGCACTTTTAGTGCAGAAAGAAATTCAGCTCATTTCTCATGAGTTTGGGAGCTTGTTTGAAAGAAGGAATAATTCCTGGGAACTAGGAAGGAGCATTGATGCATTATTAAAATGAACACATGTGGATTGTTCTATATTTTAGAGCCAAATAACCAAAGAAGTTGAGCTGAATTTGGATCTTTCTAATATTTTATTCTTCTGAGGAGAAGGCTGGTGCTCAAAGCCATTCTCACAACATGTTTCTTACCAGTTCCAAGCATCCCAGTACTGAGGGTTGTGGGAAAAGGAAGAAGGCAGCAAAGTAGCTGTGCCTGGTCCCTGTGCCAGGGGAAAGGGTTTTTCCTGGAGCAGATCGGACACAGGTGTCCTTGTGCTTGCACAGAGTGTCCCAGGAACTCCAGCCTGGCTATGGAGCAAGTTTTCCAGTTGTTTTTCCAACTTCATGCTGGGATTCAACAGGATTTGGCTCCCGATGCACACAGAAATTTAGCCATGGTCTGGTCTTGTCTTTCCTTACAGCCATTTGTGATTGCTTTGAAAAAGTGCAAGTTTTTATCTGTCTGACTCTGCCAAGGAAGCTTGACCTGAAAATGTTTCAGCTGAAATATGTAATCTTCTCTTTTTCCATCACCCCCCCCACTTTCACGATTTCCCACGTTTGACAATGCTGTGTATACCATCACCTTGAATATTTTACTGATAATGAGGTAATTTCTGCCTTGTTGGAAAGCTGTAATCATCTAGACACGTTTTAAAAGGAATACATAGATGGCACAATGTAAAATGTGCTGTAAAATTAGGAATTTCTATCCTTTCCAACTGCATCAGTTATTCTAATAAATAATACTATTTTCCCTGCAGACCTTGCATCCCTCATATCTATCGTGGCTGTAATTATATTAAATTTTCACATAATCATAGAATCACTGAGTACTTTGGGTTGGGAGGGACCTCAAAGCTCATCTTGTTCCAACCCCCTGCCATGGGCAAGGACACCTCCCACAATCCCAGGCTGCTCCAAGCACCATCCAGCCTGGTTTCAACACCAGGGATGGGGCAGCCACAGCTTCTCTGGGCAACCTGTGCCAGGGCCTCCCCACCCTCACAGTATTTTTTTTCCTAATATTCAATCTAAACCTACTCTCTGACGGTTTACAGCCATTCCTCTTGTCCTGGCACTCCATGCCTTTGTGAAAAGTCCCTCTGCAGCTCTCGCAGAGCCCCTTTAGGCACTGGAAAAGGCTCTCAGGTCTCCCTGGGGCCTTCTCTTCCCTAGGCTGAACAGCCCCAGCTCCTTCAGCCTGTCTCCATAGCAGAGCTGCTCCAGCCCTCACCTCATCTTTGCAGCTTCCTCTGGTTTCAGGTATTTCATCCAACCTGCTTCAAATTCTCTCTGGGTTTCCATTGCACAGCGCTGTTTTGCCCCGTCCAGCCTGCAGCATCGTGCGCTGTCCCTCTGCGTGCAGCGCCGTCAGTGCTGTTTCCTGCAGTGCTGTGACCTTCCTCGGCCCCGTGGCACAGACTTGTTGATTGTTTGGCAGAGCGTGGAGCAGGAACTGTGCGGAGTGCTCAGGTGATAAATAAAAGATGCTGCTCGCTCTTAGTTAAACAGCCCGGAAAGCCTCTCTCCGGCAGGCGGAGGGACAAGAGCAACAGAACCACCTGAGCGCAGTGGGCAGCCTTTCAGCTTGACAGTGATTTCCACAGATTTGTTCGTGGATGCCTGACTTTCCCAGAGGAGCAGCGTCCCCTTTGGAAAGGGCTCACCCCACGCTGGGATTTGGCATGTGCTGCTCTCGGGCCCCGTTTGCAGACATTTTAGAGACTGCTGTTAGCGCTGGCTGAGTCACACAAACAACACGAAGGAAGAAAACAAATCTTCCAGAGACCGGCTCTTTTATTTTGTCATTCACATTTCTGGAGAAGGGAAATACTGTCTAGTGCTCTTTTTGGTTCAAACAGAACATTCTTGTTTGTCTAAATAAAGTAGTTGGATTTTTTTTTTCCTATCAGTGAGTCATACAAAACATAGAAAAAAATTACCTAAAATTATATAAATACTGCTGGGGTTTTACTGTTTTCATGGTCCAACTCTAGATTTTGAAAATTGTTTCTTAAACTGTATAAAGGTCTTTTAAATTTCTTGAAATTTTGCATGCACTGGAAGTTTTTCCTATTTCTCTTTTATTTCTGGAATTTGCTTGCTAGCTGACCCCTACTGCAGGTGGTGAAGGGACTAGAAATCGTTTCCATTTTAGCGTGATCAGCTCTGATTAAAACAGGTCCTGCTTAGTCCATGGCTAATGGTGTTTTTGAGAATTTTATCAGCAAGGATCTGTCACTTGAAGTCCATTTTAATCAACTGGTATGAGGCAAGTGGAAGAATTTCACTGGCTTTAGTCATAAAAGTCTTGATTTTTTAAAAATTATTCCAGTGCAGTCAGTTTGGAACGTGAGACAAAGTTCTCATATGAAGTTATTTGATGTTTTTTCCACCTGATTAACTGTTGATATCTTGGGTTTACAAGCACTCTCTGGAGAATAGTAATTTAGTCCTCAGGAATAAAGAAAATGACATCATTAGTAGGCACATAAAGGAAAATAATAAAGTTTATTCTTTTGATTAGTCACAGAATTAATTTGGTAGACTATTCTTTTCAAAGTGCTTTATAGTAGAATGCTTTCATCCCCACTTTTGAGATCTTATTTACAAACCAGAAAGATAAAGAAATATAGAAATGCAAAGAATGATCTCCAAATTAAATTACACTCTTTAGAGAACCAAAAAAACCCCCAAAATAATGACTTTGTTTGGTGATTTGTTAATGAGCTTGTAATATATACACTACAAGGAATATTAATGAAATGTCATGTTAAAGCTTTTTTTTCCCAAAACCTAACAAGTAATTTTCTTTTCTCTGGGTTTTAACAGTGGCAATAATATCCTGATAAGGAATTCATCTGGAAACCCTCACAACTCAATTTGAGTTATGACAACATTGCTGAGAACTCTGAACTTCCACAGTCTCCACAATAAAAACACAATGTAAATTTCAGCAAAATAGTAGTCCTTTTATGAGAAAAGTGGTAGGAGAATAAACCTGATTTGCCAGGTGACAAAGGATTTACAACTAGCAGAGAAATGTGCATTTTATTTCCAAGCTCCTTAAAAGCTGCCGCAAATAATGAGCAAACCCACCATGAATGGGACACGATTTGGCACCAGGTGGGGTTTTAGAAATTTGCAGTGGGGAGGAGTTGCTCCTTTGAGGGACTCAGCCCCTAAATTGAAGTGTCCTGTCCTGCTCTGGTTATTCCTTTTGCACGGCCATCCCTTTCCAGTGGGCACTAAAGGGGAGCAGGGAATGGCTGCCCTCTCTCCATCCTGCTGGTGATGGAGAACAGGCAGATCTGTGGCTGGGGAGCTGCTTTCCCCCTGGCTGGTGAAATCCCTCTACATGCTGCTGCTTGGAACAGAGATGAGTCTTTCCCTGTGGTTTTGAGGCTAAATGCCAAATTCTTCTTGGTGCTTTGTGGGTGTTCAAATCTTCCTGCCTGTTTTCCCAGCTCCTGGCAGTGGAATAGAATAAGCTTCAAGTTTATTGCCTGTCAGCAGAACCTGTGTTTTCACTTGGATTTCTATTGTTTTAGCTGGGTAAACAGGACACAAGGATCTTACAAGATTTAAAGATTGCTTTATATCTACCTTGAAAAAGACAAACAGAACTTACTTTAAAAAAAAAAAGAGAAAAGGTAGATATTTTTGTTGTTGAAATAGTTGAGGCAGGCTCAAAACAACTGTCGTAAATGGAGACTGAGGCTTGAGGCTCAGGAACTCTTGTTTTTACCATTTCCAGTGGAAGGTGCTTTAGGAGCTCTGTGTTTCAAGAAACCCCAGGTATTCCCTTGCTGTCCTGAGATATGTGATGCATCCTGAAAGGCTGAATTCTCCATGTGTCAAAGAATACACATGACCCAGAGGCAACCTGGGCCATGTCCCTAAAATGAAGGCAGGATGAATTATCTCCCCCCCCCAACAGCTAAAAAATGCCTTCATTGCTCATTGTTTATTTAGCTGCTTGGAGGGTTCTCAGGACTTACCACACATGTATATTTTTAAAATATTTCCAAAGAGTTTGGGGTTTTTGAAATTAATTTCTGTTCAACTGTTTTTCTTTCATAGGCTTTTAAAGCTAATTTTCAAAGATCTGTTTGGAAAGAAGACTGGCAACACCAAAACCTTGTCAAAAATTGTCAGCAGGAAAAAGCCTTCCAATCCTTATAAATAACACTTCTGACAGAAGCAGTATTCCTCAGTGCGTGAGCAACAAATCTTTGCTGCTCTTGAAGTGGTGCACAGAGAAAGCCGGAAATAAGAGGTGCAGGCATGGAGGAGAGAGGGAGGAAAGAAATGAAAATAGAAGCTATTTTAGGATAGACAAGGCCCCAGCTGGGAGCTGAGGCAGAGGTTCAGGGGCTTAGAGTAAAAGTGTTTATTACCAAGTTGCACTGGCAGAGAGGCACCGAGGAGGCTTTGCTGAGAGCTTTTTGAGTGAGGGAAGGAAGAGGGAAGAGAAAGACCTGTAGGGTGTTTGGCAGCTGGGCAAGAGCTTGCCATTGTTTTTGCCAGCTGACCTGATGGGATTTTGGAAAGGGTCTTGGAGGAGAGGCAGGAGGCTTTGAGCAGGGCTGAGAGAGTAACTGTGAGAAGGACTCGGCTGCTGAAGCCAAGTTTGGGGCAGGGCTGCAGGAAGGGGATTTCTTCAGGTGCTGCAGGACAGAAACAGTGGTTCAAACCAAGAGCACAAGAATTGGCTTTTATTGACAGAGGGAGGAAGGAGAGCTGTGTTCACCTTGCAGTGTTTGTTGGCAGAAAAAATTCCTGTAGTGAGGTGGCCTGGGCACAGTCAGGGGACTCCCTGCTGTGGGTTTTCCTTTGCCTGCTGAAATCCCTGCTCTTCCCACTGCAGGGAGTCTCTCCTGCCTCTGAGTTACAGCCTTGACCATCTCTGCACTATAGGCACATTCTCTCAGAGCAGACCCCCTATGGAAATGGTACCTGGGGAAAGCCTGGTTTTTCCTACTGATCATGATGGTTTTGTACCATCACACATTTTACATCTGATTCCAGTGCAATCACCAGGACTGTTCCCAGCAGTGCTTTATTTACAAGTGTATTTAAAAATGTCTGAATTGACTTAAATACGAAAACCTGTGGACATCATTCTGTATCATACACTTCTGGAATGAATCCTAAAATATGTTTTTATCCCGCAGTTGGAAAGGTATTTTCTACAAGGTATTTAGGGCCCTCAATTCAAATGCATTTAATTGCAGTCGACGTCATTACTGCATTACTAAATATCAGCATCTTAAATATTGTCCAGTGACCTTGAAGATTCCCCAGCTTGGCATATATGGTGCTATTGAATCCACAGGGAAGCAAGTACCTGATTTTCTGTTCCCACAGCCAGCAGGTTTCCAGGCTGCACATAGCCAAGATTTTAGTGTCCTTTGGGACATGAGGAGCCAGTGTGCTCCCTTGGAGAACTCAGCCAAAAGTTACTGACTAACTTACTTTTGCCTCATTCCCCATAAACCTTCTGGCATTATGAAGGAGCCACCACTTGTTTCATCACCTCTGCACCTATTCTAGCACCTCGGTCCATGAAGGAAAAGCCAGGAGAACTGGATTTAGTCCTTGCAGGTGTGTGGGACTGGGAGGGAGAGGTGGCGAGGTGAATGTTCTGCTTTTAATGACTGTGGATCAGTTCAAGGATGCACATGGCACACACAGAGTTTTGGAAAATCCCACGCGGATATCATCGGCAGAGCTGTACCTTCAGCAGCCTGCAGCTCTGCAGGGCATTTCACCGAGGCTGTGCACAGCAAAGCTCTCCTGGCTGCCACCCCCTGGCAAGGGTTGATGGTGAGGAGGAGAGAGGTTCAATTCACCCTTGACCAGCCAGGCACTCTCTTCCTGGCATCCATTCCCTTTCCAGCTTCCATGAGGCAACAGCCGAAGCAGCATGGAAAGCAAAGGGATGTATTTAATAGAACTTTTCTGTAGAATGAAGTTGTGCAAGGCTTGCTTTATAGTTTTCCTTGAGAAAGCCAGATTTTTTCCTTCTTAAAGCTGTCTGTACCGATAGTATTTATTTGTTCTTTCAGCAGCCTTACGTCCTGCAGCTTCAATATTACCACTTTGTGGCACTTGCTTGGTGGTTTGCACCATTCTAGCTGCTGGCAACCATCAATGTGTAATAACTGAGCAAGGTGGTTTTCGGAAAGAAAATAAGCAGATGTCAAGGTTACAGCTGATCTTGGGACGACAAGTCCCTGGTAATAAGCACTTTGTTTCAATAGACACACTCAATAGTTCTGTGGGAAATTTCAGCATTCAGGCTTCTGTTGTGAGTCACAAAAGCTTTTGTTTCACCCGAGACAGGCAAGCTCAAAGCCGTGTTATTTCCTGGGCATGGTATAAGTGGGCTGGGGATTATTCGGGGGTTTCAGCCTCCGGGCAGCTGTGGGGGCTGAGGACTCCATGAGGTTGTCATTTCCACCTCCCACCATCTCCATGGTCTTTCTTTGCTGCAGCACTTCTTCTTTGCACCAAATCCTTCATCGATGCAAACTAGGGAGGGTTTTGTAGGTGGGATTGTTTTGTGCAGGTTTTTATATTTTTGCTGGTTTTATTCCCTTCAGAAGTGTCCAGGCTGGGGTCTGGGGCTGATACCTGGGCACATCCAGAGTGGGAAAGCTTTCCCCTCCTCTGCAATTCAGAGGCAGGCCAGCGACCCTCAGGAGTTGCCTTGGAAGAGCCTCCTTGCTGTCTCTCTGTTTCTTCCTACATGTTCACCCAGGAGCTGCCTCCTCCCTGTGTCTTCTTCCCACTCCCAGCCGGTAAATCTTGTCATGCTGTGTGTGTGTCTCAAATCCCACACAGCCAGAGCTTCCTCATCCCTGCACTGGCAGTGGCAGCATCCCGGCCTTGCTGCGGCTGCCAGAGCAGGAGCCTTCCCCTGCAAGCAGAGCAGCCTCCTCCCAGTAACCAACTGTGCAGCCTTCCCCTCTCCCAACACACCAGTGCTTACACGCACACTTCCTTTGGGGTGCTTGTCAAGTTGGTTTTTTATCACACTCCATTGTTTGGCTTCTTAGGAAACATTTACAAAATATATTTTTTTTGCATTTTGAAAACAAGCATTGAACAAGATGCAGGTTATTTGGGGATTTTTCTGAATTAAATCCAGAAAATTCAGTAAAATCTGTATATGAGTGAGTGGGGGAAAAAAGGTAAAAAGGCATTTCTCATTAAATAACTGTTGGATAAAGCATTTCAGCAAGTGAATTTTGTGTATTTTTTCCAGATTCAGATATGGATCTGTGAGAGAAGAACAGGCTTTTGGAAGCCCCAGCTGGGTGTCATAGGAAAGCTAATTTTTGGAAAGTAGACAATTAGGTATAAACAGGTAAAGTACACAGTGCTTTCTACCAGATTCGGCAGTCAAGTGGCGTAGCTTTCTTTTTTTCCCAATATAATTACCCTGTAGGTGAGTGTCATCTTTAACTTCACTGCTAGATTCTCACCTGTCCTGTAACAGTGTAAATCCAGGGAAAAACTGGATGTAATCAGTGTGGTGGGAAGCTGCTGTATTCCTGTCAGAATATCAAAATTGGTCTCTCCCTCTCTCCCCTTCTTGTTCCTCAAAAGGGCTCCTCCCCTTAACAAAACTTTTAATTAAGATCCTCATTCCTATATCCCTTAAAGACACTTTTCCTGAGGATACCACATTCCAGTGTGAACTTTACCGATCTCTCCAGACCACATTCCCAGTTCCTGAGGATGGGTTTGAGCCTGAAGGATGGAAAAGCAAACAGGTGGCCCAGTCTGTTCAGAAGAGATCACTCATTGCAGATTTGGCATGAACCATGCTGGTTTAGGGAAACGTTTCAAGGAAATAGCTCTCAGAAACTGGCCATCCAGTTCCGGGCAGCAGTTTGCTGTAGGTGAGCTTAAAAAAACTGGATTAGAATTGCCTTTTAAAAGGTAGTCCAGTACCAGAATTGTTATTCTGTAGGGACTTAGTCAGATCTGATTCTTTTTTCCTTTTTGACTGGAGGAAAAATGTCAGAATACATATTAAATTTTCATATAGAAAGGTGAACTACTTTTTCTTTGCAGTCTCAGTTTATTAGAGAGATTATTTCACCACTGTCTGATTTGAGGATGGAGTTTTGGTCTGCTAAAATGAATCAAACTATTTAAACATAATTTGTTATGAAATGATACCTTAGTAAAAAAAATCTTTCCGGAGCCATAGTTTGCAGTGATGTTAGAGGTTACCAGCATGCTCTCAGATAATATCATGAAATGATTCATTCTGAGGTTCTTCTGCTATTAAGGCAAAAGAGTAACCTTCTGCTGAAACCCTGTTTTCCATCCTGATGGATTTATGTGTAGATGCTGAAAATTCAGTGGTAACAGTTTCTTCTGCTTCTTGCAGCATTCATGAGAAATTCTGCTTTCCCATGTATTCTAAGGAAAACAATGATATAGTTCTTGTAAATAGTAGATGAACACCTATTCCCAAGATCTGTTTTGAATTCACTACACAGTGTGTTTGGGACTTGGGCGTGACAAGATTTCCTCCAATGAGCTGTGAGTTTTTAACACAATATATATGTGTGAAGTTTTTGAATAAAGCTCTCTTGCTTCTTGAACTGACTCTCTGTCTGTGCTACCTCTGTGTTGTGTGCAACAGCAACATTTATGTGCTTGGGGTTTTCTCTAAAGTCCACTGGACAGAACCTTTTGAGTTAACTGGTCTGAGAATGGGGACTCTGGTTGAAAATGCTGAGACTTTATTAAGTACAGATTTCTTTGACTATGGGTGTTGACGATGAGAACAAGCTGGATCCAGAACTTCCCTTTCCCCACTTTTGTTTCTCTGATTCACACTTCAAAATAAAATTGATGAGGGAGAGAGAGCAGGTGAGTCACTGTCCTGGAGCAGGGCTTTGTAGCCCGAATTAACATCTGGTGGTTTCTTTTTCCACGGTGCCATTTATCTGGGACCCAGTCATCGACAGAGCCATTAGCACACGGGGAACTGGGCAGAACTAATTACTTTGGCAGTGCTGGGACTGAGAAGGGTAGTTCTGCAGCAAACCTCCAGGATGCAAAACCAGGAGTAATTGCCCATTTTCCAGCTGGATTCACAAAATGCTGGTGCTGCATTAGCTCTTTCCGAGAGCTGAGAAGGTGCCACCATCTGCTTTGTTTCCTGTGAACCTGCTCACGCTGCTCTCCTTTCCATGGTCTGATATGTGCTGTATATCCCAGACATCCCTCTACGTGATTGTATGTTTTGCTGATTTGACAGTGCAACAACAGGCGGGATGGGTGCTTTCCATTAGTTATAATTTCAGTTATCTTGGCAAAACTTTTCAATGTACAACATAGTTTGTGACGTTGGGTAGTGATGTTTTCACTTCCGAACTGTACTTTAGATTTCCCTGCTTCTAAGCAACCAATAAATGTGTTAAATCATTTCTGTCCCACACGGAAACTAAACTTAATGCTCATCTACATCAAAACCACGAGGCACCATCACCTCTCCTTGTGCAGTTTGTTTTGGAGTTGGCGAAGCCACAGTTTGGGGTGAAGTTCCATTCAAAGTCTTAGAGCTTTTCAGCTGTAATTGCAAAGTGACCCAGTCCTGCTGACCTGCTTCTGCCCGATGTAGGGTGTAAAGGATGGCAGTGTTGTTGCCATTTGTGTTGCCTACTTGCTGCATTTGGTGGGAAATGAACATGATTTAGGTTTGCAAAGCTGCCGGTTGTGTGCTTAAACATAAAGAAACCTGCGAACGTTGAAATTGTGAAGTTTATCCAGGGAATACAATATCGCAATCAGTGCCTTGTCTGGGCTATCCTGGGACAAACATTTCCCTTGAATTTTCACTTTTTGCTCATAGCAGAGGGGTGTGTGATGCATTACCGTCCTCAGGAAGCCAGACACACAAAAGAATTAGATTTTAAAATTTACTGGGGTGTGTCCTCAAGTTTGAAATAACATTATTAATTCATTTATGCACTGACACTAGAGACGTAAACTTATCAGCATTATCAGGTGAAGCAGAAAAGTAATCCTACTTCCCACTCTGGATGGGAACACTGAGAGCATGAAACTGTATTTCCTCGGTTTCCAAGGTTCTACAAACGTTGATTTTTTTGGGCTTGCAGCTTTCTGAACAAAGCTTGAGATTTCTTAATGGGGCCACAGGGTTTCAAACAACAGATTCATGGTCTTTTAGGTGATGTACAGAGAGACTGGAGCTAAAAAGTTCCTTTGGGAAGAATTACACAACTCTGTTAAAACTGGGCTTTCACTCTTGAGGGTTTAAAATGAGCCAAGGAGCTGAGGAGAGATTCTGTATGTGGAGAATACGGGGGAGCACAGCCAGTAGGAACACAAATTGCAAGTACTTTGTGCCATTTGGAAAAGTCCCTTGGCAATCTGGAATCTGCCCACCTCCCTTTTCTCTGCAGTGGAAAATAATCCTGATGTTCTCTTGGTTATGGTCTTCATCACAGCGCTGCACACTTACCACCAACTAAATTTCTGTTACACCTTGGGCAATCTGCAACAGCATTTCCACATCAGTTTGGGTTTGTGGGGATTTTTAACTCCACATGAGGTAAATTCTTGGATGTAAGGGAGCAAAATGCAGAGATTTTGTTTAGTCAGTTCAGCCACTTGCTTATAGGTACTTTTATGAATGATACTTAATGGGATTGATTTCCTAAAGGGCTTCAATTGGAAGGGCAGAAATCAAGTTTCTCTGACTGATCTGTATTTAATGGAGAGGTTTGGGTCAGTTGTCTTCATCTTGCTGCCTGAACTCTGACGTGCAGCGTGACATTTCAGCAGGTGAGATTTGAGACAAAAAAATGCCATCAGTCTCCCCTCAGAAATATCAAATGCAATATCAAAAATCAGAAAAGATCAGCCAGTTATAGGGAGGGGCCTCTCCCCGGCCTCACGCATTTCCTTTGCAGGCAGAAGATTTATCCCAAGGCAGCAAAAGCACAGCAAAAATGTGTCAAAAAGACCAGGTATCTTGTGTGGTCAGAAGAGGTTTGAGAAGCCCTGGAAGGAGACAAGCCAGGTTTGCTGTGTCTTAAGAAATGCTTTGCCCACGGGTCAGGGTGTTACAAAGGGGATTTGGTGGATCTTGCAGTGGCACAGCTGCCTGTGGTGGAGCTGTCACGCTAACCTTGTAGTTCTGTGCCTGTCCTAAATTCCCAGGTCTTATTTCTTCCTAAAGAAGTGACAGGGCCGTAATGTAACTTTAAGTAACTTCAAAGAGTATTTTCAAGACTTTTTAATAACACAGTAGAACTTATTTAATGCTCCAGTTACAGAGGAGTTACTATAATAAGAACTCTTCAAATGTGATTGTGTTCTGTGAAGTATCATCCCTCTAAAATCAGTGGTGTTACTATGAAAAAAGGCTTGTTCATACACCCAGTGCATTATTGAAAATTGCTTTTATAATTCAGGTTCCAAGTAAATCTACCAGGATGGAAGAAAATTATTATTGATTTCCTGATCATAAACACCAGCAAGCAGTACAGTTCAGCTTACCTGACTAGTTCTGTAGAGGTCCATGGAATTACTTCAGTATGTGAACAGAACAGGGTTTGATAGCAAGTCTTCACTAATGTCTTAGAAATTACCAGCTTGGCCTATGCTGTCATGTGCTTTATAGTGTGTCAATGTTCTTGACAGATTAAGTAATGTACAAAACCAGTTCAAATTTGGTTTTACTTCCCAGAGTTTAGAAACCAGAGCTACTGTGGTGCCGCTGAACATGGGCAGCTTTTCTCTATCTCACACCAGGGTGATGTTCCTGGATCTCAGAGCTTTGTAAAAGTGGTTGCTTTTGGTTTAGATCAGAGGCCACTTGGATCTGCCCTTTGCTGACTTGCTCTGCACACAAGCACACGCAGCTGGCTGCAGTTCCCTTCTCCCACCTTGCCACGGCCAGCACCGCAGGGCAGCCTGTGAGATCCTTTCCCAGACCTGTTTTCTCAGGCAGAAGAAAAGAAGACAAAAATAGAATGCCTTTGAGAAAATCCCTGGCAGGAATTGAAAGACTCTAGTCCGCCCAACAGCACTTGTCATGGGAGTTCTGTTGTTTTAGTGCTTTTTTCCCTGTTTCTCTCATGGAAGAGATTGTTACATCTCTTTCCTTCAAGAAATGGAGAGGTCAGTAGGCCTGCCCTGGTTTCAGAAGACATCACTGCTGACTGTGCCAAGGCTGGCTGTGGATCCAGCGCTGCTGGAAGGCTTGCAGGGCTGTGTGGATGTACCCACAGCTCCTGGAGCCTCCCAGAAGCTCAGGTACAAAGGAGCAGTTGCCAAACAGAGCCCCATGGACACTCTGGCAGAGATCCTTCAATGTCTTTTATCAGATGCCATCCCTGTTACGTTTCTAGTCATTTGATGAGACAGGCCAGAATGGTTTCATTTCAGAGTTTTGTTTTGGCTGTCCTTCAGCTGCTTGTGATTTGTGGGACTGTAATTTCGTGTGCCTTCTGAGGTCAAACTTTTTAAGTACCACACTGCTGTGATCAGCACTTAGTGCTGTGCTCTGTTGTTTGGGTTTATCTGGAAAATGATAAGGAAAAAGACATCGTCTATCTCCCAGCTTCACTGGGATAAGCGTTAATCTTCACTGGAAGCTCATGAATAAATAAATGTTTTTTGAGGATGCTGCGAAGAGCACAGAGGATTATTGGAGCAGTGATCCTAACTCGGAGGGCATTGTCATCTGTCAGTGTGGTGTGGTAGATGGGTGTTATCTATTGGGAATTTGGTCAGCCAAGCTTATGCAGGCCATTAAAAAGTCAGGTTTTGTCAACAGCTGCCAGACAGTAGTTTGGAGGAAAATAAAAATTGTGATTTTATGTAGGAGAGAAGCTGTGAAATTTTGTAACTTCCATTACTCACAGAATTTACCAAAAACTGACCTCTTCATTGCTTTTGGGATTCTTTCCCTGTCGTCTGCGGAAATGCATCATGAAACAATCTGTATATAAGTATAGGACCCACTTCTCTGACTGGGATCAGCATTGAGACCTATATTTGAGACACATTTCCCCCTCCGGAAAAGTGCTTAGAAACTCCAGATTCTAAATGTTTTCTTTTCATTTGCATTTGTGCAAATTGTGGCTGGGGTAGAGTTAATTTACAGAAGAGGCAGAAGTAAAGGTATGTACAAGAATTATTGAAGATGATGTCACGTTCTTGGTGTGCATTGCTGAAGAATTGTATTTTGAGGGTTGCAGACTTTATGTAGTAGAAACTGCTGGGAAAAAATAGCTGTAATTGATGAACTGGGTTGTCGAGTTGACAGAGAATACATAAAAATCACTGCATTAACAGAGTTGGGAGAGACACGATAAACTTTTTATTAGTAGAACAAAGTATCATTTGATTGTGTGTTCGGCTCCATCATTAGGATTTTTTTACTTTCCAAGTTGTATTTAAATTGTTTACTCCATTGCTAAAATGTCTTGTCACTTGATAGCTCCCAAGGTGAATGTGACCTTTGACATCAGGCCTGATCCTTTATTCATAGCCAAGCAGTCGAAGATTGAATTATTAATGCATTCAGCTCATTGGGTGAACACTAAAGTGAGCAAAGGACTATACTGAGGAGAAAAACTCCAATTATCACTGTACCAAAGAGCTCTTTGTTTACGATACCGTGTGGTTTTACTGTCCTTGTTTATGTCCTCATTAAAACATTTCTGGTCACTCCTGTGTTCCAGGTGTTACAAGGAATGGCTCCTCAGGCTGATATAAAGGCCTTGATTGATTCTGTAGGACCTGAGGGAGTGACTTTGTTCCTGTCCAGCTTCTCCAGCCACCAAAGGTGTTGGATTTGGTGTAGCCTCAGCAGCAGCTTCCTTTGCCGCCACAGGATTCTGTAGCCTCCGATGGTTTCCATTCCCTGAAGAATGGCAAGAAGGGAAAGAAACTGGGGGAAAAGGATGTTGGCTGGGAGGTGCCCCAAAAGAGAGCTGATTGTGTGGGCTGGATGGAGTCTGCTGCTCTGTCAGGGTGCCTTGTGAGAAGGGATCAGTAGAACAAGCAAGCAACAGGGAAAGAGATAAACGAAGTGGGAGAATGAAATCAGAACAGAACAAGTTGCTTTGGAAAAGTCTGACATGTTTTAGAGTGGCCCACGGCAAAACACATACATTTTTGATTGTTATTATTATTACTTTGGACACGGAATGCCTGGAAATGGGAGAAGAGCTTCCTAACACGCTGTCCCTTGATACAGCAGGTCTGTTACAGGGGTTTGTGCTTTTGTACTCCTGCTCTCCCCCCTTGTCAGTGTCAGGCTAAGGCAGCAGAGCTGAGCTGCACAGGGACAGAGAGGAGGCAGTAAGAGTGTTCCCTTTCCTTACCCTATTTGCTGCTTTCAAACATTGCATTTTGAAAGCTGAGAAAATGTAATTTAATAATTTTTGCTTTCCTGCACATTTCCCAAAACACTTCTTATTCTCTTGCAGCTGAAATAAGGTTGGTCATGTGGCAAAGGGTAAAATAGAAGTGTTTTATTACAGCTGCTTCTTTTACTAGCTGGTGGAGTGAAAAAACCACAGTGAGAGCAACTGAAATGCTAAGTTAAATTTATGTTTGTTCTTGGCCTGGCACTATTTACAGGAGAAGTTGTGATGTTCCTTTCTGAACCTTCTGGTAACTATTACCATGAAGGATCATGGACCTCAATTAATATTTGCAAATTCCTGCTAGTAAGTAAAAATAGCCAGAAGTTATTACTGTCCTCGAAAAACAAGGTTATTGACGTCAATAAAATATGTAATAACATTATCCAGGAGAACTCTAACGTCCCACAGGCAGAGTGTCAGTGGTGTGGGCAGGCACCACGAGTGAATGTGTTGTGTATCCGTCTGTGTGTTAGAAGTCCAGCAGCCTCAGTGCACGTGCACACCCTAAATTCACTGTTCTAATGATTGTTAAGGCTTGAAACCTTTTCGGTTGTGGTGGCCAGATTTTCATGGTTCGGTGTCTGTAATTTTACTGACTTCTTCACAATTTTGTGGAAGACCTGGGCTGCTTTTACACTCATTCTGCTCAAACACAGCCTTTGCAGGGGAGCTGCCCAGGACCTGCTGAGGGACTTCTCCAGTTCTCTACCATGGATGCTGGAACCGATGGCATCAGATAATCCCTCTGTGCCAAAACCAAAGAGTCTTAACAGTTATATGGGGGTAAACATTCTCCAGGTCCTATGAGGAATTGATAAAATACACTTTTGAAACACAAAAGTGGGAAGGGTGGTATTGAGACACTACTGCTGTGATAGCTGAAGTCTTAGGATGTTGCTTTGACCCATCTCAGACTTGATGGGTTGGTGCATTTTCTTTTTTTCCCTTCCCATTTTTATTTTCCATTTTCAGTATGACTGGCACTGCTGTATTTTTAGACAACTTCAAGCATTTATTTTCGTTTTATGTTTGTTAAATTGTGATGGTTTATGTACCCTGAGAGTTTAACTCCATCCTGTACATCACAAGGCTTTCTTACATTACTCATTGTATCAGTTGGGATTTTGAGGCACAGGCTTTTACACTTGCCAGGTTCTCCCCTTCTTGAATTTTTTTTTTGCTAGGGGAATGGGAATAACTCTAAGTGAGTTGATGTTTAGTGCTGAAAAGAGCGTAATAGCCTTTTCCTTTGTTCTTTTCCTTCTTTTATTTCCATCATTGTCTGTGTTTTAATGGCCATGCGTGTCACAAAGTAGATTTAAGCTCATAATTCCAGCTGTTACACATACATGGAGCTGTACATTACAGTGTCAGCCTGCAAATAGTGCTGTGCCTGTTCAAGGTACAGGACTGTAGAGTGCCCATCACTACAGTGGTAAATTGCAGGTCAGTCATGCAGCTTTTCCAGGATATCAAGTTGATAACTAACGAAAGGGACGATTGAGTTTCTGCTACATTCCCCCCAGGTGTGGGGGCACTGATGTGAAGTTATCCCAGGGACACATTTTGGAGATGTTCTTGGCTTAATCTCAAGGGATATTTTCCCACACACCAAAACACAGCACCAGTCTTGAGTGCCATCTCCATCCCTTCACGGCTGGAAGTGTCACAGCCCCCTGAGCATCCCAGATTTATAACATCAGTTCCTTTAAATGTTTTTCTGCTTTTCTGGACAAAACCCATGAAGAAAAGGAAAACCTGTCTGTGACTATGGAGGAGGTACAGCCACTGCTAAAATGTAGCAGGAAACAGAGAATTCACTAATTCACTTTGGGATCATGGGAGCATCTTTAGCCTTGTGGCATTTGCTAGACCAGTAGCAAGAGATGTTTCAAACAGGAATTCTTGTTTCTCTTACCACCACCACTTTCTCTCCTCTTTAAAAACACATCACGTGCAGCATTTTGTTGCTAGGTGCCTGCTTGGCCGAGTGCTGGTTTCTAAGCATGCTTTTATATTTAACTAACCCCAGCACAGCTTGCGAGGGATTTTGCCCCCATGAGTTCTAATTTTCCCTTCACTGTTTGCTGTATTTTTGGGTAAGGAAAATTCCTTCTTTCTCTTCATAAATTTAATTGAGATAATGTCTCCCAGCTAAATGTAGGAGATTTACATCTCCTTCTTGGAACTAGAGAAATTCTGTACAGTAGTACAGCTGGATTGGGGCTACTGTCAGAAAATGTTGTAAAGAAAATATCAAATTAAGTGTTATTTATTTTTAGCTCTGTAATTTTTAGTTTTGCCTCACTTAAAGAACTTTTAAAAAAAAAAAGGTAGAGAATTTATCGCTATTTGCTCATGATTGATGCAAACAAATTCCACAGAGATTTAAGGGAAAATAGTGGTAACAGAGAGCACAAAAGTCTGTCTTTCCAAGAGCAGAGGCCATGCACCTTTCCATTGATTTAAAATATGCAGGAGTTAGATTAAAAGTTCCTTTAAGTTGTTTAAGTAACCTCCCTAAGAGGGTCTCACTTCAGGGAGTTGTTAATGTGGGGCTGTCTCTGCCAGCACAGAGCGTTGGAGCAGACAATGAGATCCTGTGGGAGGGAAGTGCCCATGGTTTGTTCCTTGGGATAGAGAGCTCCCTGCCAGGGACAGCCTCACTCCTTCTGGGGCACTCCAGTCTAGGGAGGAATGTCATATTTTCACTTGCTTTGCTTCCTTGCTGCCTTTTGTTTTCTCAGAGAGGAAGGAGGTATCCTGAATTACACATAAAGACACCCCACTTACTCTGAAACAGCAGCAATTGAAAACTATAAACCCACCATCCACACCTGTCGATTTTTTTTACAAAGGCTAAAGAAAAAGCAAAATCGAGAACAAAATGTTGGCATAACACTCTGAAGCTTTTCAAGCCATTCCATCAGCCTGTGTGACATATTAACCAAAATTCTTTGGGTACTTCTGGGCTTTAGGGGCTGCTCTTGGAGTTTATCTGCAGCACTCAATCAATCAGATTGTGTTGCCAGGATATAAAGGGTGATCAGAGAAATCTCTTCATACCTGGTATTGTACTAACAACAAGGGTGCTTTATTGCTTTTCTGTAAAGGAAAGAATAATTTAACAAGGGAGAAGAAAATTTAGGGGCTGAGCTTTCCTATTTGGAATTACCGTGAAAAGTTGGTTTCATTTCCCCCTGCAGCACCAATAAAATCAGGATGAAAAGCCCATTGCTTTTACTGAAGCAGCAAAAGTGAGTAAATTGTTTTGCTAAAATTCTACTGAAATAATTTCAAATAAACACAGATATTTATTCTCTGGAGTTCATTGTAGCGAGAGTCGCATTTAGGGATAGAAGGTGGTACTAGTTATGCAGTGAGGGATGAATCTGCTTAACTTTCAGTGTGATGTAGTCTGGAAATCCTCACAGAGTGTCCCCAGTTATAAATACTGATGGCAGCTAATTCTGCTTCATTACTGAGATTTGTAGCTGATGCTGGCACAGAAACTGCCCTTTCCTCACTCAGGTCCAGAGCAGATCAAACTGTAGTAGCTGCATAATGAAATGTGAGCACGTGTTGGAATGGAGTTTACCTTTGCTTCCCTCTGCCCTGGGTTTGGTCCAGCATGGAAAGCTGGGGTTGGTTTCTCTGGTCTCATTACAGAGCTTTCCCTGATGTCTGTGGAGATACATTGATTGAAACTGGCTCAAAATGTTCTTCTGAGATCAGATTCTTGCACTGGTCATTGGAAGTTCATCCTCAGTCTCCATCTCCTAGTATAATATTTTTTAAACCTTGCCCCTTCCTGATGAAGTTACAAGACATGCTGTGTGTTTACTGAAGGATGGAGCTCACTGACATTTACATACTGCTCTGGAGGAGAAATCTGCTCTCCTGAATGGCACAGATATTGCAATTATCACAGTCCTTTCTCTTTTTTTTTTCTCTTTTCTTCTTTTTCCATTTCTTCTTCTTTTCCTCTTTTTCCTCCCTTTTCTCCC
>VYZT01044895.1:0-23921 GCA_013400735.1 Pomatostomus ruficeps
ACCTGCAGAGCTGCCTCCAGTTCCGCTGCACCCAAAAGCAGACGCACCTGGAGCTGCTGGAGCCAGGCCAGAGGAGACCACGGAGCTGCTCTGAGGGCTGGAGCCCCTCTGGAGCCAGGCTGGGAGAGCTGGGGGTGCTCACCTGGAGAGGAGAAGCTCCAGGGAGAGCTCAGAGCCCCTGCCAGGGCCTAAAGGGGCTCCAGGAGAGCTGGAGAGGGACTGGGGACAAGGGCTGGAGGGACAGGACACAGGGAATGGCTTCCCACTGCCAGAGGGCAGCGATAGATGGGATATTGGGCAGGAATTGTTCCCTGGGAGGGTGGGGAGGCCCTGGCACAGGGTGCCCAGAGCAGCTGTGGCTGCCCCAGGATCCCTGGCAGTGCCCAAGGCCAGGCTGGACGGGGCTGGGAGCAGCCTGGGACCTTTAAGGTCCCTTCCCATCAGGGCAGGGAGTGAAACAAAATGAGCTTTAAGGTCCCTTCCCACCCAAACCATTCCAGGACTCTTTAATCATATTTTGGTTTTCTAACGGGCAGCAGGAGGGGAGATGTCCCATCGATGACACCTCTGGCAGACCCCAGCGGCACATGGTGGCACCCTGGGGAGTTTTGAGAGGGACAAGAGCACCCAGGGAGGGCAGGGGCTTGTCTGACCCCAGCTCAGCTCTGCTGCCTCCGTTCTGTTTGCAAGAAGCAGAGATAATAACACTGATTGATCTTTTTCAGCTCTTTTGAAATCGCAGGATAAAAGACTCTGGGCTTAACACCGGGAGAAAGGAGCGTGTCCTGCTGGGACAGCTCTTCCCTTTGTCCATGCCCTCGTGACGGTGACTTCTGCGGTGCTCCCTCGCCACCAAAGTGGCACCGTGAGGGATCCGTGTGACTCGTGCAGGGCTCGGTGTCACTGCCAGCCCACTCAGCCGGGGGTTACATCGAGGCAGCAGCCTTCGGGGATTGCTCTCAGGCCGGGAAAGCGCCCGGCCAGCTCCTCTCCTACCGCGGCTCCGCTGACTTTGACGGGCTTACAAGAGGGATGAACTCAATCCCTCAATCCTGGATTTCCCTCCCACCACCTCCCTGGCCCTAAATACGAGCAGCACGGTTTTTTGGGAAGAGGGAGCCCTCCAGCACCAGGGGCTTCCTCAACCACCCACCCACAGGCGGCAAAACCAAGACAAAAAGATGCCTCCACTCCCTTCCTGGGCTGGAGGAGAGCAGGAGGAGGTTGGCTGCGAGCTGCCTCCACATCTCCTCCATCCCGGGATTGCTCAGAGCGCTGCCTAATCCCTTGAGGAGCTTAAAGCATCCGCAGGGATCCACTGCTTTGCACGCTGAGCCCTGCAAAGCCAAGAACAGCGAAGGACACTCGCGACAGCCCCGTCCCCATCCAGGAAGGAGCTCAGCACCGAGGATGCCCAGGGGCAGCGCTGCCCACCACAGGTGCCCTTTCCAGGGGGAGAACATCGGCTCCCACCCCTCCTCCAGCACAGGGCCCTGCCCCAAAATCCTGATTTTCACCCTCCACGATTTTCACCCTCCATGGTTTTCACCCTCCATGATTTTCACGCTCCATGATTTTCATCCTCCATGATTTTCATCCTCCGTGATTTTCACCCTCCATGATTTTCACCCTCCAAGATTGATTTTCACCCCCAGCCATCCTGAGGCACAAACATCCATCAGGCAGGAGTTATCCCGTGTTTACCCCCCTGCCTGCCCACTGTCCCCTCCCCGCAGGGCACCCAGCCCTGCCAGGCTGTTTTCCCATGGTCAGTCCATGTAATAGCCTGTACATAACCACCTAAACACTGCAAACTCTTTGAAATAAGCACGGAAATTGGTTTCCAGGCTCCAGCAGTTTCTAAATAATGGATGTTTAAGATAATAAAAAAAAAAGAAAAAGCAAGTGACACACAAAGTGGATTCTAGAGGGGAAAAGAAAAAAAGGTGGAGCATGTTCTCAACAAAAAATCTCCAAGAAAACCTGAAGCAGCACGGAGGGACCGAGAAGCTCTGGCTGCAGCTGCCAATTTAACCCTGTGCTCTCGCGGTGGAGAAAACCTCATTTCCCTCTGCTCCCCCCGTAACTCCTCCTCACTTTACATTCCGCCTCGCCGCAGATGTAATATATTCTGTCAGCGCAAAATTTGGGCTGAAAAATGTGCTGGCCTTGGGGAGATGTCTGGATTGGATTGGATCGGAGAGAGGAGATGAGAAGGGTGTGTGCCGGGAGCAGTCGGGCGCGAGGGAGGGAAGGGAACTGGAAGGCATCAACCTTTGCCTCTCTCCGTTAGCCAAAAGACATCCCAGGTTACTGCACTAAGCAAAGGTCAACTCAACTGCTCATTCCTGTTGGCAACGTCACCTGCACGACTCCATTTCAGCCACAAAAGAGAGAATTTGCTTAAATCCATCAAAATTCCATAATGCTGTGCAAGACGGGCATCTCCCAGAAGATCATCAGCAAGAAGGAGGTGTCCCAGACGACAAAAATGAGGATTTGGGAGGCTGGGAACTGCTGGCAAAATGGGAAGGAGGCTGTGGTACCATTAAAAGGAAAACCGTAAGAGAACGGAGGAGCAGCGAGTCCCTGCTCACTGCTCCCGCTGCTCCAAGAGGAGGGAATTAGCCTTTCCTCTTCAAAGGGCATCAACAGCTCGGTCACCGAGAACCACCCTTCAGGGAAAGGGATCATTTAGGACAGCTAAGTGATGTTTCCCGCACCAGCAGCAGGATCTGCCCACGGCAAGACCCTCAAAGCAGCTCCCGGACGCCCCGAGGGCAGCGGCCCCGACGGGGACGGATGTTTGCTTTAATTACAGCGAGTGCGTGTTACCTTTACACGTCGCCCAAATCACCACCCCCGCGGCATAATTCACTCAAAAGGGGCTTTTTCACCCGAGTCAGCAAAACGAAGAGATTCAATTACAGCCTTTGACTGGGCCTGCTTATTGTTATTTATAATACAATACATCCCGGCGGCCGCAGAGAGAGATGTACAGGTCCTGAAATGTTGGCTGTCTTGGCAGTTAATTGAAACGCCGGCGCCTTGCTAGGATTGCTTGTCCCGGCCGCCGCGACGCCGAGCGGTGGCATCTACCTGCTGCACCGTAATAGAGAGGCACTGTCACCAAAGGACACCCGCGGCAGGGGCAGACCTCTGAACGGCCTCCAGCTCCCGCGCCGCGAACCCAACGGCCGCCCAGCGACAATGGGGGGTTTCAAATGCATCCTGGAAGAGCACTTGGAGGAGAATGGCTCTATTTTTGAAGAATGACACGGGGGGGATCCGCAGCCATTTCCTCTGAATGGCTGCAGACCCAGCTGCACTTTAGAAGCAAAGAGATGGATGTTTTTTTCTCCCCTCTGGCTGCTCTGTCTCACCCCATCTCTGCAGGGAAGTTGTGCTACCTGAGTCCTTTCTGTCCCTGCCTCGCCATCAGGGAGAGGATGCCGAGGTGGGAAAGGAACTCATTAGCTGGTGCCAGGGGCACAAAGTGGGAGGAGAAGTGGCTTTTCCTCCAGAGCAGGGCGGGATTCACTGGGCTTGTGGGAAGAGCTCGGCCCGGTGCCAAGGACTTCACAGCTTGCCTGGATCAAGGCACAGAGGGATAATTTCCCAGGCATGCAGCATCCAACACCACCGATGTGGGCAGCAAACACCCAGCAGCAGCTTCACAGGCACACACAAACCTCAACCAGCATTTCATGGACTCACAGAACGGTTTGGCTTGGAAGAAACCCTAAAAATCATCTCATTCCAACCCCCTGCCATGTACAGGAACACCTTTCACTAGACCAAGTTGCTCGGAACTCCATCCCACCTGGTCCTGAACACCTCCAGGGATGGGGCAGCCCCAAATTCCCTGGATGTCCCTATTTTATTTTGCTGGAGGAACGCAGCCCTGCAGCACTCACAGCAAGGTGGTGGGAGAAGGGGAGAAATGAGAAGTCTGGGATGTACCAGCACCTGTAGCCCTTTGCTGGGCTGTCACCTGCTCCTGGGTGCTCCATGGAGAGGGTTGGGACAGGCACAGGAGTTCCTGCATGAGGATCTGCCGGCAGCCAAGGAAATGAATCAAATCTCACCGTGCCTTAGAATCACAGAACCATTCAGGCTGGAAAAGCCCTCCAAGATCATTAAGTCCAATCATTCCCCAGCACTGCCAAGGCCACCACTAAATCTTGTCCCCAAGTGCCACCTCTATGCCTTTTAAATCCCTCCAGGAACGGGGACTCCTCCACCGACAGAGCAGCCTGTTCCAGCACCTGACATCCCTCTGGATGAAGAAATGTTTCCTGTTTCTGACATGAGCCAGGATGCCTTTGGCCTTCTGGGCCACCTGGGCACTGGCTGGCTCGTGTCCAGCCCTCACACAAGAGCTCTTGTGCCTTGCCCCAAAGTGCCACCAGTGGAAGTCACGGCTGGGCAGGAGCAGGGCTGGCTCTGCTGCATGGTAACTGTGCTCCTGGGACTGCCCTGGATCCAGCCCACTCCTAACAAAGCAGGAGAGGCCTCTGACTTAATCCATGCACAGGAATAATGCTCAGGTGAGCCATGCCAAGGAGGCGGGAATGCAGATCCAGCCAGCCCAGAGCCTTTCCTTGATGCTCCATCACTTGGAAACCCTGGAGGAACTCGATGGGAAGCAAACATCAGGTGCAAACAGAGGCAGGATCAGCCAGGAGGAGAGATTTCTGTGCCAGCAGGAGGGTGAGATGACATCTTTCGTACCGAGCTCTCAGCCCCGACAGTAAACACTCAACTAACCTTATTATTATTATCTTTATGTGCCTATAACTTGCTTCAGTGACCTGAGACAAAGCCGCGGTTTTCGACGGGAATCATCCGAACGCCTCTGAATTCTTCCCTTTCCACTTTGGAAAGCGCTCGTGCTCCTTACGGAGGCGTGGGCTCGGCTCCAGGCAGCCCCATCCGTGGAACGCTGCCTGCCTGCTGCCTGCCCGCGTCCCTTGCAGCCAGCTCCTCGCCGCCTTTTGATTGATTGATCGGCGTGGCAGCCTAATAAGCGATAACAGCACATATGACAAACTAAACAACCATCTAATGAATTGATTGACATCCGAAGGATTTGACTTGATGCACAACCCCAGTCACAGATAAGGTTAATGAGGGAGAAATTAAAATGTAGCTCAATGGGTAATGAATACAGCATGTGCCTTGTTGGAACACATGCCAGATCCATCACTCTGAATCAAGTGGTGGTAGCAATTTCTAAATTATTTATTGCACCCCTCATCCTCCTGTCTCGAGGGAAGAGGCACTCGGACTGGCCTTTGTATTATTTTTATGTATATATATATATATATAAAACTGTGTCTCCCTGTCTGTGCATTGTGAGCATCCATAGCCAAAGAAAATTGCTTTGAATTTTGCAATTTTCATGTTGGTTTTTTTCCCCTTTTTGTAAACTCAATAGCAAAAAAATACAACAATCCAGAACCTGTCATGCCATTTGAATCATAATAGCTACAAATTCACTCCTCTGAATAAATGGAGAGGCTTATTTATCAAATATATACAAGATGTCTGTCTAGTTGTTAACACACAGAGGTATGAGTAGGCAGAGGAAATCGAGAAAGTTTACATATTCACTGCTGTCTCCAGGGACCTTCCTTTTCCTCCTACTTCTTATTCCCTCTCCCTTCCCCCAGTCACATCTCCAACTTGCTTTGACTTGCTGTGTTTTTCTATTTTTTTTCATTTTTTTTTGCCTCAAATGTGTCTGGCTGACAAAACTTGGGCTGTCAGAAATGATCAAGAGATGAAGTTGCCAAGGAAGGGGAGGCAGATTTGCATGGAGATGCATTTCCCCACGTCTCACTGCCTGCATGAGAGGGGATCTCCTCCACTACCCAGGAGCTGAGCAGGGGACTCTCAGTCTGCTGGAAATACTGGATTATTGCGTGGATTTCTTTCCACTTTGGGAAAGGGGAACCCAGAATCACCAGAAATTCGCTAAACTGGTTCCCAAAGGGACAGATGCTGCTGGAGAGAGGACTCAACCAGCACCATACGGGCTCTCTGTATTTTTATTCCTGAACTCCAGGGTACTCAGAGCAGTGATCACGGATGTGCTGTCCAAAGGGGGATGAGGAGTGCACAGAGACTGGGGAAATGGCTTCCCACTGCCAGAGGGCAGCGATGGATGGGATATTGGGCAGGAATTGTTCCCTGGGAGGGTGGGGAGGCCCTGGCACAGGGTGCCCAGAGCAGCTGTGGCTGCCCCTGGATCTCTGGCAGTGCCCAAGGCCAGGCTGGATGGGGCTTGGAGCAGCCTGGGACAGGGAAAATTGTCCCTGGCATGGCAGGGGTGGAACTGGATGAGATTTAAGGTCCTTGCAACCCAAACCATTCCCTGATTCTATGAAATGCAGAGCCTGCATCCAGCCAGAAAACACCAACTACAGCCCTTCCCTGCAAATACGGGAACTCCTGTGGCTCCAGGTCCTGAACGATCCACCAGGGTGTCCCAGCTGCTGTGCTGAGCAATCAGCAGAGGAGACCACCCCTTCAACCCCTCTTGGGTGAACCTGAGAGCCAGGGAGAGCCTGATTACCCTTCTCCTCATCAGCAACCTGAGGCAGTGAAGCCAACAGGTCTGAACTGTGTTTTCCACTAAATCCTTTACAAAGAGTGCCTGGCTGCTGTGGGAATGAGTCCCTGCAGCAGCACAGAGGCAAAGCCTTCACTAGGACCAGGCCTTCTGTCTCTGTCCCACGTCCTCCCCAGCAGAAAGCCCAGCACAGACACAGGAGATGGATAAAACACAACCCTGCAGCTTCCACAGGCAGGCTGAGGTCAAACCGCATCCGTGGGGAGGTTCAGAAAACACCTTGAGGGCTCCCTGACCTTCCACGCCACGTGTGGGACTGTGTGGAAAATCCTGCTGGGAAAAGCCAGCGTCCATAAAGGAGACAGAGGAGTCCTGTGAGTTTATTCCAATAAAGGCAGAGCCCACCCGGGCACACACCCGCCGGGGTTTCTCTCTCAGGTTTTGGAGGGCACAGCCTCCTTTTATCCCAAACTCCCGGCCACACAGTGCCCTCTTCTTTTCACCATTGCTGAGGTACCAGGAAGGTGCAGCCTTCCCAAACCGCCTGCCCCATATCCCACCTCGAATCCACTATTCTACCCCAAAGTTCTGAAGTTCAGCCTTGTGCAGATCCTGGTCTGATTCAGGAACCAAATTGTCTGTGTTTCAGGAACCAAATGGGCTCTGTGACAAACCTGCTGCTTGAAGCAGGAAGAGATATTAAGACCCATTTCAAGGACATTCCCACCCATCCCCTCACCTATGGAATGGTTTGGAAAGACCCCAGCGCCCATCTTCCCTCTCCGGACCCGGAGGTCACTGCAGATGCCGCCGCAGAAGGCGTCCCCGTGCCGCGGATCGCTTTCCTTTCCCACCAGCAGGAATGTTTGCAGATGAGCAAAAGCTTCCAGAAGGCTCAAGTGAAACATCCACATTTTTTAGGTGCTCGTCTGAACCCATTAGCACATCTTAATTGCTATCGGCACAGAGGAACGCCAGACTTCCCCGCGTCTGCCGAGTCTGTCTGCCTGCTCGGGGATGAGGGGAAACCACCGGCGCACAGCCCCGCATCCCGCCGGCTGCAAGTTCGGGCTCCTCTGTGCGCAATCTGTCCCCGGGGCTCCTCAGCTGTTTGCAGGAGGAAGCAGCGAGAGGGAAAGAAGCCAAGGCTCATCTTGCAGCCCCGCTCTTGGTGAGCGCCGGGAATCGCACCGGGGTTTGCCAAAACACGCCGAGCCCAGAGAGACCCCACTCCCAACGCCGGGGACATCCCACACACCGATGCTTTACGTGTCCTCAGCACCTTGGGGACATGGGGCGGTTGTCCGAGGACAGAGAGGCTTCCCCAAGCCAGGGCGGGAGGTGGGAGCCAAGGGACAGCATCTCCCTGCCCGCTCCCGGGCAGACCCCGCCGCAGCGCCTGGGAAAAACTTGGAGCTGCTGCAGAGCATCAGTTAATTTGTCATCATGGAAACAGCCAGCCCGGGTCAGCGGCTGTTGGCGGAGGAGTCAGGAAGTGCTGCTGGTGGTGATCTGTTTTGCCTTTTTTTTTTCCCTTTCATTCTTTTAAGGAGATTTCTCTTCTTGTTTTTAAAAAACGCTGCCTTGATAAGGAATTTACCAGGGCAAAATGAGATTACACGGGAGCTTGGAGTAGCTAAAAGCAGCAGTTTGCTGGGGACTCGGAGGCTGCTGCTTATCCTATCTCTCTATCACCACATATATCCTTCTATCTAATCTATCTAGCACCATATATACCCTTTAGCTCGCCAGCTCCCACAATCCCTGCCCTCTATCCATCATCCACCTATTCATCAACACACGTCCAGCTCTATCTACCTGGCCATCACTATAAATATCCCATCCATCCATCTCTCTCAATCTATCTCTCATCAGAGAGACCCTTTCCCTACCTCTCCGCGTATATATCCACACAAATATCCACTCCCCTGCCCTGTCTGTCCATCTGTCACGGGCACAGCGCTCAGCCCCTCTCCCCCGGCCCTCACCTCACGTATCCTCCCATCCGCCGGCCCATCCATCACAGCCACTTGCTGTGAGGGGCTCGGAGCCTCTCTGCTCCATTGACTGCCCGAGGGCACCAGGTATTTCCCTGTGGATCGCTGGATCCACAGCCCACCCAGCAGCAGGGCCTCTTCTCCCACCCTCAGCAGAGGGTTGTGCTGGGAAAGGCGCTCGGAGCCGGGGCCAGAGTGGATATGGAGTGCTCACACTGCTGCACCTGCACATCCACGGGCAGCAGCCAGGAGAAAAGTCCTGGTCTGGGCAGGAACAAACCATAGGAATGCACAAAACCCAGCAGACGCTCACAGGGAAGGTGCTGAGCGCCTTCTGCAAGGTGCAGTAGGGATGTAAAGAAAATCCTGATCCCCACGCTAGGGATCAGTTCCCTGCAGCCCCTCAAGGTGCAGTAGGGATGTAAAGAAAATCCTGATCCCCACACCAGGGATCAGTGCCCTGCAGCCCCTCAAATCCTGCCCAGCCCCTCTAGCAAGTGCAAGGGGAGAGGAATTTTCCTTGCACAGATGCACATGCCACCAGGGCTCCAAAAACGCCATATTCCGTCCCCAAATCAGCCGCTGACCAAATCACACCATAACCTGTCCCTCGCCAGCTGCCAGGCTGGCACAGCGCCTCCAGGCTGGAGCCCAAGGCAGCTCAGGCTCGGGATGGTGGGGGGAGGATGCTGCCGAGTGGCACCGAGCCACAAAATTTGCCAGAGAGAAGAAAACACCCGAGCGGTGCTTAAAAACTGAAAGCTGTTACTTTAATTACGGGCTTTCTGCTTTATCACCAATAGCGTTTCTCACACATTCATCAGCAAACCTGGTAATAAATCAATCGCGGGTAGCCAGGAGCTGCAGTCTGGCTCCTTCCCTTTCTCTTGCCTGCTCCCTGCGAGCTCTCGCACCATTAGTATGCAGTCCGGCACTGCCAGTCTGTGCATTCCTCATCGGCTTTGGGCTGGAGCTGGTATCAAGCGGATGCCCCCAGCACAGATTTCACACAGGCAGCCTTGCCCGTGGGGAAGGCAGGCGCTGGTGGAGGAGCTGCTGGACGTGCCTGCGTCTCTCAGGGCACGAGCACAGTCCTGGCTGAGCGCTGGAGGGGTGTTTCTGCATCCACAGGGGATTTTGGGATGGGGGAATACAGGGATGGGGCAGGGTACTGGGGCAGGCGTCAGCTGCTGTGCGTGTTCCCGCTCCGTCTGCTCCTTGTTTGTGCCCAGAAATCCCGGTGGAAGGGCAGGGTGGGGGCTGTGGGCACACTGGCTGAGCAGAGGGGTGACCTCAACCTCGGCTACAAAATCTTTTCCATGCACAGCCCACCTGGCAGGACACTTGAGGCTGGGGACAACCACAGAGGTGTTTCCCTGTGCCTTTGCTGTGCCCCTGCGCCTGAGGCAGTCATGAAAAGCCAGCTCTGCTACCCGTCCCACACCCAAAAATGCCAAAATTTCAGGTCAGCTGCGATGGTGCAGCATCCAGTCATGCTGCACTGGAATTGCCAGTGTTATCCCTGCACACACCAGTCCCTGGAGAGGATATTGCATGTCCTGACTGTCCACAGCTCCCAGGAAGGGCCAAATCCTCCTTGCTGGAGCAGGATTCAGCCGTGGGCACTGAGGCTGAGGATGCTGATCCTCGCTGAGGGCTCCGTGCGTGGACTGTTTGACACCTGCCCCCTCCTCGACCTCCTGCCGTCCACTGCAGCAAAACCAGCGGCAGCTCTGCTGCTGAAACACAAATCAAACAATTCCAACCCTTTCATTCCCCTATCACCTCTGCCAGCTTCCCAAATCTATTTTCCTCCTGTTTCCTCCTGGGTTCACTGCACTGTGGCAGAGATGAGCCCCTTTCCCCTCTCCCCTCGCCCCACGCTGCTTCCCAGCAGGCGTGTGAGGGCTGCACAGATGTGCACAGCAGCAGCCCAGATGTGCACCGCACACTGCCAGGCTGCCAGGGAGGGAGCAGCCTCCCAAAATGAGGAGATGGGCTCCCTCCAATTGCTGCTGGAGCGAGTGTGCAAATCCAATTGACCTTGAACACTAATTGGCCCTCTAATTAACACTCAGCAGAGAAGCAAAGGGCCAAGGGGAGATTTTGCAGAGGAGGTGGGAAGAGGAGCAGCCATCCCTCCGCGCTGTGTTTCTGTGTGGATGGAAGGACACATCTCCCTGTTTCACCAGGAAAATCCCTTCCCTGAGGCTCATCCTTGGGAGCGGGAACCAGCCGGACATTCCAGGACCACAGTCCCAGGGAAAGTATCCTGAGGCAGAGTCATCCCCCAGCCCAGCACTCACCCTGGCACCCTCACAGAGCCCCACACGGGATCACAATGATCCTCCCGGGATGTGTCCCTGCGTGGATCAGCTCCAGCCTCCCTGCCGGGGTTTGCATCTCCGTCACCCCCTCCATCATTCTCTCCGTGTCTGGCCCTCCCACACCCACATTTCCCTCCCCTCATCCCCTCCCTCAGCCCGGCATCAGGAGCTCCAGGTTTGACATTTCCATCCGCGGGTTATTTACAGGAGGGCACACCCGAGCAAGCGGTCACAGGTGATTTCCCCGCGCCGCCGGCTCCGCTCCGCACGGAGCCGCAGGGGGCAGATTCCTCACTGCAGATATCATTAATTCTGCAAATCCCCAAATCCCACCCTCCTGCCATCCTCATCCTGGGGAACGTGGAGCCACGACTGGCTAAAGCCGGCAGCAATCAGAGTCCGGCAGGAGCTCCTGCTGTCCTGGCTGCTCTTCCCTCCACAGCCCCAGGGGAAGTGGAGTCCCTCGGGCTGGATCCTTCCTGGTCCATGGGCAGCTGGAGCAAACAGGATGGAGTAAAACCCTCCATGGCTCTGCTTCTCAGGCAGGGAATTGCTGGGGTGGTTTGGATCCAGCAATGGAGGAACCCAAATTCCGGGCTGGTCCTGCTCTTATGTGGGGTGAGGCTGAAGAGCATCACTTGCCAACCTCAACCCAGCCCTTAACGCTCTTTCTTCCAAAAAATAAACCGATACCAAGTGATTGCAACCACTAGGAACCGAGGGAGATTCATCTGCTGCGATTCCTGCCAGGAGCCGCCGGTGAACCGGAAAATCGTGTCACAGCTCCTCTTTGGAGCCGCTCCTGCAGAAGGGACACCTTGAGCCTCCAGCTCAGGCGAGCTCCATCACTGTCTCCATTTCTCACATGGACGGTCAGAAAGGAGACAAAGCCGTGCCTGCAGCTGCTCTGGCTCAGCTGGCACAGCCTGCCCCGAATCCTGATGCTGCTGGTGAAGCCCATCCAGCAGGGGTGGTGTCCCAGAATGGCTGGGCTGGCTGGGATCTGAGGAGTTGGGCATCACCTCCACCCTCAGCAGTGCTCTGGGTCCAGTCCAGCACACACACAGCACCCCAATAAAACCCAGTGCTCCTGGCTCCCTCGCTGTGGGACTGGGATGGGAAGGTGCCCTCCCAGTGAGCTCCCAGTTCCCAGCCCGGCAGCACACCCAGGAGCTCCCCAGCCGCTGCTTCCTTCCCTCGGTTGCCTCCCTGACCATAACCACTCCTTAATTATTTAACGTCTGCAAAACACCTCGAGACTTTGCACGGGAAGGGAGATGAACTGCGCGACCTAAAATTGGTCTTTTCCATCTCGAACTCCTTGCATTTTATCCTGGGATGAAAGGAGCTCTATTAGGCAAAGCATCAGAATTATTAGATTTCCTTGGAGCCCTAACAAACGGATATTAGATTATTACTGCAGATGCATTTCTAAGGCACTCATCACCAGAGTATCTGAGCATCAATTACACAGATTTAGAGATAAAAAACGCTTTCCCCTGGAGAACAGGGTACAAAACCCCTTCTCTTTTTGCCTCCCTTCCCCATCTTTTCCAAACACATTTACCTCCCTCCCACTGCCTTCTGCAGAGCTGGAGCTGCTTACGAGGAAAGCTCTCGGGTTGATGGGCAACCCTGCAATCTTTGAAACATCTGAAGCAGCAAAAGCTTTTTGTAAAGACTGGCAGGAGTCAGCTGAAGAGATTTCAATGTGCAAATGGACATAAAAAGATGCAAGAGGGGGAATGAAACGTTGGATTTATTGTTCTAAGGACAAAGGATTTGCCATTAGATGAGATGACCCCACGGCCTGGCTCCAGCACCCACAGGTCACAGTGCACAGAAAACCCATCCTGCTTTTGGGGTGAAAGGGAAAAATGGAAAAAAGTTCAGGTTTGACTGCGTTGATAAGGTCTCTGATAAATCCCTGCCTTACTATTGCCATTATGCTAACCCCTAGCAACACCACAGGAATTGGGCTGGATATTGAACACACAAATCCACGGCTGGAAGTGCTTAAAGGCTGAAGAGAAAAGATCAAAGTTTGAGAGGGGAAAACACGGAGAAGGGGCTTGGCCAGGATCACACGGCTGGGACCAAACTGCTCCTCATCCCCCAGGCCCCAGCACACACGGGGACCACCCCACATCGCCCCTGCCTGACTCGGGCTTTCTCACCCTTTCAGCTGATCTTGCTTCCAGAAACACTAAATATCACTGTGAGTTTAATATCAGTGCGTGTTCTTGAATTTCATCTGCCGGATCCAGAGATTGTGATTTGGCCCAATTTCAGAGCAAAGCATCAAATCCATTCCTTTCACCGAGCCAAGCCCATTCCAACCTTGGGTAAATACTTCAGCACCACACTCAGGAGGTCCTTCGAGCCTCACAGCCCCCTCAACAATCTGTCAGAAGGGGAAAAACCCAAACAAAATCCCTTAATTCTCCTTCCAGACCAGGATCCCATCCCCAGTGCGGGTTCACGCTGCCTAGTGAGCCCAGCCCAGCTGCTTGGCTCATCCCAAAGCCCCTCCTGCGTGGCTGCTGGAGACAAAGCCACGGCTCCGGCCAGCCCAGCTTTGTCTGTCGGCCAGAGCAGCCACTGGGCAGCAGGGAAGGCAGCCCTACCTCAGAGAAAAGCTTTCAAAAGCACCTTCTGCCTCTGTCCATGGGCAGCACCCACAGCCAGGGTACGGCTCTCCTGCAATCCCAGCTCTGCCCCGCCAGGACCAGGAGCCCCATTTGTCAGTCTTGCAAGGGACCTTAAAAACCATTTTTTTCCACCCCCTGTCATGGGCAGGGACACTTTCCACTACCCCAGGTTGCTCCAAGCCCCGTCCAGCCTTGCCTGGAACCCTCCCAGGGCTGGTGTGTGTGTGTGTAGCCCTTCCAGCGGTCAAGCGCAGCCTCCAACCAGCACAGCTTTGGCATCCAACTGACTTGACACCACTGGGACGGACCAGATGTCCCTGGATGTGAGAGCGGCCAGCCCTGGGAGCGCTGTCTCCAGGGTTAAACCCTTTGCAGGGTAACTGGGAAGGCGCAGCTCATGCACAGGATGGTTTGGATGCAGCCACGATCCTGACTCCTGCCCTACAGGGAAAACTGCACGGGAGAGGTGAGGGAGAGCCAGGGCCCAGCTCTGGGACACTCCAAAGGAAGGGTTTGGGATGGGCAGGAGCCTGTGCAGAGGGAGGGAGCACGAGCAGGGGTTTGGCTCTGCCAGAGCAGGGCATGGTGAGCAAACAACCACGAATCCAAGAAACAGAGAATTCCTCCTGCCCCAGCACCGCCCAAGGGACTGGCACAGGACCCAGCACTGACTGTGGGTGCCAGGCACAGCCAAAGCTCTGATGGTACAGAACAAACCCCATCTCCCTCTTCTGAACGATCCCACAAGTGACGAGGTCAATGCACTGGGTCCTCTCTCAGGCACAGACGCAGTTTGGCCTCGTGCTGCTGCCCAAGCACGGCTGCAAAGGCACTTTCCAGCCCCAGTGGGGGCCAGGCACTGGCAGCACTTCTGCTCCTCTCCCAAATCCCTGCCGAGCACCCAACAGAGCCCGGGGATCTCATTGTCAAATCCCCAGGACTGCAGCTCTCTCCCCATCAACCCCACACAATTCCATCACCATCTTCACTACCTGTGCTGGGGAGAAAAAGATATTCCAGCACATCACCTGCCCAGTACAGATTTGTAAAAAGAGGAGGGAGGTTTCCCAAAGGTTCAAAGCCCCATCTGTTCCTCCTCTCCTGCAGCTTCCCCTCCATCTCGAGCATCTCTCCGTGTTTCAGGAGCAGCCTCAGAAATCGATGCTCACTGAATCACAGTTAGATCCTTTGGTTTATTTATTATTTTCCCAGCTTGAACTCAAACCTCCTTCCGCATGGCGAGAGCGGGGGATGAACCACGCAGCGTTTCGCCAGCACAAGCACGGCGGGAGGGACGAGACAACAGCGAGATGAGGAGGGCAGGAGTCCTTCCCTCCCGGCACATTGTACCGGCTACCACCAGGTTTCCAAAGCCCAGAACGGTTTGGATTGGAAGGGACATTAAAGTCATCTCATTCCAACTCCCTGCATGGGCAGGGGCACCTTCCACTATCCCAGCGTGCTCCAACCCCAAATCCAGCCTGGCCTTGGACACTTCCAGGGACGGGACAGCCACAGTTGCTCTGGGCACCCTGTGCCAGTGAGGAATGACCCAAGGCAAGTCAGTGATCAGGTGGTTGATGCAAATCTGGGATAAGAAGCTTGTCTGTGCCTGTCTGCTGCTGAACAATGGTTTTTCTGAGTATTCTTCTGGGTTTTGCATCACCTGGGCTGTGCTCAACACACCGGCCCTGCTGCAGTTCTCCTGCAAAGGCCGGATGAAGGAAAAAACCAGGCAGTTACCAAAACTCCCTGCAGCACGGACAGAGGGACACCAGGGCACGTGCCCTGCTCTGATATCTGCACCAGCAATGTGTCTCCATCACCTTTCTGCTCAGAATCTGCCACCTCCACCCCAGCCAAGCATCCAACACTTTGGATGTCAAGGACGTTGGATGTTTGTGGAGATGTTTGAAACAAGGAGGCAGGGCTGGCAGGGTCCCACCTTGGCTGTGCCCGCAGCCACACCGGGCAGCTCACAGGAGTGGGCAGCGGCTCCTTACAGCCCCACCAGAGGGATCCAGACCCACAGGGGCTTTCCCAAAGCCCAGTGCCCGGAGCAGATCCCTCCCTCAGCCCCGCGCTCGCCGCTCCCCAGCCGGGGCTCACCCCAGCCACATTAATTGCCAAGACGGCAGCGCCGGAGCAGAAAGCAACCAGCGGGGCTCCCTGGAAAAGCCAATCCCCACAATGAAGAGCTGATGGGATTTCTGTGCTGAGGAGGGCAGAGAGGGGCAGGGGTGAGGGAGCTGAGCGTGTCCCAGACAATCGCTCCGCCGGCGCTAACGTGCGGATAAATAGCCAGCGCCGACATCTGCTGAGAAATACCTTCCCCGCTCCACACTGCGAATTGCAATCTAATAATATCCCAACTGCCCCCCCCAATCCTTCTCCGTCCCTCCCCCACCCAATTACCGAGCCTGACATTATCCATCATCTTCCCTTTGTGTCGGCGAGAATCCAAACGCAGACGCCGGGAAATTAATAATAATTGTTGTGTCAAAATGCGGGATGTAATCAGGATGCGGCGTGGAAGCTAATACAAACACAAACAAATGGTATTTATCCTCCCGAAAGATCCCTCCCCTCCCTTCCCCGAGGGCCGCTGATGATAATACTCATGGAAGAGATGAATCAGTGCTAATATAGGGATTAGGAATAGATCCCAAACCCCAGCCCGGGCTGCAATCAAAAGGAGCGCTCTTAATTGAAATTAGAGCTGGGATTTCGGTGCCTCTGCAGAGATGGGTTAAGCCCGTCGGGGCTAAACAGAAGGGAAAATAAAAATAGCATCTTTATTCAAGAACGAGAAGGTGGGAATGAGAAAAAAGATCCTCTCTGGCTTCGACACACCTGGTTTGCTCAGCCTCGGCTTTGGAGCTGGGTTTTGTCCCAGCACCGATTCCTGCAGGCAGGGCAGGGACGATGCTCCCGCTTCTCCCTCAGGAACCTCTCTGCCTTTTCAGCTCGAGACGGGTTCAGAAAGGATATTTCAAGATCAAACCACACCTCCCATGCTCTGAGGGAACCCAGGGCAAGCTGAGCTCGGGGTCCTGTACCCGACTCTTTCCTGAAACTTTTTACCGCTCTGCAAGTGAAATGTGCTCTTTCCCCCGATGCTCACGCTAGCAGAGATAAGCGCTCTCGCTTTCATTCCTTTTATTCAGAAGCACAAAAGGAGAGGAAAAGACCACCTGAAAAATGGCACAACTCCTGCTTTTATTGCTGCTTCATTTCCCACATCCCTCTGCGCTCCAGGGCTGCCTGGACCGATATCCTCGGCAGCTGAGAGGCAATTTCATCACCCCACCAAGCCCACTTGAACCATCCATTCAGAGGGGCTGAATTCTTCCCAAATCCCAGTCCCACACAGGAGGGAAGGTGCTTAATGGCAGCATCTCATATTCTTCCTTTCCACAGGTTCTGGTGATTCCTGACTCCTCTTTCTGACTCTCTCCCAGGCCTCCGTGTCACCCTGAGTGATCCCTCGCCGTGGATGTTACTCAAAGGAGTCTAACACACATGAGAAGCAGAAAATAGGATCCAGGCAATGGATTATTCCCACGAGCGTATTAGCAATTCCTGCGCTTTAATTCCAAATTAGATTTTACGTCTAAAAACAGGTTTCTAAATTCTTGGCTCGGGCACCGTGCCACAGTCTGCGCCTCCCGCTAGCACACACAAACCCAGACTGAAAACTGGCCCCGAAATAAATCACCCAGCTCCAAACCCTCCTGCTGCCAAAGGCTGGGATTTGGCTCTGACCTTCACCAATCTCTCCAGCCTCCCACAGCCCAGTTGTGCAAAAAAAACTTCTGTGATTTTCTTTTTTTTTTTTTCCCAGCTAGGAAAATCCCATTTCCAAAGCCGAGAGACCGAGAGAAAACCCTCCGTGAGCAGTGCAGACTTAATTCATCTCCTCGGTGGCAGCAGGTCCTGGAGGGCAACCCAAGGGCTTGCAGGTCAGGAGAGACTCAGTGGAGTATGGCCAGTCAGAGATGACTTAGATGCATTCCCATTCCCCATTTAAACTTTCTGTATCTCCACATCTCCAGGAAAAGCTGGCCCAACAGCTCACAAGTGTTCAAAAACACGAAGGAACAAATGGTGATGCTGTTCCTCATGCTGGGATGGTGCCGTGGGTTTTACAGCCTGGCCAGGCTCGGATTTATACCTTGAGGGATTTATATCTCAAGGCTGCTGCCAGCTCCGAGGACGCCGAGCTCACCCGATGGTTGTAAGGACCACCACACCAGGCAGGGATTGGTTATACACACACCAGAGGTTTGAAGACCACCCCAGAAATTCCCCAGCAGTTTTTGTTTGTGCCCTCAATTACCGGTGCACCAGGATTAGCCCTACGAGCAGCTCCCAGCTCCAAAAAGCCCAGCTCATCCCACACTGAGCCGCTGAATCCAGTACAGGTCTTGAGCCCAGTCCAGAGATAAATTGATTTTAAACACAAGCACCGTGCAGAACCCGGGCACTGCGCAGCCAGCTGCCTTTGGAGCTGGTTTGCAGCTGGGCAGAGCAGCCCGCCAGGAGCTCAGGCAGGCACAGCTAAAGGAGCTCCCCATGGCCACAGAGCAGGGGCAGATCCATCCCAGCCAGATTCTGCTCCCAAAACCTTGGCTGGCTGCTCCAAGGCAGGAGTCTGGTTCCTCACCAGTAGCAGAGGTTGGTGCCTCTAAAAAAGCCCTGTGTAAGGAGGATGTGAGAGGCACCTCGGCACTGCCTCTGTCCCTGCTGCCCACCGGACACGAGGGCTGGAGCGCAGCCTCTGCACCCCAACAATGCTGTAGCACAGAGAATCCCAGAGTGGTTTGGGCTGGAAGGGACTTTACAGTTCATCCTGATGCCTGATGGTTTTTTGTCTTTTCTTTTTATCCCCTTTTTATCCATTTTTATCCCCTTTCCCTTTCCCTGTCCCCTTCACAAACACTCCCTGTCCCTCAGCCCTACATGTGGAGAACCCTTGGGGGCTGAGATTGAGCTCAGCTTGGGGCTTCTCTGAGGGGAGCAGACGGAACATCCCGAGTGTCTCCAAAGCAGAGGCTCCAGCCTTGCCCGGAGCCTCCTCTCTGCAACAGGTTTGTTCAGCTGGGCTGGAGTCTCCCTTGGGGGGGNTGTTCCCCCCTGGGCCGAGTTGTGTCCCTGGGATCCCATTAACCCAAGGGAATGTCCTGTGCCCTGCGCTGCTGGGGCTGCCTCGGGTTTGTACCAATCCTTAAAGCATCAATCCCATTCCACTCTCCTTCCATGGCAGGGACACTTCCCACTGTCCCAGGTGCTCCAAGCCCCGTCCAGCCTGGCCTTGGGCACTGCCAGGGATCCAGGGACAGCCACAGCTGCTCTGGGCACCCTGTGCCAGGGCCTCCCCACCCTCCCAGGGAACAATTCCTTCCCAATATCCCATCCAGACCTATCCTACTTCAGTTTAAACCCACTCAATGCTCCACCTAAAGAGACTCAGCAGAAGAGCAAAGACCTTGTCCCTCCTGCCCCCTGCACACACGTGCCTGATTCCCAAGCTGATTTCCCTGTCTGTAAAGCACATGTCCGCCCCGTCGGCATCCCGAGGCTGGCCATGGTCCAGGAGCAACTCCCGGCTCCACCAGCCCCTCGCCGAGCTGGAGCTGTCCCTGCATGATCCCTCTCCAGTCACAAATTGCGAAGGCGAAAGAGGAGCCGGGCGAGCCCCGGCGGCTCCGCGGCAAATCCCGCGCCCACGGCCGGGCTGCCGGCGGGATCACGGATTGGTGCAGGCGTGGAAATTCATTCATATGAATTTGGAATATAATACCTGACACAAGATGTATCACTGCTGCCATGCTGCAATCCCAGATAAGGACACAGCAGTAACAGATGGAGGAACAAGGCACTTATCTTGTTAGCTGATGGATTTATCTCTCCTCCCCCCACCCTTCCCTACATATTCCATAGTGTGCAGGGAGCCGCGTTCCCCGGCAGAGCAGCATATGGAGCACGAATTGATTTCTTCCTAACACCCCCTCCACACTTTAATTCAATAAGAGCTGGAGTGGCGGATAAACAGCTTGTTGTGCTAGGAAAATTTCAAAACAGTCAAGAAAATGTCAAACTGTCTTTTTTATGAGTGTCTTTCTTTTTTTTTTTTTTTTTTCCTATTTTTTTCCCCCCTTTTTTATTTTTTTCCCTTTTCGTTCCCCCTTCTCCTCGGATGTTCAGCGAGGAGCTCCGAGTCTGGAGCGAGCAGTCCTTCCCTGGCAGGCACTGGTGCATCTCCTGTCAGGCCAGTCCATGGCAAAAGGTGGCTTCGGTCCCATCCTTGGACGGGAGTTGGGAACACAGCGACTCCGGGTAGAAGATTAGGCAGATGGTTTCATCTGGCAGCTCCCTTAATCTCATTACTAGAGCTGGTGGAAGTTTTTAATGTGATCTCTCTCTCTCCTTCTCTACCCTCACTCCATTCAAAATGCCTTTTCTCAAAAAAAAACCAAAAAAAAAAAAACACAAAAAAAACCCAGACATGTTTCCTTAGTGGTTTCTTTGTTAGGAACAGATAAAAACTTCTTTAAAAAACCATTCAATTTTTATTTTTGGTGTCCTCTCCCTGTCTATTATTTAGCTGTGAAAAGGAGGAATTATTAGAAAAGAGGAAAAAGCACAATTTGATGTTTTCTGGTCCTCGCTCAAAAATATGGAGCACTTTGGAAATAGCAGGGACGTGTTTCTGAAGAGCGTCAGGCACTTTGTGTGCCCCTGCAGCCTCCTGTGCCAGGAAACCCAAGGAAAGGCTGAGGCCATGGGGTTTGTTTAGGAATTTGGAAATCCAGTCCTGAGGGACACCAGCACGTCCCACACTCAAGGGTCCTCATTGGTCTCCAGATCCCTCCCAAAACCTTGCTCCTGCCATTCCTCAGGAGCTGCCTGTTTGCTTCCACCCTACAAACCAGCCAAGAGCCCCCAAACACACCAATCCATCACCGCCTCCTTCCCAGCTCTCTCCACACCTCCCTAACTTGTTCTCCTGAGGGATTCTGACAAGATAAAACCTTTCAGGACCTCTCCTCCCCATCCATGTCTCCATTCAGGAGCTCATTTCCCCTGAACCTCCCTGCAGAGCAGCGACCACCGCAGTCCCACAGCTCAGCCTGGCACCGCCCGTGGCCTGAGCCCTCTCGGCTCTCAGCTCAAGGTGCTGCTGGAAACCATCTCCAGGCTGGTTTGGAGGAGGAGTTGGAGCAATGACGACCACTCTGCTTTCGTATTTTGAATAAAGTGACACCAACACAAGGAAAGAAAAGGGGAATGTGCTCCCAAGCACGACCAAACGGAAACCAAATGGATTCCCACAGGAAGAACAGAAGACCTTACTCAACCGAAGGAATAAAAATGTGTTCCTTAAAAAATGCAGGAGCTGCTGTGTTTCCTTGAAAACTTCTACAGAGCCTCGGCATGGACTCAGGAGAGGCTGTCACTCAGACACACAGGGGACACGCTGGTCAGGTGCCATGGGTGGTCTCAGCACCCTGGTCAGGACAGGGCACCACCTGCATCACCAGCAAGAGTTTTTGGAGGTCAGGCAAGAAACCAGCTCCCACAAACCCCACTCCAGGACAGTTTCATCCCCTGGGGAGCAGAAATGAAGAGAGACAAACCCTCGGGACAGGCACAGCGCGGGGCTGGGTCTGCACATCCCTGCGGGGTGAGCGAGCTCCGCTGCAGCAGCGCTCGGACGGGCTGGGCACGGGCTGGGCACGGGCTATGCGGGAGCCGGGATGGTCTAGGGGGAAAAACGGACCCGCAGGAGAGAGTCCAGGGAAGGAGGGCTCTGTCCTGCAGTTCTCCACCTCCCGCCATCCGCCTGCCGCCGAGCTGGAAGGCGAGAGCCGCCTCCCCACCCCCTCTGCAGCAGAGCAGTGCAGAAGGCTGCAGGATCCTGCAGGGAGCCGCGTGTTTAGCATGCAGGAGAGAGCGCCGAGCTGAGCCCTGGCTCGTGCCACGGAGCAGCCGGCCGGGAGCAGCAAATCGCTGCTGGAAGGAGCCGGGCGCTGCTGGATCCGCAGCCCCTCGCTGCTCCCCCTCCGCTCTCGTTCAGCTCCCGGCTGCACAGCAGGGATGGTGCCTCTTCTACCTCTGCCTCAGTTTCCCTCTGTCAGAGAATCCCATCGCCCTTCCTGCTACGGCCACAAACTGCTGGGGAGGAGCAGCAAGGAACTCAACCCTCTGTGCAAAAACCATCGTCTCCTTGCTCCATCCTTTCCTCGCTGCCAGCCTGCACTGGGCACCCACAGCCCCGGGGACAGTGGTGGCCCATGGGTGACCCATCCCAGCACCCAGGCACCCACGGGTGATCCCTAACAGCACCCAGGCACCCACGGGTGATCCCTAACAGCACCTAAACACCCACAGGTGATCCATAACAGCACCCAGGCACCCACAGGTGATCCCAAACAGCACCTAAACACCTACAGGTGATCAATAACAGCACCCACACACCCACAGGTGATCCCTAACAGCACCTAAACACCTACAGGTGATCCCTAACAGCACCCACGCACCTGTGGGTGATCCCTAACAGCACCCAGACACCTACAGGTGATCCATCCCCACACTCCAGGGTGATGCCTCCCAGCACCCAGGTACCCGTGGGTGATCCATCCCAGTATCCGGACACCCACGGGAGATCCATTTCAGCCCCACACTGAGCTCTCCTCCTCCGCTGCAGGCTGGGGCTCAGCCCCCCCAAGCCTTACCTGCCACCAGTGTCCCCACCTCGTCCCTTCCTGCCCTGTCTCCGTGGCCACAGCAGGCACAGCACACCAGCACCGAGGGCAGCCGCTCCCCGTTTGATGCCAGTGTCTCTGGTCAGCTCTGACCCCCCGCATCCACCTCCCCACCGAACAGGACATGCAGAGCCCCTTCTCCCCTCAGCCAGAACGTTTCAAACCTGCCCCTTTCAAAAGGAGCTCTCGCCAAGCACCCAATTACAGCTCCGTGGCTGAGGATGAAAAGCTGCTCTTGGAGCATCCTGTTTTCTCTTTATTTTCCCCCCTTTTCAAGGTTCCTTTTCCCTCCCTTCTCATGAGGTTAAAGAGCTAAAGACCAACTCAGAGGCAGATAATAGAGTGACAGCGCCTCATAAAAAAGCAGCCGAAGCTTTGGAGAAAGCTGGCATACGGTGCATTAGGGATTTCTGTCGCGGCAGCTGGGAGTAACAGTGACCCTCTGAACTCAATTTGCTCCACGGCTTGAAAACGAAGGAAAGCCTTTGGACTGTCTAACTCCTCCTTTGGCTTCCGAGGGTGGCTGTGGACTCTGAGCGAGCTTTCGGGGGCCCAGCGTGCTCCTCACCCTACAGGTGCTGCCCCTGGTTCACTAATGGGGCTGCAGGTGGCATCCCAAACCCTGCAGGGATGCGGGATGTGGTGCAACAAGAGGGTAACCCACGGGATGGGAGCAAGGCCAAGCTGTGGAGATGTGGATTTAAACATCACAAAGACTCAACAGCCGCCCTGCCCCAGCCCAGCGAGAGCAGAGGGACAAGGGGGGGACGCTGCAAGGTCGGTGCTGCATGGGAAGAGCTCGGTGCTGCTGCACAAACCCATCACTTTCCCCTCTCTGCCTTTCTCTTCTTTCCTCCTTTTTTTTTTTTTTTTTAAATGAGTAGAAAATTCTTCCCACTACGCATTAGCGCCCAACGTAATGGTGCAAAGCATTTTTCATTTATCATCATAATGCCAGTCAAACGAACCCCCTAATAACATAAATGCAAGAGGAAAGCTATTAGAGTTTATTTGTGCAGTGGCTTTGAACTCGTCCCCACTGCTCCACCAGTGTGACTGGAGGGGCTGCATGGAGCTCGGATCTTTAGGACCCCTCATCCTCAGCTACCCAGAGCCTTTCCTCACAGACCTCTGCAGCTCTGCACAGGCTGCTGTGTTGGCTGAATCATCAAAATACAAAAATACCTGAAATAATCCATTGCAAGCTGCCACTCAAAGTCCTCCGGGTCAGGTTGGATGGGGTTTGGAGGAACCTGGGATAGTGGAAAGTGTCCCTGCCCGTGGCAGGGGTGGAATGAGATCGATTCCAACCCAAACCAGTCTGGGATTCTCTGATCTGTGCCTTTCCATGGGTGTGACGTGCGCCAAGTCAAGGCACAAGGGAACAGCACACCTGGCTGGTGCTCAGCTGCAGCTAAAGGCTCCAAATCCTTTCCTGTTATTCCTCCCATGCATACCTGAAAAGAGGCATTTATTTTCTACAACATACAGCACCCGTGTTACCAAAAAGTCATTAAAATAAAAAAATGTAGCATCAAGAAGCAGGCAGGCATTCTCTATTCGGTCAGATGCACAAGAGGACAGCTCCTCCCAAAGCTGTG
>VYZT01044903.1:0-11419 GCA_013400735.1 Pomatostomus ruficeps
CAGAGGTTTTTCCCAACCTCAACGATTCTCTGATTCTGGTCTAGCAGCACCTTCTAGTTCCTTAGTTTGGAAACTGCAAGTGATTATGCAAACTGTCACCAGGGCAGCAGAGAGGAGAAATCTCTGAATTCCTCTTCTCCAAACCACAGACCATTTTTGCTTTCTTTGGTAACCTCCAGTAAACCTGGACACTTGCTGATGCTGCAGACGTGGTGCTTTTAGACAGGGAAACGCATGCCCATGGCTGGTTTCAGTTCCTGAGGCTTTTGTCGTACATGCTAATCCAGGAGTGACCAGGGAGCCCTGGGAAGGCAGCCTGGGCAGAGGGAGCTGAGTTCCAACTGGACTTTAACCACAGGGAAAAGGGACCTGAGGCTGCCAAATACATTTGAGCAAGCGGTGTTCGTGCACAGAACAAAGCCATTCTTGTCCCCTCGTGTGTTCAGAGGCTAAACCAGTGCCAAGTGTGGCATGTGCTGATGCGAGGTGTCCATGCCAAGCTCTGCTGAGATGGCATGGACCCTCCCCAGCCAGCCAAGCCCCCCCTGTCCGTGCAGGTTGTGGGGTGTTCCTACCCGCCTCATCCTGCTGTTGGAGAGCAGTTCAGCGATCCCTCGGGCTGCATCGTTCTTCTCGGCCACGCAGAGCACCTTGCGGATCCTCTGCAGCGCCAGGTCCTCGGCGGCCCGCGAGAAGAGGCGCCAGGACTGGGGCTGCATCCTGGCCCCGGTGAGCAGCCGCACGGAGAGGTTCATCACAGCAGGTACGGGCGGCTCCCGCGGGGACAGGGCATGCTGCCTGCTCCTGCCGGGATGGAGGGAGAGCGCTGATGACACCGTTCAGCCTTTCACCAGCACCCCGGGAGAGCGCTCGGGGCAGCCCCATCAGCGCCGCTCGGGGCTGGAGAAGGCGTCACCCCCCTCCAGACACAGCTGATGGGGGTCCCGCATCCTGTCCCTCGGCACTCTCCTCGCCCTCCACGGCCCCCTCACCACCTCTGATCCCTCCTGGGGCTGTCCCTCACCCTGGCAGACCCTCCCCTTTCCTCTCCTTTCCCCTTTTCCCCCCATTCCCCCCTCACCTCCCGATCTCCCGCGCTCCCCGTCGCTGCCCTCACCGTCACGTCCTGCCGTAAAGCGCAGCCGCGGCGCCGCCACGGAACTACAACTCCCGACACGCCCCGCGGCGCCACTTCAGTGTCCCCTCCGGCCACCGCCCCGTCGCGGTTTTCCCCCTTTCCCGCCGTCGCTGGGCCCCTCCCGGGATCGGTAACGACAAAAAGCGACGACGGTAAAAATAAACAAGTCCAGCTGAGGAAGAGGAGGAGGAGGCGGTGTCCCTTCCTGCCGGCGGGGTCGGAGGCCGCGCGTCATGTGACTCCAAGATGGCTGCGGGGCCGTGAGGAGGCGGTGGCTCCGGCCATGGCGGCGGCGTGAGGGGGACACGGGGCTGCGGCTGCGGCGGGGCCGGGCCGGGGCTGCGCCGGCGCCTCCCGCGGGGCCCGGCGGTGGCAGGGGGACCCGGGGCGCGTCGCTGCTCCATGTCGGTCCCGTCCTGCGGGAAATATGATCAGCGCCCCTGACGTGGTGGCCTTCACGAGGGAGGAGGAGCTGGAGGATGATCTGTACCGCGAGCCGCCGCTGCCGGAGGAGTACTCGGTGCCGCTGTTCCCTTTCGCCGGCCAGGGCGCCAACCCCTGGGCCAAGGTCGCCGGCTCCAAGTTCACCCGAGACTTCATCCTCATCTCCGAGTTCTCGGAGCAAGTGGGGCCGCAGCCCCTGCTGACCATCCCCGATGACGCCAAGGTGTCAGGCACCTTCGATCTCAATTATTTTTCTCTGCGGATCATGTCTGTGGATTACCAGGCATCCTTCGTGGGGCACCCTCCCGGCTCTGCCTACCCGAAGCTGAACTTTGTGGAGGATTCCAAGGTGGTGCTGGGAGACTCTAAGGAAGGGGCTTTTGCCTACGTGCACCACTTGACCCTGTATGACCTGGAAGCCAGGGGCTTTGTGCGGCCCTTCTGCATGGCCTATATTTCTGCTGACGAGCACAAAATCATGCAGCAGTTTCAGGAACTCTCCACCGAGTTCTCCAAAGCCTCCGAATGCCTGAAGACGGGGAACCGGAAAGCTTTTGCCAACGAACTGGAAAAGAAACTGAAAGATCTCGACTACACCAGGACTGTCCTGCACAACGAGACTGAGCAGCAGAAGAAAGCCAACGACAAGGGGTACTACACGACCCAGGCCATCGAGAAGGCCAACGAGCTGGCCAGCGTGGAAAAGTCGATCATTGAGCACCAGGACCTGCTGAGGCAAATCCGGTCGTATCCCTACAGGAAGCTGAAGGAGTCTGAATTCCACCCCTACGAGCCGGAGTGTGCCCTGGACCGGGCTGACGTGGGCGGCGATCAGGACCTGACTGCCTCTGACCCCGCTGAGCCTGGTGAAACCCACCTTTACACCCACGTGCCATCCTACACCCCCAAGCTCATCAAAGCCAAGTCTGCCAAGTGCTTTGACAAGAAGCTGAAGACGCTGGAGGAACTCTGCGATGTTTATTTTTTCACCCAGACCCTTGACCAGTTGCACCATATCGAGAGGACTTTTCGAGGTGATGTGTGTTACCTCCTGACAGAGCAGATCAGCCGGGCTCTCCTAAAGCAGCAGAGCGTCACCAACTTCCTCTTTGAGGATGTGTCTTTCCTGGATGAAAAACCCCCTGAAAAACAGTACAGAGGTTGCCAGGGGCTCGGCCAAGACGCCGTAGATGAAAAGTGTTTGGAAGGGCCCCTTGCTCCTAAAGTGGTCATCAGCCTGGGCTCCTACCATTCCAGCGTGGAGTGTGTGCCCATCAAGATGGAGCAGGAAATGGAGGACTCTGAAGAACCCAAAATGTCCGAGTCCGTCATGTCCGAGCACCAGGAGAACCTGGACTATCTGGATGCAGATATCAAAGGCAGCATCAGCAGCGGGGAGAGCATCGAGGTGCTGGGGACGGAGAAGTCGGGATCTGGGCTGACGAAATCGGAGAGCCAGGCCAGCCTGCCCGTCATTCCCAGCCCCCAGGCGGGCCGGAGCAAGGTGGGCAGCCGGCGCACGGTCAGCGAGGACAGCATCGAGGTGCTCAGCACGTGTCCTTCTGAGTCCCTCATCCCAGAGGATTTCAAAGCGAGCTACCCAAGTGCCATTAACGAGGAGCCCTACGTGGATGACAACGAGGGAGGCCTTCGCTTCACGCCCAGACTGACCCCGGGCGTCGACGACGGGCAGGACGACGTCTCAAAGCAGGAGAGCTTGGTGCAGGTGGACGCTGCCTGTTGCATCGGGAAGGAGAGTCCCAACTTCCTGGAGCCCCTGCCCGAGCTGGGGCAGAAGCCGTGCGAGGAGGACGGGGTGGTGCGGATCCCCCCGCAGCCGTACCGGCCGGTCGAGCAGGGCCTGCGCGGGGGCTTCCCCTCGCACGACGGCCTCTCGGGGGGGCTCCTGCCCTACGAGCTCGACTCGCGCTACCTGACGGGCAGCAGGGAGGTAAGCAAGAGCAGCCTGGACGAGTGCTCGGACTCCATGAGCTACATCAGCAGCGCCGCCTCCACGTGCTCCGACAGGACCCCCTCTCCCGCCCATCCGGCCTGCACGGCCTGGGAGAGGCACAGGAAGAGGGCCGGGCAGAACGCGCTGCGCTTCATCCGCCAGTACCCCTTCGCCCAGCCCGCCATCTACTCCCTGCTCAGCGGGAGGACCCTGGTCGTGCTGGGGGAGGACGAGGCCATGGTCAAGAAGCTCGTGACGGCGCTCTCCATCTTCGTGCCCAACTGCGGCGCCTACGCCAAGCCTGTGAAGCACTGGGTCACGTCCCCGCTGCACCTGGTGGATTTCCAGAAGTGGAAGTTGATCGGACTCCAGAGGTAAATCCAAGGATCTGTTTGCTTTAACAGGGTCGAGGTGTGTGGTAAGAACTTCATCTCGAGGGCAATGGGTGTGCAGGGGAGGTCTCTTAATTACCAACACACCTGCCACGAATTTCTGCTGGTGGGATTTATTTTGGAAAAGGAGTAGTTTGTCTCTTTGTATCCAGCCTCACTTGAGAGTTCATGTTTAAAACACCTACTGGGCAGTTGCTGCCTGCCTCAGGTGAGTAACTGGGCCAGGAGGTTTCCTTCTGGTTTAGGTCTTTGCCTGGCAAAGCAGAGAACCAACACCTGAGTCCTGCTGGGTTCCTGGATGATCTAAGTGTTCGTGGAGTCCTGGTGGAGCTCTGCTTTGCCATCTCCTGCTGGAAACCTTTCTCTTGTTTCTAGCTGGAATTTTGGGGTTTACATGGTGCTGTGCCGGGGGGAGGGTTTTTTCTTGTGGAGCCTGTTGAGGAGGTGATGAGATCTGTGGGTCAGCACTGGAGTGCAGCACCTCAGGCTGTGCTGGTGAGGAAAAAAGGCCCCTGGCGCTGTGTAGGTGCAGTGTTGGGATTGTAGGAAACCTCTGCTTAGGGTGAAGTCTGTCCCAAAAACAAGTGCCCCTTCCCAACACCCAGTCCTGAAATGTGGCTTCACAGCTCCTATGAGCTCAGTGAGTGTTTGCTCAGCTCAAGGGCCCTGCCCTCGCTGATGTTATGGAAAGGATTTTTCTGTGTGTTCCAGGATGTGTTCCGTGCTCTGGGTGCAGGTATGGCAGGGAATGGCCGTCGCTGCCACCAGTGTGGAAAACACGAGTCAGAGTGGCAGCCCAGTGCTCAGAGCTGGGCTGGAACAGCTCCTGCGGGAATGTTTGTAAACAGCAGGAAAATTAAAACACACAAACCTGCTTTCTGGGCTGCAGAGTATTGTATTGCTGAGGGATGCGGATGGTGAAATTACCCAAAACTGTGAGTTTGCTCTCATTCCTGTGCTCGCGAGGCAGGATGACAGCTCTGCCAACACCCCTGTCTGTCAGTGAGGTTTTAAAAAGCCCCAAGTGTTTACTCGTTGCTCAGTGTTTGCGGTTAGAGGCGATTTTTATAAACAGATATCTTTATTTAAGAACTGCCTGTAACATGTGTCAGTCATTTCAGCTCTCCTCCGTGGAATGTTAATTAAGTGTTGAGTTTAATGTGGGTGCTCTCCACACACCACTTGTGTGAGGGCTCTGGGAAGGAACTTGGAGGCTGAACTATTTATTCCAGTAAGGATCCTGTGTCTCCTAAGGCCAGGCACTGCCTGGGCACAGGGGCAGCCCCAAACCAGTTGGAGCTCCCAGTTTGAGGCTGGGAGCTGTATCTCAGCCCAGCAACTGTCACCACAAAGAACGCAGGAGCTGAAGGGTTTGCGTGGGCGTGTAATTTGCATTTGAATAACATTAGGCTAAGCTTGGTTGGTAATTGTATCTTTGTGAGCGTGCTGTGAGTTTGCACCTGAGTGACAAAGAGCCAGGCTCAGCTGGGGAATGCTGTGGGTCAAGGGTGGTTTTCTCATTTAGGGAAATGCAGAAATTCTGCTCCACTCAGGGCTTCAACCACCTCAGAGCAGCTTCCTCCCACAGCGGTTTGGAGGGAATGTGGAGCTCTTGGAAAGGGGGGACAGCTTTGGGTTTCTGAGTCACATCGAGAAGCTTCCAGCTGCTGCAGGATGTGTCTGTGCAGCGGAGATGTCCTATCGCCCCCTCTGCATGTCACTGAGGGAGAAAGCTGACCTGCAGTGTGGTGGTTTATGCTGTAGCACACCCAGTGCAGAGCTACATGTGGGGCTACAGAGGGCATGTGAGGATTCGGGGAAGCGAGGTTTTTTGGGATCTGGCAGGCTGGAGAGCCTGTTTATCCCCTCTCCCACNAGGGCATGTGGGGATTCGGGGAAGCGAGGGTTTTTTGGGAGCCTGTTTATCCCCTCTCCCACGCTAGGCTTTATTCACCCACAGAGGTCTTGCACCAGCTCATCCACTAGAGGGAAAGCACACGGGATGCAGGGCCAGACACACCCTGCTGCTTAACCACCGGCTCCCCTCCAGCCCTGACCTCTCTCTTGCTGTTCCAGGACAGTGTCCCCTGCCGGGGTGAACGTGCTGCACGCCCTGAGCCGGTACAGCCGCTACCTGAGCATCCTGGACGCCGACAGCAAGACCCTGCGCTGCCCCCTCTACAAGGGCACCGTGGTGGCCCGGCTGGCCGACCACCGCACGCAGATCAAGCGAGGCAGCACCTACTACATGCACGTCCAAAGCATCCTCACCCAGCTGTGCTCTAAAGCCTTCCTCTTCACCTTCTGCCACCATTTGCACCTTCCCATCAGCGAAAGGGAACCGGAGGAATCCGTTGTGAATCGCAGGATGAACTTCCTAAAGCTTCAACTGGGCCTTGCCAATGAAGATATCAAAATCGTGCAGTACTTGGCCGAGCTGCTGAAGCTGCACTACATTCAGGAACCGGGGCAGGGGGGGAACCCCCTGCTCAGATTTGACTACGTTCCCAGCTTTTTGTACAAAATCTAGCCTTGCACAGGCCGCGTGCTCGGAGTCTGACAGAGCTCATCCGTGCTTGACATCGCCGCTGTCTGCAGTAGCTCTCACACGCCGGGAAGGGGCCGAGGTGTTCGTGTCTCTGCTCCGCGGAAATCCGGGTCTGCGGGAGCGGATTCCTGGGTGTTCCCCGTAGCCAAAAGCGTAGATGTTCCATCACATAAACCATCGGGCACGCTGTGAACGTTAGAAGGGGCACTGTTAACTTTTAAAGTGGGTCATGGCAGCATCCCCGGGGGGGTTATGGCATGGGGGGAGCTGGGCTATCTCGGGGATCAATACTAACTAGAGTGCAGCCCCCCAAACAGCACAGTGCTCTGCACGCTTCTGCCAGAGCCCTGAGCGCTGTCAGTCCCTCCCGTGGAGCCAGGGCTGTGACCAGAGGTGTGAAGGCCACGTGAAGTTTTTCATCCACTGATGTGTCTGTCATGTGAGTGTAGCTCAGAGCCCCCTGGCAGGGTGGCGGCTCGCAGGTCTGTGTGACCTGAGTGTCCCTTCCTGCACTTCCTGAGTTCCTTGGCACTTCCCAGGTTGTCCCTGGGAGAATGGGAGCACAGCAGAGGCACCCGTGCTTCTCTCCAGAGAGGGTTTGCCAGTCTCTCCCAGCGCTGTTAAAATCAGGAAGGTGGAAGCGCTCCCTCAGGCTGGCGAGCCCCGAGGCGCCGGCCGCTGTGAATGTAGAGCACTGTGCCTTGTTCATCTGTCACGTCCGGTTTGCTGGGCGGCCTCCGAGCAGGCTGGAGGGGACTGGGAATCCTCAGAGCGCATGAGGTCACGGGTGGCTTTTTAAGGACAGAAGGGAACGGAAGGAGGCAAGGGCCCTCATTTTTAGGTGCTTTTTGTGATGGGGAAACGATGCGATTCAGCTGGAGCCGCGCTGTGAGACAGCAGGGTGTTACCACAGGCTGGTGAGGTACGAGTGCCAAGGGCAGATCGGGGATGAATGTACCGGATTCCGTGTTGTATCCATAATAGTTTATTTTATTTTTTATTTTGTTGGGGAGTTGGCGTTTGTGCTTTGTGGTAACACAGGGCCGGCGTCGCTGCGTGCTGCTCTTGGCTGAGCCGTTGTCACATCTCGACTACCTCTCCTGGGTGGCTCTGGATGGGGCACAACTGCTGCTCTCTGAGCCTGGGCACTGAGAACTTTTCATCTCAAAGCTTCTGTGCCATAAGGGATGTGCCACCAACCTGGTGACACTCCCAGATCGTTCCTGTCAGTGCCCAAAGCTTTGTGCCCGGGCGCAGCGCTTCCTTCTGGAGTCTCGTAGGTGATCCCGGGCCTGGGCTGCCACATGGCAGTAGCAGCTCCCGAGGTACTTCTAAGTAAGAAAAGTCTTGCTAGGAAAGTTAATCTTGGTTTTAATTCTTTTTAATGCTGATCATGGAGTGAGAACAGCTGAGATCACACAAGAGCTGATCTGTTCTTTGGTTTGCTGTTTGTTGTTTTTTTAATCTTCTGTTTATGGTGGTGATGTGAGGCAGCTTTGGAGATGAATGTGATCTTCCTTCTGAGCCCAGGTACAGCCTGGCGTTCCCCAGCGTGGCTTAGACCCCACTGGGACTTGCTGTGAGACCTGCACTGCTCTGAAACCGTGTCCTGGAGGCAGGGAGGGCTCCTTGGCGAGGCTGTCACTTTGCACCAGCATCTGTGCCTCAGGATCGTGCCACCTCCTTCTCTCCCCCGGAAAGGGCTCTCTGGGACATAAACCAACAGGGCAGAAAGGCTGTTTTTAAGGTTATTGCTGTTTGTGGTGGCTCAGCCGAGCCAGTTGGCCTCGTGGCACTCTCCAGAGGGATTTCCTGGGTCAGGGGTTGCCTGTGATGGCTGGAAGCAGCGTGGTGTGGCCTTTGCCGAAGGTGGGCGGTGTCTCTCTGTGGCTGCTCACCTTCACAGCGTGTTTAAAGCCTTTCCTGCCCTACCTGTGCCCTCCTGTCTCATGTGAACCGTCCGCTGGTGAAAGGCCTTGTGCCCATCAAATTGGCTGCTTCCTGCAGCGACTCACGGTGCCCCCTGGGCGATTCGTGCGCACCCAAACCTCCACACTAAAGCCGAGGTGAGATTCCCTGGGGCAAGAGGCGTCTCAGTAAATGAGTAATGCAGGTGACACCAGGCAGATGAAAGCTCCCGGCGTCCTGCTCTGCTCAAACCAGGAGCTTGTTTCCTGCTGAAGAACAACCCAGTGCTGTTTGGGTTTGAGGAGGGAGGGAGGGAGAGACTTTTTTCCTGCTGACTCACTCGTGTCTCCCTCCAGCACGGAGTGGGAGAGGTGATTAGCGGTGGCTCATCTTAGTCACAGTGGTCTCGACCTGTGGCGTTCAGCTGTGCTCATAAATTGGTAAATAACTCACTTCTTGGCTCCCTCTGTCCAACCTGTAGTGTCTGATCCTCGAGGCCGTGTTGAGCAATACTTGCACTACCGCCTGTCTGACCTGCTTCACCTCTCTGCCACAAAGCAGCTCTGATTGGGGAGCATGCCCCAGGGGCTTGGCTGGAACGTCACCTCATCCCATTCCCAGCGGGAGCTCTGGGATTATCTGCAGCTGGGAGCTGTGCAGAAACACGCCCTGCAGCGTTGGCCTCCTCTCAGCAGTGTGTAACCTCTGAACCTGGACTGGAAAGGGGGAGTTAACACCGGGCTGTGGGTGCATTTGGAGCCCAACCTGCCCTCTCTGCTTGTGGTGGCAGAAACTGGGGGGATTCCGAGCACAGCTGGCGTTCGGGAGCTCAATTCCCGTTTCCTCTGTAACTTCTCTCTGTTCTTCTGCTCCTGTACAGTACAGATCCCCGTATCGGCACTTTAGGACTTTTCCCCCATCTCTGCTGTGGTACCTCACCAGGTTCTGATATTCACAGACTAACAGCAAGCCACCACCTCTGCACTGACGAGTTCTGGCACGTGTGTCGTCGTCTTGCCTGAGCCATCCTTCCAGCAGGAGCAGGGCGGGTTCCTGGCAGCGGTGGTGCCATCCTCGCCAGCCTTTCAGCTGCCGGAGCCAGCGGCGCCCTGCATGGCCGTGTCCTGCTTCCGTGAGTGCTGCCAGCCCAGCATGTCCCCGCTCCCGCACGGCCACGCTGGCTCCCTCCTCGCTGCCAGGGAGAGGAGGTGCTCAACCTGACCGAGAATTCATCAGAGCAGAAGCTTCCCCCGGCCAGGAGGGAGGGCTCCCCTTTCCCACTCCTCCTCTTCCCGACTGCCAGCCGCTGCTCTGCTCTCCGCTGTCGTGCCGCTTCCAGCTCCCACCCCAGGAGGGTCAGCCATAGCTGTAGGTGATCTTAACCCTACACAGGTTTCATTTCTCAGAGAACAGTGCTCAGATTTCCTTTCGTCCGATAGCAATCACTTCTGAGCAGCTCCACAGCTGCCTCGCCTTGGCAGGGAGGAGCTGCCTGTACTCTAGCAATATTCACCGCAGTGGGAGGGTGGGAGAGGCACTCCGGGGTGGCAGCTGGTGGCTCTGTGCCCCCAGGCCAGTTCTTGGGTTTTATTGAGGGTCCTGAGCCCCCTGGTGTGGTGGTGGGGGGACAGCCCACGCTGCAGATGGCAGAAATGTCGTGGTTTTGACCCAGGGCTTGTGGAGCAGAAGGCTGCTGTAACAGGGTATGATGGGGTTCAGGGAGCTGCCCAGGCTGCAGGGGAACACCGACCCCAGAGCACAATGTCAGACTGCACCCCGATGTTGGAGGGGCTGCAAACCCCGCAGCCGCTGCTCCCCGAGACGGGGCTGACTGGAAGGCAGGAGCAGGGGACCCAGTCCTGCCGGCGGCACGGCTGCCGGCTCGGGGATGGGGCTGGGCTCGGAGCTGCCTCTGAGGGCTGCCAGGAGGCTGTGATGAATTCTCATCTTGTTTTAAAAGCACTGTATCCTATTCCTGCATGTTGAGTTCCGTGTGTGTGCCTGTGCGTGCCGAATGCTTGCGTCAGTAGTTAGGGCGAGTGTGACCGGGAGAAATCCAAGAAGCATGTCTTAGTGTCGTGCTGTAAGTGTTACTGCACAAGAGTTTAACAGATGTTAACACCAAATGACTAGTCTGAGAAATGTACTTTTAAAAAAAAAAAAAAATATTTATTTGGGTTCAGATATTTTTGAAATACAAAAAAAAAAGAAAAAAAAATCGGTCGTATTTTTTAAAGCTTATAATTCTTGTCATACGTTGTGGTTCAATTCTTAATTTTACTGTGCTTATTAAAAAATGGTTCCACCTAAGCTTTGTGCTAAGGGGTCTGAGAAAATACTGGAGGATGTGGTTAGGATGGGATGGTGATCCCAGGAGGGATGTTGGGGACAAGGCTTGGCCTTGGAGGTGGCAAGGCACAGAGGGTGAGGGGGAATCCTTGAGGCTGAAACCAGGGGGACTTTTAGTGGCTGTGAGGTTTCTTGTGCAGCTGGACCCCTTGTCCCTCCCAGGGTGTCCAGGGAATGCGGACAGAGCAGCCGAAATCTCATCTGCTGCTCCACAGCCAGCAGGAACTGGGTGGCACCTGGCCATGAGGTGAGGGTGACCTGGTGCTCGGTGCCAGTGGTGACACAGTGGTGAAGGGCTGGTGTCCCCACAGGGGTTGTACTCAGGGGGTCCCTGTGCCCCACGTGGGAGGGGAAAGGGGAGTAAGAGCCAAAGGAGGAGCCGCTGCTGCAGTTCCAGAAGGAAATTCTGGGAGAAGGCACTGGGGTGTTGGTCTCAGGTTGGGGATTGCGACTGTGCCACCATCCCGGGTCCTCCCGTGGCTCCGGGAGCGGGCGGGGCTGTGTCCCCTTACAGGACAGGCAGCCCCGGGAGCGGGAATGTGGCTGCAAAGGCTTCCACCTCTTCCTTCAGTGCCTTCAGCTCCGCACGGTATTTTGGCTCCTCCAGTTTGTCCTTGAATTCCTTCAGCGTGGCCTTGGGGCTCATGTCCTTCTGCACGCGCAGAGCCAGCTCGATCCCTGCCAGG
>VYZT01044904.1:0-14430 GCA_013400735.1 Pomatostomus ruficeps
AAAAGGCAGATATCCTGGTGGGAATATGTTATAAACAACATAACCAGGATGCAGAGGCAGACAAAATATTCTGTAAACAGCTGGGAGAAATATCATCATCGTTAGCTCTTGTTCTTGTGGGGGACCAGATGTCTACTGGAATGACAATACAGCAGACAGGAAACAGCCTAGCAGGTTCCTGGAGTGTGTGAAAGATAACTTCCTGACACTGTGAGAGGGAGCCAACTGCCTCACCGGACTTGCTGTTTGTGAAGAGAGAAGGACTGGTGGGTGATGTGATGGTTCAAAACTATCTTGAGCAAAACAATCACAAAAAATAGTCTTTGATTCTCAGAAAAGTAGTAACAATAGGGTCAGAAGAAGTGGTACATTGGACTTCTGGAAGGCAGACTTTGGCCCATTTCTTCTCTCTAGAAAACTGCTTGTAAGAGTCCCATGGGAGGCAGCCCTGAAGGGGAAAGGAGACTAGGAAGGTTGGACATTCTTCAAGAGTTACAATTCCTGAAGGTATTTAAAAGTCATGTAGATGTAATCCTTGCGGAAGTGATTTAGTGGTGGATTTGGCAGTCTTAGGTTAATGGTTGGACTTCATGGTCTTAGAGGTCTTTTCCAACCTAAATGGTTCTATGAAAACATGCACATGATTTAATAGTTTGGCTTCAAGTACCTTTGTTGTTCCTTTTCCTAAAGAGGTGGAAAGATACTGAAAAAAGTAACACCTCTCCCTCATGACTGACAAACTGAATATATGGACTGATATGTTAAGAAGGTTTGGGAATATGCCGGTGTCCTGAGACCCAGAATAGTCACTAGCACAGTGATAGTGCTCAGCTGGTTTGAAAAATTATTTTTCATTTTCTGAAGATTCATGTCTTTGCACAAATGTTAGCAATAATGGGCCATGACCTGCCCTCAAAAGTTACTCATTGCAGGAAACTCTCCTGAATCATTGTTAGGAAGAGATTATGGGGAAGCCGTGGACATTACTCATTGCTTGATTTGAATATATTCTTATCCCCTTTTCCCATTCTTTGACTGACCATTTTCCCACTCTTCTACTTCCCATTCTCTGCCCCAATCTCCCCTCAAATAACCCACCAACAATCACTTTTCCCCCACTGGTTTCAATCTGGCTGCAATCATAATCAGATTTTTTGAGTATGACACCACTACCCAGGCAGTCTCAGCCTTATGTGGTTTTACTGGCAGGGTTAAGCTGGTCCCTACTGGTTCTGCATGGTTCTACACCTCTAAAAGGAGTTCCCTGCATCCCATTCATTTACAGATTTTATCCTTCTCTTGCATGATGCCTTCTTTACCCGCTCTGCAAGGCAGATGTTCTTTATGGTGTTGTCTGTAACTTGGCAACTCTGGCGGACCTTTACTGGTCATCAATCCTGCAGCTTCTCCTTTCCTGTCATTTCCCACTTCTTGTTCAGTTACCTTGCCTTAGAGCTCAGTCAGTGGCCTCATCATCCATCTGCAACCTTAACATATCATGAGTTCTAAACATATAATTACATAATATTTTAAAAGTATGAAATAAGACAGAAATATGAAATGCCTATACACAGTTTTATCAGCACTCCAGTAAATAGGGAATGATGTAGAAAGAGATTTAAAACCCCAGTGATAAATTGGATGGTAATAGATTGACAAGAGCAGGAATGCAGAACAAGAAGCTCCAAAATCTGGTCACGCAACATCCCCTAAACAATTATGTGGGATAACCCAGGTCTCAACAGAGTACCGGTTCCAGAAGAATAAATGATGAGAAATGAAACATGTATCTTTCAGATGGGTCATAGAATAACACAAAGAGTTATATCCATTATTTTTACCAAGAAAACCAACATAAAATATGATAAGCATAATTACTAAACAGATGTTAGAATATTACACACAAAAGTGTTTCTACAGACTGACCTAACAGAAGAGTATTTGGAGTAGCCAAGAGTGTTGTGGGCGATGATGCCATACCTGGTATGACATATTTGCACTGACAAACCTTTTTCTATTTATTTATTACCTGAACTATTAAAGAGAAAATGAATGCTTGCAGTGAAGGGGAGGATTTTCTTTTGGAGTAGCAGCTGATTAAGACATGAAGAAAACAATAGATGTGATCTGTTAAAAGTGGAAAGCAAGCCATACAGGAACCACCTGGAAATTAGACAGTTCATAATACCTAGTAAGCCCTAGTTTATATGGTAAAGAAGAATAAAAATTTAACAACAGAGCCAGAAAATCCACCCTTGTTTAGGATATTCTTTAAAGGTGATTAGTAGGTAAAATTCAGTGTTAGTAACTGTTGCGGTGTGCTGTTGGCTAGATTTCTGTTTTTTTCATGGCCAGGCACTGCTGTCCCCTCCCCCTCCCCTCCGTATCTGCTTTCCCCCCGACCCCGGAGGGCTCTGTATTGCGCAATCCTATACAAAGCCCGCCAAATTCAAACCTAGCACTCCTATCTCATAGGATGTTGTACCCTCTCCCCACCCCCTCCTGTCAGTATTTATGTAACTGTAACACAGAGTGCTAGTGCTTCCCTGGCACAATCCCGGTGCCAAATAAACCATCTGGGAACGCCCCTCCACTTCGTTTCTCCTTCTTCGGCATGCCTGTACCATCAGTGGGTTGAGTGAAACCTTGCAGGAACTTTGCCAGCCCTCCCGTGCCTTTGGAGCAGCCCGGCAGCCCTGGAACCGCGAGCGGATGCCCGGTGCCCCCACCGGAGGCATTGCGGCAAGTAACTAAGTACAAAATAATGCACCTCAGACTATTTATGCACGATGGCAGACTAAATCAGCTTTTATTGCTTGGGAAAGAGGTTCAGAGCAAATACAGAACACTGACTACAATACCTGTGTGCTCAGTAATGGAGGGGGGTGGTGGTGAAGGGTAGGGGGGTAGGGAGGGAGGGATGGGGAAGAAAAAAGTCCTATAAGACTGGAATAGAAAACAAAAAGAAAATATAGACATGTCAATTGACATCCACCATGTATGCATGCTTTGAGATGGGATTTCTGGGTCCCATGAGGGTGTAGGGTGGAACTGACTGTCTTACAAAGGGAGAAAAGATATGACTAGGTATTGGCTTCTCAGAAATGGGGAGTTGTTGAAATTTCTAAGACAATGTGTGTAGAAACTTTACAGGAAATGTTTATTTGCTAATTATAAAATGCATTAAGTAGAAGAAACAAATTATCAGGCAGATTTTAAATTTTTAAAAGAAACAAAGACACTGCTTCATTTAGGGCATATCTAACTCATGACAGTTGTTGTTGGGCACTCTGAAGGTGCAGAATAGGGAGAGATTCTCAGAAGGGTTACGAATTTTAGCAGAGGGTTTATGGTTGCAAAAGCATCTAACATTGTGGATGCTGACATTTATTAATTTGTTATTATGCTCAATATTACCATTAAATTTGTCTTTTTGGATTCTAGCAAAGAGAACTTTTCTACTAAAAATCTTTCTCCTCCCTAAAAAAGTGATTATCAATACACCATGTATACATACACAGATATTTTAGGGAATGCACTATTCTGCATTGCTATGCACACACTCAAAACCTGTATCTAGTATTACTCCCAGGTTAGAGCTGTATGTTGTTAGATTGAAAGATATTTGATCAAATTTAAAAGAATTCTAATTTAATTAAGGAGGACAAGCAGCAAAATGTACAACTGCAGTTGATGGACTAAAGACATAATCAGAAATGTTATCTTTGATACAAATTAGATATAAATGTATTGAGGAGATTGGCATCAGTAGTACGTTTGCCACCTTGTTCCTGGTTCAGAGATGAATATCTTGTCAGAAAAAAAGTTCAGCATGCAGTCAAATGGATGATTAGACTGTCATTTTTTTCCTGTTCAGCTGCATGACCATTAGCAGCCGTCTAGATGGCTAAAATTCTGCCCTTAGCAAACAGAAGGTGGGAGTTGATCTCCATTTCTGCTCCAACATTATTCAAAGCGATATCAAACTAAAAATGATATTTTTTTCTTCTCAGAAATCTGTTATGCAGACATCACAGGCAACTAAAAGAAACATTGTTTGACTCATTAGCACCATCATAAAAAGACTAAAGTCTGCTAAATAAAATTTACTGACTGAAATATTCGTGTCACCTGAGATTTCTTGCTCTGGCAGATATATCTATCCAGTCATGGGTTTATCACAGGAAAATGAGGAAGGTTGTTAGTATTATGAATGAAAAAATGCAGTATCTTAAATTTTCCACAGAAAGGGAGGGCACCATAGATATTTTCCAGTTTAAATGTCTAACACTTGCTTGTCTCCACCAAGTGTGTGACACAGTTATTTTCTATATGCTGAAAAATATCACCACTCTTACACTTTTTTCTCAACTCTTGTCTACTAAAACTCTTTTCAGTTCTTCAGGATCTTCCTGAACCTCCTTATGTCTTCACTGAATTTTCTCAGGAAATCCTCACTCTATCCAGTCTTCATGAGCTTACCTAGACAGTTAACTCTCGTTGCCTGTAATTCAAAAAATTAATTAGCAATTCAAAAAATTAATTAGCAATTCAAAACTTGGGGGGCCAATTATAGGCCGCCTGATGTACCTGGAAAAACAGACTAACTTTTTGACTTGCAAGAACCTCCTTAGGTCTTAGTACCTCTATTTTCTCTCTCTCTCTCTTTCTCTCTCTATATATGATTGAGTTTGGTTTTTTTTTTCATTTTGTACATTATAATGTTTTAGAAGTAACTAAAATAGAACCTCTACTCTGTAATTTATTTCATTCAGTGTATGATCTATGAACTTTCAAAACCCTCATCTTTCAAAGCTTAAACTAAAAAATCTTTGAAAGGAAGCACCTTTGAAAGAATTGAAGGAATCTTTGAGATAAAAGTCTTCATAATTACACATTGACTGCGTATCAGTCATCAAAGAGTATTTTCTTCGAATATCTTAGTTCCTCTGTCAGTTTAATAAAAAGCTCTGGGCTAGTAATGTTCTTTACAATAGAATAATAACAAAATTACAAAGATTTCCTTTGCTCTCTTGGATTATCCTAGTTAATTTACCAATTTTGGTTGGAAGTGATCTACTAGTTAACCACTTGCCAGCCCCCTCCTTAAAAATGATTACAACTTATTTCACTCTGTATTGAAATACATGTCTTTAGTTTATTATTTGTATAAACAGTGCAAAGTCTTTGGATTACTGCACATAATAACCTGTAATTAAACAGAAACAAGTTATGAGAACATTTCAAAACAATGCTTTGTTCAGTTCCTGATTATTTACTTGATTGTAGTGATACTTAATGATCTTGATATTAATATTCAAAACCCTTGACTAGCTTCAGCACTAATTACATTCCTCAGATCTTCAGCCCATGGGCCAAATTACCAAGAGATACTCTGATTACGGGGTTCAAACCAAGATTCAAGGAGACTCTGAGTGCAGGAAAATATTCAAAATGTCCTGCTATCAAATCCTTCCTTCAAAAGAAAAGATTGAAACAGAATATCTTCAGATTATAATGGAAAATATGGTTTTCTGTATAGTAAGTTAAGTAGATCTTCAATCCTAAGTGGTGAATGCTGATTACATTTCATCAGGGCTGTGTCCATGTTTTATTAACAACTGCTTTAGAAACAGGTGAAATGGAAAAAAACGAAGCAAATTGAGTGAATAATACCCAAAAAGAACTGGAGTTCATAAGTTCTTAAATTGCAAAATGATTGTGAATTATGAAAATCAAGAGCAACAAAGCAGCAAAAGAACACCTTTAATTTTCCTCTCTGTGATGTTAGCATAATAATTATTAAAAGATTAGAAAAAGAACTATGAATTATAGAGGTACCTTAATGGTCTATGTGGAGGTTAAACAGAGGCAAAGATTAACATTCCTGGTCCAGCAGTTGGAGAAAATTGTTAAGAATTATGAATATAAATAAACTCTTTCTCTGCCTTTAACTGAAAACTTATGACAGAATTTTCTGTAAGAGTTTACCTTCATAACTTGCAGCTTTTGTGAATTTTATAGTTGAGTATGTAATTGTACTTTGGCATTTTGCAGCTGCTTGGTATTGACCTACAATGCTATATGCCATAAAGACAGTTGTTTAATAAGAGTTGCAACACACACATCATTTTGAAGATTGCTGCAAGTCACCAGGACAGAAGTGGAAGATGACATCAGCTCTACATTAGTTTATATTTCACTAAGTAGGTGAAGGTGAAAAGAGTTTCTGTGCCATTTCATGCACAACCCCAAGGAAATAATGAAGTGTATCATTGAATCATAGAATGGTTTGGGTTGGAAAGTGACTTCCAAAACCATGTAGTCCAACCCCCTTCTAAGACCAGAGATATCTTTCACTAAACCATGTTGCTCAAAGATGGCCTTGAACACTTTGAGGGATGGGGTGTGCACCATTTCTCTAGGCAACTTAGTTCAGTGTCTCATCATCCTAATCATAAAAAAAAAAAAAAATCTTCCTTATAACTCATAAAACCCTACCCTCTTTCAGTTTAAAACTTTTGCCCCTGTAAAAAAAATCTGCTTACATTTTTTTTTAAGTCCCCTATATATACTGAAAGCCTGCAGCATGGTTTCCACAGAGCCTTCTCTTCTCCAGGCTGAACAACCTCAGCTCAGCCTTTATTCAAAGGAGAGGTTCTCCAGCTCTCTAATAATTTTTGTGGCCCTCTTGTGAACTCACTTCCACATCTTTCCTGTACTTAGGAGCCCAGCATTGGATGGGTGGGGTCTCACGAAAGCCGAATCACCCTCCTTGACCAGCTGGCCACACTGAGTCTATGTTGTAGTCCAATTTAAGAACAAAAGACCAGATATTTATGGAAAGAATATCAGTGAGAGTTAGACAAGGTAACTTCCCATCCAGAAGGGCTTAATGTTAATTTTACTGGCCTCATCATAAAGTGAAAGAAGTTTATGTGATACAAAAGGAAACAGCATTGATTAGAACTCTCTAACAGGATTAAAATGTTAAATTAAATAAAGTAAAAGCACAATATGAGCAATTGAATCTATTGTAGTCAAATTATATTTGCTATACCATTTTAGAATCTTTATTCAACATGAAAGAAGGAATTCTCTGCTTAATAAGCATGTTGCACCATTATATGAGAGCCAGCAATCAATTAGAGGTTTAAAAGAATCATAAACAATTTAACAAAGTTTTGGATATTTTAATTGCTTGTGCTTCTCTTTTATAATCACTTTAAAACATAACTTGTCTTTTTCCAAGTGTCTGAATATTGTATACATTCTCTTGGGAAATCTGAAGCCAAATTAAATTTTCAATTATAAATACAAACATCTGTGTCAGAAGCACTTAAATTGTATGATAATAAAAGACTTAGGATTTATTGTTCATGTATTTTTTGTGTCTAAAAAACCAAAACACATATGCTTTACAAGCTTTCCCCCATCATGTACAACAAATAACTTCTCATATTCATTCTTGTATCCTGAAAATAAAATTACTAGAAAAGTGATATATTTAAATACAAAAATGACTGCCTGTAAATATTCCAAGCACGATAAAATACCAACTCCCTAGTTTCATTTCTCCTAGGGAACTTTATTCAGCATCTACACCTAGTATTAAAAAACTGAATCATCAAAAATGTCAAAAGGCTCCATTTTGAAATAGAATAAGCAAAATAGCTTGTGCACAATCCAAAAAATTTACAAGAGAAAAAAAATTATAATTTTTGTATTTTAAAAACCACAATGTTAGGTAGGCAGTCAGAATAAAAGCCATTCTGTGCTTGATCACAGTAGTGCCAGAGAATCAACATCTTTCCAGTTGTATTGTTTTAACTACAACTTTCCAGGTATTATCTACCATTCAGATATTGTTTACTTTTTGTTTCTTTTTTTTATTTTTTTTTTCTTCAATGAGAATAGCACAATGAAAAGAATGGCTAGGTATAGGAAAAGAAGAACTGCCTGGAGCTGACAGTTATTCTTTACCTTTTTCTTTCATGCATAGTTCCAAGTCGCAATGTATCATTGTACAGATAAAGAGTTTCCTTTGGCACTGCTCTGTTGCGCTATTTGAGATTTCGGAAAAGAAATTTGTCTGTTACTGACATGCTAGAATTCAATAGATAACATCAAAAAATGGAGGTGATGGGAAAGAAAAAAATAATTACAGCTTAAAGATCTAAAATTCTCACAGATGCAGTTTCCTAAAAGTGGATAAAAGTATCCTTGGGGATAGTACTCCATCCAACCATGTTGCTATAGAAAGTACATATTGTGTAGCCCAGTACAGTAAGCATTTTGAAATTTTGTATCCAGGTACAAATAATCTATTTTCTGTGAATCATTAGAGTCTGGGTACTACATTCCCCTGTATCCTGTATCAGAACCTGACCACTCTAGGTTTTTATTTTTCCTTAGGTCATGACTATAGATAGATGAAATTTACAGTCTGAGGTTTATTCATCAAGTAGTGTAAGCATTACATTAACCAAATTATGACTTCCTGAATTATATGTGAATCTAATGAAAAGGCCTAGAGGAAAAGGAAATATGAGAAAGTAAAAATAAAACATGAGACATTCTACTTTTGTTCAAATGTAATGGAATAAAGCGTTTTCTGAAACTTAGAACTTAAGGAAAACTAACAAAGCCATAAAATTTCAAAAATTAATTAAACTCCTCTCTGCATAAAGTAATATAATTTGTTAAAAGTGAAGCAATTCCGAGGTAGTTTCTTTCATTCTGTCAATGGAAAAATCAAGTTATTTAAACAACTTGAGTTATAGTATTGCATCTGCACTGCAATCTGTCCAAGACATTTCTCTGGTTTTTTAGTGGGTTTTGGTTGTTTTGGTTGTTTTGTTTCTGGTTGGATTTTGTTGTTGTCGTTGTTTAGTTTAGCTTAATTTACTTTAGTTCAGGTTTGGTTTGGGTTTTTAGTGTTGATCTAAACCCCATCACTTGCAGGAGGTAACTTGCATTAAAAATAATATATGTATGGACATTTTTGCAGAGCTGTAACCAAAAGACTTTTATCAGGACCCTCAAACATTGGGCAGTGTAATGCAGGCCCAAAAATAGTTCTGGCTTCCACAGACAGCTTCAACTTCTTAACATCCCTGTGGCACCCATGAAGCTTTTAAGGCCACTTGGCAAACATGAAGTCTTATCTCTACTTGTTCATATGATAATGGTAATGAACATACACATCCTCTGTTATTGTGCATCCCACTGCGTGACTGTGAACTTCTAAATTAGCAGGAATACCTGCACTTTAGAGGTCTATGATTTTTATGTGATTTGGATTGCACTACAAGGACAAGCCATTGAGCTGTCATTTAACCTACCAGTTCACTGGCTGTGCTGAGACGCAGGTTCTACCATAATATGTATTAAAAACAGAATAGTATCAGCAACAATACCATGATTCAATGCTGAGTGAGAAGATTCATTGGAACTGGCATAAAAGAATTCTTGCACAGAAACTGGCACCAACAGGTAGTGAGGAAAATACTGGCTGAGCAACTTTGCAGACTAGCTCTGATGTGTAAAAAAAGTGCATTTACCACATCTTGCATTCAAGTGTAAAATACACTTAAATCCTTTTCCTCTTTCTTTTTTTTTTTCTCCAGAACAAGAAGATACCTTCAAATACAGACAAAAGTCACAGCTCCTGCAAAGATCATGGGTAAGAAGATATCTGTGTATAGGTGTTACCATAGTGTGTTGTTAAAACAACAGGTATCATCTCCAGCTCTCTTCCCATGAACTTAGAAAGACTAGGTAGTCATGGAGGGTGGATTGCCTGCAGATTCCTGTCTTAAAGTGCTTCCAAATTGCCTGTAGCGTATGTATGGTTATACAAGGTCCTGTGAGTCTGAAAGTGTATGCTCCAGATAGTCTTGTTGCTATGATTATGGGCTTTAATTCTGCATAATTAACACACTCTTGAATTTGCTTGTGCTATGTTTATGAGAGAGAAAGCTACAGCCATAATTGCCTTGTATCATCCCTTAGCAATATCTATACACTGAGTTCAGAGCCTTAGCCATGCCTGAATAATGGAAGATAATACTAAAATAATTAGCCCTTGATCTCACATTAAACAGCATAACTTGAAAGCAGTGCATGACCTGCTCCTATCCTCACGTGTGTTCTAATGACTAACAAATCAAACTTAATGTCATTGTGGATTTTTAGATATCATCTTTATGCTCATGATACCTTTGTAAAGGTGGTAGGTGAAGATGAGTAGCAGAGGAGAATAACATCTCTGCAGGATATTTACCCTGTCCTTTACTTAAGAAATGCTCTATTTCCAAGTCTACATCATTATTTCGGGCATTATCTACAGCAGTTGAAATGGTTTTACTCTTTCAATGTATTCTTTCTCATTTTTGATTTGTTGACAGATCAGAATGTAAATAATGACAATAATGACAAAAATATGCTAAAAGGGAATAATTTGATTATCATTATCCTTTCTAAATTGTCACTAATACTAACTCTGCATAATAGATACAATATATAAACAATCCATATGGCTAAGGTTTATTTTCTCACAAAGCAGGGTGTTAGGGTTCAATCTCCTTTAGAGAAGAGCCTGGGGCCTATGAAATTTCCTAAACATTGACTTATGCCCACACTGCAGAGCTCTTGGAAAAGTTTCTAGCTGGTTAAATGACTGCAGGTCTTTGTGGCTACTTACACTATGTTCCTAGCACACAATACATAACATATGTTAGGGCACAAGAAATGCTGGAAGAAAGCCTGAAGACTGGGTTAGGTAGAAGGACTGAAATCTGGCATCATCTGGTTCTTATTGCCTTCAGGAACAATTGCTCTCTTTTCTCATCGTTGGAGTTATGTCCTTCCAGAAGGGATCCAGCATGAAAGCACTGTGATGAAATGCTGTGAGAGGACAAGAGAAATAAATTCTAAGCCAAAAATATAGAAAACCCCACAAGTAGAAGTAATTGATGAAGTCATGTATAGGGTAGAAGCTACTCCTTTTTTTCACATTCTTATGTTTCTGTCTACAAAAGCAGTATGTAAACTGGTGTTTAATGAATGGAAGCACATAAATGGCCAAAAACATGCATCCAATTCCTTTCATCCATCCTGTTTTGAATTTAGTCAAATTTAAGGGTGATAAAAACACTGTGAGCTTGAGCTAATGTAGGCTTCAGTTGGACATCACCATAACTGCAAACTGTTCAGCTCTCATAACTAATGCTTTTTAAAGCAGTATCTGAAGACTGACGTCCTAGATAACGGTGCTTCTTTTTATTCTTTTTATAGAAATTTAGGAAGAGAAAATTTCTGTTCCTTTCTCTTTTTATTTTTGCCTATTTGATGATAAATAACACTCAGAAAGATCTGAGGTTGGTTAGTCACCTTTGTAAAATGTGCAGGTGTCTATTTACTCATGTTGTGTCAAAATGACCAAGGAATTACTTTTCCTTTTTGATCTGTTACCACTTTTCATTATTAAATGTAATTTCATTATCACCTTGAGAGGTCTTTACCTGATTAATTTCTTCCTCCTCTAATGTTCTACTTTTGCTATAGTTAAGAGATTGACTTCAGTCTGAGTTTTGTTTTGAAATTATTGTGTTAGAGGGACAAGTCTTTCTGGGATATATATGCTTTCCTCCAGGAAGTGAACTGTGATCACAAAACGTCTCTGAAGTTAGCTTGCAACCAGATTCTTTCTGAGACACAGACAGGCTCTGCAGTAGGTGATGACATACGAAACTTTCACAGTCTTAAGGCCAAAAAAATCCCTCCTTCTCTGATCTTGGTAAGCATTATCACTAAACCTTTGAACAAGCAATCAGCAAGGCCTTAAAAGTTGTGGGTAGACAATGTGAATCTCTTTCATTTCCTACTCTTCAACCATTTTGATACTACTAGATATTTTCCTCTCCAGTGAAAGCTGCTGCATAACACAAAAATTAAGAATTATGACAGGGTTTTTTGGGAGAGTACTGCTCTAAGACAGGATATCCTTCAGATGTCCAGACGAACATCTCATCTGGTCTCCTTTTAGCCACATCCTCCGGTTTCACACTGATGGTTCTCATTCAACACGTGTCTTCCCTTTGGCACCTTACTGGAGAAGATACCTAGTTCTAGACATTTTCTTTACTCACTAGAGGCAAGGGTAAACAATGGCACAGTAATTCTGTGCCAATTTCCAGAGGAATGGAGGTTTACAGATACAGAGTGTGGAGAATTGTTTCAGAAATGCTTTATTATTACATTAGAGTTATCAACATAGTCATCATTATCACCATTTATTATTATTGTTGTTATTATTATGTTCATTGCTACTGTATCACTTTGGTTATTCATCAACATGATTCTTATTATTAACATTGCAGGAAATTCCAATCTCATTTTTATTTTACTGTTAAGTATCATTCTTGAAAGACAGAGCATCTTAGGCAACCTACCTAAGAATAGTAAATACCTGTTTAGTTTTGTTTAGAACCTGCAGTAACAACTCTGCCACCTCTCACTTACTTTATTTTGAGAATCTGTAATAGCTTTTAAGATGGTAAGATTATGGGAAATCACAGGTTGGGTGTGGGTTGCCTTTAAGGAACCTCAAGGTATTTCTCCAATTTGTCTCAAAGTCAACTTTGGGTTTTCAGGACTGGGAAACAACAGCTCTTCCCTCAGCTATACCTTTTTGAAAATAACTTTTTTTTTTTAACCTTTGTATGAATTCCTTCAATTAAATATTCATTTCATCATTACAACATTAAATAGGAAATTAATTGGCAGTTAAATTACTTCTCAACTAGCATACACTGTAATTCAAATATACACTCTATTGCAAAGAAAAGGCAAAAATAAAAAACCCACAGAGTCCCCAAATAAAATAAAATAATATAAAATGTAAAAAGGAAGCCAAACCAATATACAGATGAGTAATGACTTTTTACATACAGGTAAGTTGTACTCTGCAACACACTTTTTGAGATAAGATATATAAATATTCTGAAAACTTCATCACTGTAGCTGGTTACAGTATTTTTAACAAATAATAAAACCACCATAAATCTTTCACAAAAAATACTAGACATGGTGAATGATACTTTAGGATAAGTATTAAGTTCAAAGGAGATTTTTATTCATGAAAACTGCTCTAGAACCTAGTACAGTGTTACTATTTATAATCCACCATGAAGCTCCAAAATACGTCTTCCTAACTTCAATAACTTGCATTTTATAACTTCAATCAACTTTCCTCCTCACCATCTTTCTCCATCATCCTGTCTCATCTCATGTGAAAACTTTGTCTTTAGTTTCATATCTAATTATATGAGTTGGTCATTGCCTTTCCAAAGTTGTGCAATGTACTTAAATAATGTAATTAGCCAAGTTGCAACTCAAGTCCTGTGATAATTTGTAAAAGATGATGCAAACAATGAAAATCCAACCCAAAATATTCAAACTCCTCTTATTTCATTATGTTTTCTCTGCAATGTGAAAACCCTAAACAAAAAAGATCTCTGAAAAGAGTGGGAGTTTGAAAAACACTGAAAGGATTCTCAATACAACTTTAAATAACACAAAGATGGATAAGTGCTGAGATGCTTTGGCTGCACAGAACTTTTTTTATTTTTGGAGATTCATCCGTTTGCATAAATGTTATCGATACAAAGCTGAGGCCCACCATCAAATATTGGCTTATGCATTCAAAAAACTCACCTGAGTCATTTTTTGAGAGATTGAGAAGACACTGCCACCAGGCTGGATACAACAACCAACATTGGTTACACCAGGTGGTCCTTTCCCATGTAGAGAAAGCACCCTTTCCCGTTTTTTCTTTCTAACTTGAAAAATGCATTCCTGACTGGAAATATATGTAGTATGGTTACAACAACAGGTTGGTTGTTTGGAGTTTGTGGCCATGCTTTCCATTGGGTGGATCAGAGCAGGACTTTCCCAGTGGGTACCCCCCAGGATTTTACTCATCACTTGATTTGCAATTCTTATTATACCTTTTCTTGACCCTTCATTTTGCCACTCTTCTACTTCCCTTTCTCTGCCCTAACTTTCTCCCAAATAAGCAACCTGCTAGCAATTATTTCTACCACTTTGGTCTTAGTTTTGCTGCACCCATACCCAGGGTTGTTAAGCCTGACATCATTACCTAGGCAATCTTGTCATTATTTGGTTTTATTGACAGGGTTAAACTAGTCCCTGCTGGTTCTGCAAAGCCCTGAACTCCAAAAACAAGCACCCACATCCGTTTCAGTAACAGATTTCATTAATTTCTTACAGGACCCCTCCTTCACCAGTTGTTCAATGCAGGCATTCCTTATGGCACTGTCTAAAACTCTGTGCAGCTCTGACACCGTTGGTCAACACTGGTCCTGCATCCTCTCCTCTCCTCTCCTCTCCTCTCCTCTCCTCTCC
>VYZT01044904.1:20966-46239 GCA_013400735.1 Pomatostomus ruficeps
CCAAAGCAGTGTGACCAGCAGGGCAAGGGAGGGGATTCTGCCCCTCTGCTCCACTCTTGTGAGACCCCACCTGCAGTGCTGCATCCAGTTGTGGGGTCCCCAATACAGAAAGGACATCAACCATTTGGAGCAAGTCCAGAGGAGGCCACCAAAATAATTAGGGGGATGGAACATCCTTCCCTGAAGGAAATGTAAGATAATCAAATTTATTCAGCCTGGAAAAGAGAAGGCTTTGTGGTGATCTAGTTGCAGCCTTCCAGTACCTGAAGGGAGTCTACAAGAAAGATGGAGAGAGCCTATTTACAGGAGCCTGTGGTGACAGGACAAGGGGGAATATCTTCAAAATGAAAGAGGGGAAGTTTAGATTAAATATTAGGAAAAAATGCTTTACTATGAAAGTGGTGAGGCACTGGAACAGGATGTCCAGATAAGATGTGCATGTCCCATTCCTGGGAGTGTTCAAGACCAGGCTGGATGGGGATCTGAGCAAGTGGTCTTGTGGAAGATGTCCCTGTCCATGACAGCGTGTTGGAAGCAGATGACCTTGAACATCCTTTCCAACCCAAATCATTCTATGATTCTGTGATTTTACGATCAACTGACAATGCAAAATACCCTGGAAATAGGACAAATGGCCACTCATGGACAGACTATGATGTCTTCTGTTGCAATGCAAACCTTGTTAACACTTTTAAACACGAACTATCTGTGTAAGCCACAACCTCAAAAAAAAAAAAAATTGTCATAACAGCAGTACCATGTGTTTGATATTTTTCATCCCCTTTTCCCTTACACTGAGGATAATTGATGCTATAAATTATTCTATTCCTTGTTAGTTCATAGTCTATCCAATCATCTCTCAAATTCTGCTAGAATGCAGCAGAAATTTATGGCCCCAGTACACTTCTTGTCTTACTTCCCTGCATTTGTTTGGGGTCACCACAATGTGTCGTTTTCCCTGTTGCCTTAAATCACATCATTGCTTGATCATCAAAAAACAAGATCACGACAAAACAGAACTTGGGAGGGACAACCGCTTTACTAGACTCATATATATATGTCCAAATAATGTAAATGTTGTGTTAAAATTAATTGCATTTGGAGATACTCAGAGACATTTTTGTTTGTTTGTTTGTTAGTTTATTTTGAGGGGTTTTTGTTCTGTTTCTTTTTTTGCCATTTTGTTGTGGGTTTGGGGTTTTTTTGCTTCTGTTTTTGCTCTCTATGTGAGCCAAAGGGCACTATCTCATTAATGACTTTTTTTCTCTGTGACCATAATTAAGGGTCACTAAGCCTATCCTGCAGTCCCTGAGGGACAAGGGATTTCAAGAGAGTATGAATGAATATGTTAATATCTGATTAGAAAAGAGGCTTGACCTTGGTACAGAGAGATGTTTTCATGCTCAGCTATAGCACTGCTGATACTTTCTTTAATTTTCTTTCAGAAATGCACAGCATTTCAGAGCTTGAACACAATAGTTAGAAGGGTTTAATCCCTAGAGATACATAGGCCACACACACTAACGCTTCTTTGGGGGTTTTTGCAGGCTGCTTGGGTGCTGCCGTTATCCAGCGCTTTGGTCAGATAAGCTTCCTTGGCTGCCGCTATCGGCTGCCTTATCTTATCTCGCTTATCTCTCTACCTAGCTTGTGCTTTGCAGTGACAGCAGAAATCCCCGATGATAGTTTGAAGCAGGTAGAAATAAAGAAGAGAGAATGGACCCTCTGTAGCTTTACCCAGACTTTAATGATGTTCTTTTCTTTAGGATATGTGCTACCAGAGAGACCCCAACAGGGTCGTTACAGAGACTTTTATAGGAAAGGGGAAGGGATTGGTGATAAGGTGGGTCCAAGGTTCTTAACAAATCAGAAATTGACATGGGGTGACAGCTTTCCAATGAGTCTTGGGCAAGAGCAGAACATATTTGCATCAACCTATGAACGTTAGAGAACAATAGAACTTTCTGGCAACTGTTGAATAGTAAAACAATACAATGAATATTAAAATAACAGAGGTGGAACTGAGTCTACGATTGACAGGGTTAGAACGTGGCAGATAGGGGATTTCCCCCTGGCCCACTGCCACAACACACACCTCTGAAGATCATTCACCATTCATCATATTCAGAGTTCTATATGCTTAAACAATTGCAAAAATCTGTGGCAATTTTAGTCCATTACCATAGACTATTTTAATATATAAATATAATCTCTTCTTTGCTGACTTAAACAAAAATTTAAAAAACACCAAACCCAAATGTTACTTTTCTAAAGGATATTCAGAGTTCCATTTTAAAACATGGAAAGATGATATTTAATGATTATCATTAGTTTTTCTGACATTTCTTCCTATTTCCTTTCTTCAGAAAACAAACAGTTTGCTGAGCTTGTCATAGCCAAAGCAAAGCACTGCTTTATGACTTCCATTTCTGCAAAATATGGAAGCTGTCACTATTTTCACAAAGATGGCAGACATGCTGTTTCCTCCTATTTTCTAAAATAGTAGCGAAAACTAACCAGAAAGAAATCAACAAAGGAAGCTTTAACATGTGTTTTCTATCAGCTACATAGTGTTCAAGGAGATGGCTTTCTTCTACTGGAGACAGATGACACTATAAGTAGTCATTCTTAGTCAAGAAAATAGATGCCTCGTATTTTGACAAATGAAGTACTTTATATTTTTATGCCAGTATTTTCTTAATATAAAATGATTTGGTACGTATCATACTGATTTTTTAGCCCTGCTATTGTAAAGTTTTAAATTCTTGCTTCAAGGAGCCCAAGTAGACTTTCCTGTAACTACTTAGAATACGTACAATTAAACACACAAAATCGACTTTCAAGATAGCATTTTGCATTGTTTCATTCCAGTTTCAACACTGCCGTAGGTTTTGAGCTCTTCTTATACCTAAGATTTGGTTCTCTTTTGTTCTGTGCAAAATTTACTTTGTATAGAACTTTTCTACTGCTACGTCACCAACAAATAACCTGCTTTTACATAATTCTATATTTTTAAATATTTTTGAATCTTCTTTTTTCTTAGTGATACAAAAAGAGAACAAAATGCAAAAAAGCAACATAATAAATACATCCAACAGAGGCAGTCTTTGACAAAGAGATTTTAAACTTTTGATGCCAGGCAAAGAAATGACAAAATAAAACTAACTTATTCTGTTTTATTTTCAAACAGCTCTTAGATTACAAAGGGCCAGGCTTTAAATGCTCAGCAACATAATATAGCAAAAAGCATTTTTACTGCTTGCAATTAATGGAGAAGTTTACTTCCCTTTAGCAGAAGAGCATATAAATGTCTACATATTCATATATTCATAATTTGTCATTATTTATTCAGCAGAAAACAGTATTATGGTTTTTGGGTTTCAGTCTAACTAGAAATTAATAGCTTCTAGAGATTCATATCAATGATCATTAACACACAGTAACATAAATTCAAGAGCTAAATAACCTCTTGATAAGTCCTAAGTTTCTTATCCTTATCAGATTTTTTAAATATGTAGATTTGCAAAATGAGTAAATGAAATCACAAGAGTTTGATTCCTTGTAGTACCTGCCTGTATCTTGGCACTTAGTTGCTTGGTTGCCAACTAAGTGGCCATATGTGCTTTCTGGATGCTTATTGTAACACAACAATTAGCTGTCTTTGCCGCTTCAGTCAGCTTGGTCACACAGAACATTTTAATCTGACATTTCATTCTGTTTAGTTGATCACTTTTAGTTAGTCAACACAATGCAGATTCTGTGGAATTAGGGAAGTGTACTAGAAAGAGTAGAAAGTAGATTATTCTATGAGTTTCCTATATTCTAATTATTTGCTCAAAGGCAATACTATATTTAAGAAAGTGTTATGAACACTTGGTACATATCGGAACTAAAATCTGCAGTAACATTTTCACTCCTGTAAGAGAGAGCAGCAGTATCTTAACAGACATTTCAAACCACTGGGTAGCAAAAATTATGAATCTTTTTCTGAAATATGTCATATTGTTATAAAGATCTGGAGTTATCCTGCTTATTTTCAGAGAATGCATGGAAAAAAATTGTAATAAAGACTGTTTCCTAAAAAAGAAGAAATTTTTTTTTGTTTGCAACAAAGTCTATCTTAGGTCTGTTTGTGTCACTCCTTTTAAACATGTAGATGTACTGCATGTGCTTGCAAAACCCAACCTTATGCCAGGTTTGAGACTATGGATTTGATTTTTTTTTTTCATGGTGGTGATACTCCCACAACACCAGTTGTTTTCAATTGTACATTACTCCCATGAAATTATCTTCAGAAGTAACAAATAATGGGTCTAATTGTACTACTATCAAAGTCCCCATTAAATCATTACCACTATAAATATGGGTAGGATTAAGTCCAAAAAAAGAAGAAGCTTTCCTGGCTTTTCTATTTTAAACTGTGTTTATGTTCAATTTAGTAATAATCTTTTCTAAAACAGAGCCAAAAAGAGACTTCTTTTCATCCAAAATTTACATTTAAAAGGAATTGATATAGGTTATCACATATTCCAATATAGTGGAAGGAAAACATGACTCTCCATAGTAACATTTATACAAGATGCCACAAAATGTGTATCTTCCCTGGGTTTAACAGTCTGGCTTCAACTGAAACAGACAGATCACCTCATTAGCACACTTTAAAATTTGAAGACTTTCTTTCACCAGTTAAGTTATATTTGGACAATATACACAACTCCATTTTTGTCATAAACAAGTAAATATGACTCACAAAGTTTGACTTCCAAAGTAAGGAATCATGTTACCCCATAAGCTAAGGAAAAAAAAAAAATGAAAAAAGAGCTTGTTCACTCCTCCCTGACCAGCTAGCTCTCACGAAATTCCCAGGAATCACTATCTTTAGAATTGGAAAGTTATTATTTTCTAGAATTGGAAAGTTATTCCTTTGTGGTCTTGTTGTTGCTGTTGGTGTTCTTTTTCTCCTTTTTCTCTTCCTTCTTTTTCTTCTTTGTCTCCTTTGAGTTTCTCTATAGTTGATCTGTACTTTCTGTAATATCATCAGTAAACATATGCAATAATCATAGAATCATAGAATTACAAGGTCACAGAATAGTTTGGGTTGGAAGGGACCTCAAAGTTCACCTTGTTCCAATACCTCTGCATGGGAAGGGACACTTTCCACTAAATCACTAAGGAGATAATTTTTATCAGCAGACATGTCCCTTGAGGTTTTGTGCCTAAGAACCCTTTGGAAGTTCCAGAGATGTGTCCCCCATTGCAGTGTTAGAGTGACCAGTATGGTGTCCAGTGAAAACCATAACTGGCAACAGGCAAACACAGACCTGTGCAATCCCCAGCCCACACTTTGTGAATATCCAAAAAGTTTTCCCATGTTTCATGGACTCACAGAATCATCAAGGTTGGAAAATACCTTCAAGATCATGTACTCCAACTGTAACCCATAATCTCTTCTAAATTATATTCCCAAATGGAACACTGAGATGCCTCTTGAACTCTTCCAGAGACGGTGACTCCATCACCTCCTTGGGAAATTGGGAAACCTATTCCAATGCCTAACTACCCTTTCAGTGATTTTTCTTTTCCTAATATCTGATCTGAACTTCTGGCACAATTTAAGGCCATTTCCTCTCATCCTTTCACTTGAGATATGGTAGACAAGACAAACCCCCACCTCAATACAATCTCCTTTCAGATAGTTGTAGAGAGCAATGAGGTCCCTTCTGAGCCTCCTTGAGACTAAACAACCACCGTTCCACCAGCCATTCCTCATGGGATAAGTATCATAGACCCTTCACCAGCTTCATTTCACTTCAAGCTTTTCTTCCTTAGCCTAATTAATACCTGTGACATCAAGAGTTCTTCATTTGTTGACACTTTCTACAGCTGATGTCCATCTGCATTTACAGTGAATAAAAGGGAAGAATTTTGCATATATTTTGACTGAATCATCTATTAATCTTTGTTTTCAGTCTTACATCTGTCAAGATCTCCTTGATTGCAGTCCTGTCCTCTAGCATTGCTACTGTCCATCCTAATCTGACTTCGTCTAGAAATTTAGTACAACAGAAAGCAAATCAGAGATAAAGCCAGGAAAATGAGACCTAAGACCAAATCTTGAGTAGCATCAGTCAATACATCCTTTCTAGAGAGTAATGAGAAACTCTTCTCTATTTCCCTCACTTGCTTACAAGGCTTAACAGGTCCGAAATTCAAAATATGTGACAACTCTTTATTCTCTACCTAAAAAAAATTTGTTGCCTTGTTATGAAGGAAATTAAATCAACTTGGCATAATTTCCTCTTGACAAGTCATGTCGATATTACTTATCTTCTTGTTATTCCTATATACTAAAAATAATTTTTCCTGTTGTGTGGAAAAAACTCTTTTTATCTGAACTTCCTAGTGTAATGGGTTATGGCAGGTGTCCCCAGACCTTGTTACTCCATAGTTTTCTCATTGCGTTATTGTGTTGCATTAATCAACAACTAATAACAAACGTGAAGTTAAGCATCACTAAAATGCATGTTCAACTCATGAACCATTTAACTTTAGCTTATAGCAAACTTATATACACTGTTTATTGTTATTTTCCTAATACCAAGCAGTTTTTCTTGGAAAAGTTCCTTATTTTTGTGTTGTATATCAGATGCTATTTTGGATGCAGAGATTTGAAGTTATTTGCTTAACTCTTTGGAACGTATCACTGGTCATATATCATACTGTCATATGAAGGATGGGACTTCCTCTCACCTAATTAAAGAATTTTAAAAATGTGGCAGCCAGGCTCCCTCTATAGGCACTGGAGAGAGGGAGGCGCCTCTCAAAGGATTTGTCATTTTCAGATTTACATCTCAATTGTTCATCTTCATTGACCAGAGAAGTAATTTTTTTGTATGATATTTGATGAAAAGGTCAGAGAAATGAATGCCAAGATGTAATGTGAAAGGTAGTACTTATCTCTACTGATAAAATATCTAACTATTGGTTGGTAGGAGATATACCATTTATGCATTCCTAGCCTTCATGTGACATTTTGAGGGAATGTCTAAAGCTTCAAAAAGTTTTATGAAACTCATAAAAATAACCTTCCATGTGGTAAAACTACAGATAATGAAACAGAATTAATATAATATTTTTGGATCATTAAATAAGAAAATTAGATGTGGTGTCAATACTTAAAATACTCAGAAAACCAACACAAAATTTCTCATTATTTATTGTAACTGTATCTGTATTTTCTATACCCTGATTTAGAAATTTATTCTTAGGTTTTCAATTCAAATTTTTATGTTCATGTTTTGTAATATCTGTTCCTACTCAAAAGAACTTTGACCTTGAAGTGTCAACATTAGTAAACTGCACTGACTTAAATATACATATTTTTATACATTACTGCTGAAAGACTTGTCTATACTCCTTACAGGGCTTCACAGTTGTTTCATTGCTTTGGAATGCAGAATTAAAATACTCTTCATCTTCTCTGTAACATCATTCATTTGTGTTAGTTAATGATCTGAAGCATTTCTGAGGGAATAATGAATAATACTCTTAATCATGACTTGCAATTGTCTCCAACTCACTGTGGTATTGCATTGCAGAAGTTAAACAAGAGAAAAATAATGTTAATAAAGTTGTTCATATTGGACAAGAAACAAGATTTCCTTTTAAGAGTGTTGGCACAATGCAGCTCTTTACAGTGTCATTTGATAGGCTTGACAGGGTTGGAAATAAAAGAAATTCTGTTAAAATGAATACTATAATAACATGTTTTAAAATATACTGCATTTGAATCTACCCTTTAGAAATTTTCTTCCTAGAGGAGAATGTGGGAGTCTTGCAATGCCCCACCAGAGTTTAATTCCAGATTCCCTGGAGATGTTGTGCCAGACTCCTCTGTTCCTTCTCTTTGATACATTTAGTTTTGTAAAACTTGCAGTATATTATTAATAAATTATATAAAGTAAGAAACAGAGGAAAAATTTATGCCACATAAAACTCACACATTAAGTAGACAGAAGTATCCCTAAATTCTGCTTGCAGCAATTTTTTTAAGGTTTTCTTATTAGACGAAATTTGGGAGAAATCTTCTAACAAGTAGCCCTGTATTTGAATCAAGGTTTCAGTAGCCTCAGTAATCTGCTTTCCCTAGGTTTTGGAACATTTACAAGTCAGTAGCCTTCATCATGTTACTTAGAACATGATGAAGAGAGAATACAAATAGAAATGTATTCTTGAGTACAAATAGAAATGTCATCTGATATGAACAAGACTGGTTTTTAAAATTTATAACAGAAAATGCTTAAGCGGCATAGTTTTCAAAGTATATTTAGATATACTTTATTTGGTTTTGCCAATTCTTTGTTAAAATAAAGCCAAAATTCACAGAAGTAAAATCAATTCCTCTAGCATGTGTTGCAGCTCACTGTTTTGGACATTTTGATTTTCACACATCTTTTAAGGACTTTATTCGCTTGTGCAGTTGTTTTCACCTCTGCAAAGCAGATAGCATCTGCTGTCACTTAGCTTAGGGAGCACTTTGCACAAGATGCACACCAGCAGGAAACAGGCATGTATTACTGGTATGAGGCCTGTTAAGTGAAATCACTCCTGAAGTAGGTAACTCTTTGCTATGGCTAAAGGTGTCAAAATGTAGTTCACTTTGACTTGTTTGGGGTTTTTTCTGTGCAGGTTTACAGTTACTTTGCATCACCAGATCAGTGTATATCAGCCTGAGATTATAGGCAAACCTGGACTACATTTTAGAAAGACTGTTAATATAGAAGACAAAAGCCATCACAGGAATGTATTATCAATTTTTCCTTCAAAGACCATTGACCCAATTTTATAGCATTTCTCATAACCCTAACCTTAACCTCTCTAAAGATAATTACTGATAATAATCAATATAATTATAGATAGCTATAATTTCATAAAGATAGAGGTAGTCATTTACTTTGGTCCAACAGAAGATTAACTTTGCCTTTAAAAACTACTTTTTGTTTTTCTGAAGGAATATTAATTGAATTACATAAATAAATAAAAGTAAGTTACTGATTTGCTGATCTTGAATTAATACTGAAACCAGGGAGGATGTGCAATGTTTTGTTCCAAAATTTCCAAAGGTTCCAAAATTTCAGTTTGAAAGCTGGTTCCTGAATAAAAATATGGGTCTCTTTTTTGCCAAGAAGGTAAAAAATGGTGTACTTTATCTGGACAGTTTTTTTATCAGCTGTGCAGTTTAACAATTTAGTACTGTGTATTTCATATCTATGACTTCTAAGTTATCTTAAAAACCATCTTAAATTCAACAGTCGTAAGATTCACCTCTGTGTGTGGTAATAAAACTAAAAGTTCATCTCAGTTAATGGCTACTCTTCCCCATTTTTGTAGACACTATCTGAAGACAACATTTATCTCATTACCTTTCTCCAAGGAAGAGTACTCTTTAAAGGGTGGAGTTATCTATGAGCACACAAAACCATGGAACAATACAAAGAAGAGCAAAGAAAACTTATCAGCTCTGTCGGAGTACAGCCCGTGCTTACTTGTTTAGGAGCACTAACTCTTCTAAGTGGAAAAAAGGGTACAACATATCACATCCAAAAGCTTTTAAGGTTTTAGGACAGAATAAATTACTTGAGAGGGAGCATTTGATTATTATGTAAGGGAAAGCATGTTGCAGTTCTTATATGAAAAAGGGATTAGAACACCATTAACATCTGTCTCCCCAATTTTGTTAGATTTATTTTTTCTTTAAATTTTTTTATTAAAGGATTTTTCTCTTTCTTACTTGAGTAGCAGGAGGATGGAAAAAAGGTCAATTTATGATAAAGGCTGTAAGAGAAGCACAGTGAGTCCATTCATTAAGAATGTAAAAACCACTCAGGTTTGCAACAGGATTATTCTAAAACCAAGAAGTACTTTTACCTGAATGCTCTCCCCTAAACATCTCATATGGTGTGAAGGAGAGAAACTATTTTCCTGATTGTCTTTGCAGGCTTTTGGAGAAACACTGAAGCAAAATTCATTCAAATCAATGGACAGTGTCTAGGAGCTCATTCAAAGGCTTTACTACCTGCATACTTTGGAAGATTAGAATAAATAAATCCTCTGTCTTATTTTTTTCCAGCTTACAAAAGTAAAACGCACACTTCTTTGTGGAACCAGTTTCCAGGGAAAATTTTGTATATCAAACCTCACAATTAAAAAAAAAATTTAATATAAACCAGTAAGTTCGGAATTGAAAACAAATGAAATTAATTTCTATTTTTGCTGAAATAAATAAATGTCTTTTTAAAAAGAGACCAACATTACAGTCCTGTACATGTTTGTGTTTAGCAGATGACCTCTGGTAGTGCCTTCCAACCTCAACTATTCTATGATTTTGTGAGTCTTTTAGGAAATATTCTAATTTTTATAAAAATGTACCATTTCAAATGTAAGTCCACTATATCCATTTGGACATACTAAAATGACAACTTCTTATTTTTTCTGGTTTGTTTTTCCCCATCTGCCAGAGTTGTGGACTGTAGGTTTATGAACCATGTCATTATCAAAGGCTAAAGTTTGATCTGGATTTAAAGACAAGAATGTAACTCTACCGATAAAACTAAGTAAGTTTCCAAAAGCTGTGAAAATTAAAGCTTTATTTTCTGCATTCATTATTTCTTTTTAAACATTGTCTATTGCTTCAGTTAGCACAGCTCTTTGATGCAGAATGTTTTGCTATAGGCTAAGTGAAGTAATTTGCATCATATTTTCAAGCTCAAAATGCTTCCTTTTTATAATATGAAATGGTTTTATAATTTAAAAAATATATGTAATTTTTTTAAACTTATATCTAATTAAGACAAGCAGAAATCAAAGATTTGAAAAAAGATTTATTGGATTTTTTTTTCAGATGAAGCACTCAAACTCTTTTACTTAATATTACAAGACTTTCCTGTCAAATTATGTCACAATTTGCTCCTCTTTCTCTGTCCTCTGGTATCTATTTGTGTTCCATCTAACACCACAAGATAAGTCAGTTTGATTATAAAGATGGGATGTGAAATGGAACTCAACTACAAAATCTTTCTTAATCTACTGCTTTTTCTAATGTAAAACAAAATAAATATCATGCATTTTCATTAATACAAGACAGTATTATTATAGCATTTATTTGCAATTTCATTAGAAAGACAGAAAATGAGCTGATCACATACAGAAATGCCAGTAGTATGATGACTGATTTTTACTTTCTTTGAAACTTTCCCTCTTAGAATTTGTCTGTGGTAGGAAACCTGTTATGCCTGGTTTTTCTTTAATTTATAAAATCAGGCTATATTTCTGGGCCAATGACTCTCTTCTTTTTCCTCAATCTAACTTTATTTTCCTTCTTTCATCACCTTTTCTAGTCTGGAATGTCTTAATTTTTAAAACCACATGATACTTTACCTGTCAAGAATTGAGAAAGGCATAAGAAACACTAAAAACATCCTCTGTTTTTGTAGAAGCAAGCAAGCAAAAAAAAGGGGAATGTAACTATGGTATCGCTTTCCTTTTTTGATTACCATAAAGAATTAAAAATATGAATAAATATATTCACCTGTAAAACCAAAGATGGAAAATTAAATATTCCTTATTTTTATTTCTTTCTGTAGTATTCTGGGTAGAGGGAGAGTCTGCAATATTAGATCTACAACTGTTTTCTACATTTGCTTCCCACGAGACTCTGTAACACATTTTGTCTCATCAATTTAACACAGTATTCAACTTGTGAATACTCAGCACTTAGTTTTACTTGTTTTCAAATATTTTCCTAAGTAGTGCCTAGTGTTACACACATTTTAGATCAACTAACTATGACATCTCTGCTTATGACTGCAGGGCCAAAGTCGTGGCTTGTATAGAGTCTGAGCAATTGTGCTTTGTGACTGGATGTAGGGAAGAGTAGAAAAGGTGAAATTCTGTGTCCAAATTGGGTTTAAAGTGTGGGTCTGTAATACAGCAGTGCTTTCATCCATTCAAACCTATCACCCCTCAAATCCCCTGTTGTCAGTCTGGCATGTGAATTGTGCACAAAGCCTAACCTCCATTGCATTACAGATCCCAAATTAAGTTCACATGGCCTGAAGAGATGCTAGTCAGCTCTTTGCACCAAGCGCAAAGTTCGAGCCACCCTACACAATCTAATTATTCAGGGTGCACAGGGCGACTCATCTGAATAAGGATGTCTGTTGAGAGCTGGATTTTACTGACTAGGACTATTAGATTATCTCTCTGGACCTAAATTCTTCCATGTAATAAAATGCCAAGAATATCTAGGGACCTACTTATAATATCAGTAATAATTTGATTATTTTAGTCAGATTTAGCATTACTATTTTTTGCATTCAAATTATGTTTTATTCTGGTACATATTATGTCTGATCCACTTTTTTAACATGTTAGTTCCTCTTAAAACCTGCTGGACAGTGGAAAAAAGTACAGAAATACAAATAAGTACACATGCATGTATGGAGCACCTTGCATAAAGGATGAGAAAGATATTATCCCCAGCATCTCCCTGCTGATTTGGACATCAAAAATAAAGCTGACCTGATTTTCACAGATTTTACAAGGAGATGACTATTTTTAAAAGCCAGTAGAAACAGTAAGATGTGCTGCTTGTGCTACAAGCATAAATAGAAATGTTTTTCACACATCAATAAAGCAAAATAAAGCACAAACCTCACTTAATAGCATTATCCAGCAGCAGGGGTGGAATTGTATTAGATCTTTCTTGTGTTGCCAGTGATCTCCATAGGCACCTCAAAAATTCATGCACAAGAAATGAACTTCCTCCTAATTAGTTTCCCAGATACTTAGGCTTTTGAGTAGGAGACTGTAAAAGAGAAATTACTTTATGCTGACAGTAGAAGCAGAAGAGAGAATAAATAAAGTTTTCTGCTTACAAATAGCAGTGCAAAGCCATCTTCTTGTGCAGGTGAATGGGATTTAAAAGTCATCCAGACATATCAATTTAAGTATTGATCTGAAAGACAAATATATGGGACTCAGAAGGTGATTAATGGGTCATACTTTGGTCATCACTGGATGCCTGTGACAGGTGGACTACCAGAGGCATCTGCACTAGGACCTGACCTCTTTAACAGCTCTACCAATGATGAGCACGAGGTGACATAGAACACTCTCATGAACTTTGCAGATTATGCCAAATTAGGGGTACAAATCCTTACTCTCAAGGACAGGGCCCAAAAAGGGAAGAATTGGGCCACCAGGAGCATTATGGAACAGCAGAGACAAATCTCAAGCTCTCTAAATGCCAAGAAACTTCCTATTACAGGGAAAAAACAGCTCCTGCAACAATAAACACAATACTGTGTGGAGATGGAGAGCCATGAAGTCACACTGTGGGAAAGGCCCTGGGGTGGAGGTGGACACCAAGATGGACATTAGTCCGTGGTGTTTGCTGGAAGAAAGGGAAGCCAGCAACCTTCTGGACTGTATGAACCACTGCATAGCCGGTAGGCCTAGGGAATTGCTGTGTGGCACTTTTCAGATAACATCTAGATCGTTGTCAGGGTTTGGGATACTTTTTTGTTTAGCTCTCTGTGTTGGAATTTTTCCCCATTCAAGTTGCTGGGGGGTGATAATGGGCCAGTGATTAGTTACTGGAAAGCCATAATGGGCCAGTGATTAGTTACTGGAAAGTCATAATGGGGGGTGATTAGGATGGGACAAAGAGGTGACCCTGAGATGGGTGCGGCTGGCTAGCCCTTATCTGGACTTCCTGATAGCTGGGATTGGTTTCCCCTCGGAGGGGGGCAGGGATACTGGGACTGGGGACAAGTTAAAAGAGAGCCAAGCAGAGCTGGAGGACACACTTCTTCACTTCTGGACATCCAGAGGAGGGGGAGAGAGGCTGCTGGAGCTCCAGGAAGAATCTTCCTCAACCTTGGGCTTGTGTCCTTGGATTGCCAACAGAACGGGAAGAGACTGTCCGTGAGTTTGTCTGTTCTTATTTTTTGGGGTTACCATTGTTGTTTTTTTTGTTTTTTTTTTTTTAATCTATATATATATACAGATATATTAGTAAAGGACTGTTATTCCTCTTTTCTCATACCATTGCCTGAAAGCCTCTTGATTTCAAAAATTTTACCAATTCGGAGGGAAGGGGGTTGCATTTTCCTATTCTGAAGGGGGGTTTCTGCCTTCTTCAGCAAATACCTGTCTTTGAAACCAAGACAATCGTCCATCTACTTTTTCTCATATTTTTCCAAGAAGAAAGGCATGGACAAACAGAAGGGAGGTCAGCAAAGGCCCACTGGTGTGGTGGAGGCTAGAGTTCTGACCATTTGAGAAGGGAATGGAGCAGTTGGGCTGGGTCAGCCTGGAGAAAAGACACCTTCAATGCACTTAATAGACCCCACAGCTGCCACAAGACAATCCTTAGATGGAGACAGGATGGAGACAGACGGGAAGGCAAGAAACAACACGTATACATTGTGACAAGAGAGTTTCGGACCAGATAGAAGAAGAAACTTTTATCTTGTGAGGACATTAGGTTGTTCTGAAAACTGTGCTATTTCTGTCCTTGGAGGATTTAAAGTCCAAACTGGACTATGTTGTGAACAGCCTGGTCTCTAATCTGGACCTGCTTTGGGCTGTAGGGTGGTCTAGAGGGTCCCTGAACTCCCTGCCAGCCTCACTTATTCTTTGGTACCAAGAAATAGAAAACAAAGAAATAGAAATCAATAGAAAACAAAGATATGTGTTGGAAATATGCTTGGATCTTGTATTATGAAATAAAGAAAAATGACCCAGGGAAGCACAGAGTCACTGGAGCTTAAAGACAGAATAAATAAGACTGGAAATAGGGTAAATGACATGCATAAATTGTTATTTTCATAGCATTAGGGAGAGAGAGAAAAATGAATACAGATAATTGCATTTAGAATTTTGCAATATATATGAAGTACTCAGCACTCACACAAAGAAATACTGCATATTTTCTAGTGTAAAATGTGCTCTGTGATTGCAGAAAATTATCTTCCTTTTAATTTCAGTTCAAAGTTATGCGTTGTACTCCCATATGGAGATGTGCCTGGTTTTGAAGGCGTTGTAAGAGTATATAATTTCTAAAAAAATATTCTGCATTTTTCTGGCACAGGTGCTGAACTTTAATGGGTTTTATTCTCTCCTGTTTAATTATTTAATTTTTTTTACTGCAGTTTGAGTTACATGACTGTCTGAAGACCGGTGGACCATAACAGATTTGGCCCTAAAAAAACCAGAGCAGTTTATTGCATAAGAACCTGTGTGATTTTAACATGGAGGAGAAAATAGCTTGGCAGGAGACTGAGATTGATTGATCCTGGAAAGATTTTGGGTTTTCTTGTGAACAGTTGGATTGGTAAAACAGACAGATGGATTGTTACTGCAAAGAGTTGGTGTGTTGCTAGGGAGACTTGGAATGGTATACCGGGCAGGTGACAAAATTGTGAACTGGTGTTCAGAATAGATGTGGCATTATTTACATACCTACATATAAATGCATAGGCAATGGACACAAATATATATATATATATACATGTGTGTGTGTGTGTCCACTGCTAATGTAAAACACAGCACTGTAATCACACCCACATTTTCACTACATCCAGAATGCAAAGGCTACATAACTATAGGCATCTTTTGACAAAAGCCAAACAAACATGGAGTTCAGAAGATAAAATTTTACAAGCAGACCAGGAATTGCACCAATTCCAGTATGACATCACACTCAACTCCTATTATGATAATTAGTGTCTTATTTGTCATTTAAGGTAGTATAACTCTCATGCTTCATGTGAACTGATTTCATATGATAGAACTCCACAACCAAGGCAGAAAATTAATTAATGCATTCTGTGTAGCTAATGAGAAATAAAATCAAATCTAAAATTACCTTCCATCCCCCTTCCCTTCTACTCTGGCTTAAGTCTGCTCTCTATTTTCTCTACCTTCTCACCTCTCGATGGCACAGGGGAACAGGGAATGCTGGCTGTGGTCAGTTGATTACACATTGTCTCTGCTGCTCCGTTCTCCTCAGTGGGAGGGCTCCTCACATTCTTCTCTTGCTCCAAGCGGGGGGTCTCTCCTACTGGAGGCAGACCTCCAATATGTCCTGCCAGAAAACCTGTACTAGCATGAGGTCCTCTATCCACAAGTTCACGTGTTGTGATAGCAGCCTGCTCCAGCACAGGTTTCCCATCGGGTTATGGACTCCATCAGGCACCCACTTGCTCTGGCCTGGGGTCATCCAGGGGCTGCAGGTGGATCTCTGCTCCACCATGGACCTCCATGGGCTGCAGGGGCTCAGCTGCCTCACCATGGGCTGTCTGCACCTTGGGCTGCAGGGGAATCTCTGTTCTGGTGCCTGGAGCTCCTCCTGCCCCTTCTCCCTTACTGACTTAGGTTTCTGCAGGGTTCTTTGTCTCACATATTCTCACTTCTCTTTACAGAGGCTGTTGTGCAGTAGTTTTTTAACCCATTTCTCAAATCTGTTATCCCAGAAGCACTACTACCATCACTGATCTGCTTGGCCTTGGCCAGTGGTGAATCTGTCTTGGAGCCAGATGTTGGACATGGGAGAAATTTCTGGTGGCTTCTCACAGAAGCCCACTGCTAAAACCCCCACTGTTTCCAAAACTTTGCTGCTTAAACCCAGTACACCGTTTCTAATAATTTGTTCATTTAAAAATAAAAATTCATTTAATAGCCTCAGTTATGGTTTTTCTAGCCTATCATAACAGTAAACATTCTTAAACAAAGAATGATACAATAAGTCTAGTCTATGTGTAGCTAAACATCCCTATTACTACAGCTAGGTTATACCATTATAACGCTAGTGTTCAATAACTATCCCCTCACAAAATACAGGTGTTTTCTGTATTAAAGAACAATGTACGATGTAGCACTGGGTCAGGCCGGCTAGGCCGAGGAGCCCAAAGGAGAGCCAAATAAAAGACCACACAGAGACAGCAAATGGAGAGGGCAAAAAGAGAGAGAGGGCAGAACCCTCTGCCTTTATTTATACGTTTTTACAAATCACTGTGGATTGGAGGTAGAAATGACCACCTCTCAATTCCATTGGTCAAGCATCAATCTATCATATTTCTCCACCCAGTATACTGGAATGATAACAACACAGACAATTAGCAAAACATAGATAGTTGTTAAGAAACCATGGCCATGTTTACAGAAGAATGTGTGAGAAAGTATTACAGCAAAGAGAAACACTGAGAAACTGCAAAACTCAGGACAACAGTACATTTAAATAATTGAATAATGAATGAGTAAAATGGCCAACATAACCACAAACTGCCAGATGGCATACTTTCACAGAAAAAAAAATATTCTATTTTGCACTTCTGACAGTTTACAGAATATGTTGAATTTTCAGGGACTTTTTCTGGTTTTTATTTAAAAGATTTTGGGTGAGTTTAGTATTCTTAATCTTAGACTGTCTGCTAAATATCACATTAAGTCACTAGAAGAGGTCAATCTAGAATATTTGTTGGGTTAATATACTATGTTACCTTCACTGCCCCTTATTGGCTTTGCGGAAAACCTATAAATTCACATGCTTCAGTAAGTATAATTGATTCTAACTTTTCAGAGTATCCAGCCTTAAAAATAGCATCAAATGCATTAGTTGCACTAAAAAAACCCTAGCTTTTGCATTTGCAGTGTTTGATTTTTCTTATAAATCAGGTTTTTCTCCTATGTAGTAGATGAAATCATGAGAAAAGAATGGCACCTGTTCATGCTAGAAAGGGACATGATCCCATATGTGTATATATATTCATCATGAATTTATGTAGGAAATTGGAAAGTTGACTATTTTTTCTGGTTGCTTTAATGGATTTTTTTACTTTCATTTTGGAAAATTCCATTAAATATAATAAGAATGAAGTATTAAGCCATTTAAATAGTTAGTCTCTTTACTATTATTAGAAAAATGTTGAGTAATTCGTCTCTGTATATGCAAGATACAGTGTAGTGTTGCATTTTTCTACAACCCATACCAAAGTGCCATGGTAAGTTCTCTAGAGATTTTTAGAAAGTTTTAATTAATATTAGAAGTATATCAGTGCTCATTTGCATACATATGGCATGAAAATAAAAGTTCAAGGAAAAAGTTCATAAGACACAACATTCTTCATGTATCATCTATAAGTAAAATAGGTTTCAGCAGCATGATCAATATTTTTCTCAATATATATTTTTATCAATGTAGGAAAGAATCAAAATATTTCATAAAATATTTTTATTTTAAAAAATAAAAAATAGCGATGCACAAGTTATGTCATTTCTTGCAGCTGTTGAGGAAAGTATCTGCAGATTTGGACTTGGACCAAAGGGAAAAAAAACATCCTTCTAAGAACAGATCCAGAAAATTGTTCCTTCTTATTTGGCTACCCTTTAAAGAGAGTGAACTAAGTCAATGTGCATAAGAAAATAGAAACAGATGGAATACTCTCAGAAACCATTTAACCACTTTCTAGTGGGTTCCCATCTGCCCTAAGTTCTTTTACCTTGTTATAACAAAAAGAGAACAGAACAGAAAATCAAAACCAAAAAGTCCTCATGAAGTTGGGTTTGAAATCTGACATCAAACGAGTCAGTCATTCCTATCTATCTAACCAAAACTGAATTTGCTATGACTGCTTCCCAATCTATGAGACACAGGCTGCAGTTCTTGAAAATTCAGTTATTTTCAACACTTTCATGGCCACATATTTCTATTCCACAATTTCTTCTTTGTTTTTCTAAGAGATATTTCAATAATTATGCCTACCAGGTTCATTTTTCCTAGTGACTCAGAAAGACCTAACCCTTAGCAATAGAGAAGCAGAAAAAAATACATGTTAGGATGAATACACTAGCATTTCATAACAAGCACATTTGATTTTGCTACTTGTGTTCTGTGTGATGATGAGAAGCTGGCACTTGACTAAGATTCAGTATGAGCTACTCACACATCCCAATCTTTTGTTACTGAAATAAGAGCTGCTGCTGAAAGTAGGTCATACAGGAATAAATATTAGTCTGGAAATATGCTATTTTTGAACAACAGACATAAAGCAATACTTTTGTCTTGCATCACTTTACTGGTTCTGACATTGCTGAAATATTGTTTCACTGACTGACCCTTTCTTGTTTGCATGCCAGCATGTGTGGTGATCCTATGTAGAAATACCATAAGAAGCAGCCCTTCCTGTAGTATGTTGGTGACTAACGGAGTGGATCATCTGGGATGTAAGGAGAGGCTGAGAGAGCTTGGAAGACTCAGGAGGCCATTATTAATGTGTATTAATACACCATTGGGGGTGTAAGGAAGACAGAGTCAGGCTCTTCTCATTGGTTCTCAGAGACAGGACAAGAGGCAATGGGCACAAACTGAAACAGAGGAAATTCTCTAAGAGAACACTTTTCTAATATGAGCCACCACTGAAACAGGCTGCCCAGAGATGTACTGGAGCCTCCATTCTTGCTGATAGTCAAAACTTGACTGGACACAGCACTGAGCAACCTTCCCTATCTGACCCTGCTCTAAGCATAGATTTGGATGAGAATATCTCTAGAGACGCCTCCAGCCTCAGCCTTCCTTTGATTCTGTGTGCGATCCAAGAAATAAGACAGTGAAGGAAAATTGATCATAGCTCTAAGCCAAACAGACATTCTAACCCTCTTCTGGGGGATGGCCTTAAGTCAGTCCTTTTACTAGCATTCATTAACTTTGTCAAATGTCTCTCTTAAATCAGCTGAATTACATGATTTTATTTACCACCAACTAGGTTAAAAAATAAACATGGAGTTTCTGCAAGGTCTTTCAGAATTTCAGAAGCACCCTTATAAGTTAAAATTACATTAGTCATTGATTCTTAAAAGAAAATTTCCATTTAACTCTATTAAGCAATTAAAGGAAAGTTTATTTCCCAGGCCATAATGTGCCGGACATACAATGTTCTGTATGACATCTTAATTGCAAGCATTGTTTGAGACTATTGCAATATTTTATTTCAGTGTGTACAAGAGATTACTACTCAGCATAGTATATAAATATGAAGTGTTTTTATTAGAAAAAGGACTGAAACTTGCAATATAGGCAGCATATTTTCTAAGATCTATGAAATTTCATGCCAAAAATTTGGAGAGGATATTAAAGAAATCTGACATGGGAAGAGAAAAACAACCCATATGCAAGAGCAGAAGGGAAGAAATACAGTATCTCAACAGAACTGCCTCAGAATGAGGCCATATGTATAATCTGGGACTCAACCATTCCCCTATTTCTGGAGATTAGTACTATGCTAATCTGGCAGAATTTTTGTGCTAGCCAATGTATGACTAGATACTCATACCCCATGGGGCATTAGACCAAGAGCTGGTCTGATTTAGGGTATTCAGGACAGCACCCTGTTTTGAGAACAACAGCGTTATCAGCAACATGATAACATAATGTTCTTCTGCTAGAATATATTGTCAAGAATGTAGGTATTGTTACCCCTTCAAGTGTATTACTGTCACATTTTAAAATTTCTGCCTGTTGTACAGTATATAAAGACCATTTTTGATGGCAGAAAACTTAAACTGCTATTTCACATATAGTATTTGCTTTGTGTAAAAATACCTATTTATAACTTCAACTGTATTTCTAATGGTAGAACTGCATGCAGTTGTCTGCAAATGGCATTACTTTTTAAATTTATCCTGACAGTATTTTAAAGGCTACATAGGACATAAATCATCTGAATTTGTATTTGAGATATTTCATTTTCATCATCGCTTTTTACAGGAATAGATGGAAATGTCACCAGTGTTAGTTGCTTCCTGGAAATTGTATTATTTAGCATTTCTGTTTTGATGACCTTGTTTTTTACTGTAGTCAAATTAGTCATCATATTTAACAGTTATTCCTATTATAAGCTATATTCAGATCAGGCACATATAATGAAACAGGATGTTACCTGTAAGGAGACATGTTGCTATTAAATTCAAAATTTATATAGAGTAGCTGTATAATACAGGAAAATCCATATCATTCACAAGAGTGATTTATACTGATTAGAAGTACCAAACAGCTGCTTAGCTCAAGGCTTGATTCAAAGCCCTCTGAAACAAATGGAAAGATTTTCATTGATTTCACTTCTTTCTGGATCAGGCCCAAAAATGCAGATTTTTTAGCTGAGAGGGAAAGTATTAATTAAACTGGATATTATTTTATCAGGAAAAGAAGATGCCCAATAGAAAAAAAAAGCTTCTCAATATGGAAAACATAAACACAACCCAAACAAAGACATTTCACTCTTGGGGTTTTTAAATCATACTTTACACCACATATAGAAAATAAAGTAAGCTAATATAATTATTTCATGCTGTAGTTTTAATGACTCACATGAAACACGCCAGAAAACAAGTTTCACTTACATCATTCAGCATCCATGAGTTTTTTCAGTATTTCAGGGGGAAAAAAGAGATGACTGAAAAGACATAATTTTAAAAAATATAAATCTCCTTTTACCTAGTTTCTCATAAATGGATTCATTTATCATTAAAAAATATCTGCTCCATACTGGAACTGAAAATGAAAAACTCTTAATTATAAACATAATGAGGCAGATGAAAAAGAATATATGAATCATAGTGGAAATATTAGCATTTTTAGTTTGTCCCTTTCCTCACACACTCACATACACATAATTTGTCACACACAAACTATACCCTCAAAAGAAGCTATGAAAATTCTACTCTTGGTAATATTTAATCTTACTTGTCCAGTAAATTACTGATAGCAAAAGCAAACCATTTTTAAAAAAAAAGCCTATAGGACTGTGCTTTTAAGAAAATAAGATCTGTATACTTGCATTCCTTACTATTATTCAGAAAATATCACAGGTCTCTAAACTTATGTCTATTTGATCTCTGACTTGGCTGATATGTAAATGTGTCCAAGTTCATTGTCCTGTTGTGGTTCCATCCAGAATATAATCTTCTACATGGAGGCATTTGAAGTTTGAATGAACTGAATGTCAGCTTAGATAGCAAAAACATTCCATTTAAGGCATTCAGCCCCTGCTAAGAACAAAGAAGGTGTGGTTGTTGAGCTTCAGTCTGCCCTATAGCTGGACAATTTTTTAGAATAGTGTCAATTACAGTGAACATGTTGCTCTCTGAAGAGCAGATAACTGTGCCTATTCATTCACTAAAATCATACTTGTGCTGTTATGACACACAGCAGTTGCCACAGTACAGAAAGGCACAGAAAAGTGGGACACTCTTCCTTGCCTTTACCTGGATTTTTCTCCTTTCAACAAAGAAGAGGATGAAGAGTGAGCTCCATGATGTTGTGTCTCAGCACAGATGTTTGCAGAAATTTACCATCTTATGCTCCACAGGTCACCAGCAAAACCTTTATGCTTAATACTTGATATTCTTTAGTTTGCATGCTCAGTTTTTCAATCAGTCTGGACATTTGCACTTGTCTTGAGAATTATATGGATTAAAATAGTATTAAAAATCATGCTTGTGAAAGCCAAAGTTTTCTCTTTTTTTCAAGTTCCAAGAAAAATTACATGTGAAAGAGTTGGAATTTCTATTTGAAACCAGAGACTCACTTTACTTCACTACATCCCAGCGGTCATGGTAGTAATTTGTGACAGTTCCAGGATTCCTCAGAAACCTATATATTTTCAGGCACAGTCTTTTTATTTGTTGAAAGGTTTTGAAATATGGTTGTTTTGTCAAACTGGAATTTATTTGAAATAAATCAACTTGCACATGGTAATAAAGCTATCTCCCAAGTATCATTCATTGCAATTAAATATTGCAGCAGTGGGAAACAGCACATCATGACACAGCATTTTCAGAAAGAGGTTTGTCTTGTTTCTGTATGTTAGGTAAGATTGTGTTTATCAGTATCTTTAAAAGAAGTATAAGAAAATCTGTAAACGACTGACATAGAGTAGCAACAAAATGAAAATGCTTCAGAACGGCACAGTAGTAACTCCTTTATAATCCACTTTATGGAGTGAATTTATGCAGTGAGTGGGCTTTCTTTTTCTGGAGATGTATTGTAGGACACTACCCTCTTCTTTATTGTACACATGCTGCAATATGTAGACAAAATGTTGCTTTAAAAAGTGACTGCAATTAAGCCATTGTATCTGTGACAGAAAACATGGCTGATTGCTATGTTTGAATGCATTATTAAACGTTTGCAACTGAGCCATTGAATCTGTCATCAGAAACATGGCCAACAACATGCATCTAGAATGTATTATTAAACCATACTCTCTTACAAGTTGCACTATTATCCCAACTTTACAAACATGAGCAAGTTTGAAGTGGCAGGTTAGGGAGTGGGTTTGCAGTATGCTAGCTATTCATGATGTTATTACCCATATGAAGGGTCTTCTCAGTGTTTGAGTAGAACAGGGATAAGCCAAGCCACTTTTGTCTTAGGATAACGAGCAGACTGGAGCAAGTTCCAGAACAGTTTTAAGTTATCTCCTATCTTGTTTGTATAGCATGTCATTAAAAAATTTTAAAATATATATATATCAAGAATGCAATTATAAAAAACAAGGAATCAAAGCCAGCTCCAGGAAACCCAGCCTTTTTTGTCTTAACACTGTTTTCAAGGAGGACAGTATCTGCAGTATCAGTCTGTAAATTTGTATCTCTAATGATGCATCAACTGCATTGAATTTAACTTCAGGAGATGCAGAGTTTTTCCACAGTCTTGGTCTACATGCAAAGCATTTAAAGATCCATCTATTTTACCATAGTCTAACAAAGCTCAGGCTTGTTAAGGAAAAGGCAGCATTACCCACAAAGTTCAGATGGAACCTTTTCAAGCATCTGTCAGCAATTGAAGTGAAGGTTTTTGTCTCTCTCATTAGCTTGTTTTTTTCTAGGCCATCATGATGATCAGAGACAAATGCTTGAGTGAACCAATTACTCTTGATTTATTTGATTTATTGAAAACACTATATTTTAGTTTAAAGGGTGACGAAAATTTAAAAAGTAATTATTCATAATGGTTTTAACTGTTAAGCAGCCCCACAAAATCTTCATTATTCCCAGGAACACCAAACAAACAAAAAAACCCAAACAACTTTTTAAAAATTACAGTCTTTTTCTTGCTGTCAAAATTGCAGTAATTTCAAATAGAAAAATCAAAAACCAGTCAGGGGTATTCTAAGTCTTAGTCTAAAGACCTATTTTGGGTTTTTTTCCTAATAAAATAAACCACTTCAAAATTCAAGAGCTGATTCCATTGGCTTCTGTCAAACAGTATACTGAAGTAAATGTTAGCTAGAAGCAAGCCCCTGTACCCTTGTAATAAAAGTAGATTTTAAGCTTAAATACTTGTATAAAGTATTTAATGAAGATAGGAGAGTGGAGACATGAACTATAAACTGAGTGACTAGAAATCTTTTGTTTTAAACAAGGATCATGAACTAAGGTGCTGCTTAATTCTCCTTCAGTTGGAATACACCATCAGCTTCATGTACAACACAGCAGAATATTTTTCAATTTTTTCATTTACACTCCCTCCCCTGTTCTGAAGAGCACTGTGCTTAGAACACAATATACAATATTTTCTTATTTAATACATATTTTATTGGACAGATTCCTAGAAGCAGACTGGGGACACAAGCCTATCAGTTACAAAATGCCACATATAATTTAACAAGTGGACAGTTGTTTGGGATACTGGCTACTGGCCAGTGAACATTGTGCATATTTGCATTTGGCAAAGGAGCAGGAGGTAACAAAGAGCAGATTTCAAGATGATGAAAATGGGGTTTAATATTTAACGGTTTGTAAATGTTCTAGAATTTGTTTATTTTTGGTGTAGTGACTTTAATTTGTCTAGTGGGGTTCATCTGTTTTTATAGTTAAAGAATTAGCAAAATCTTTATATTACTGCAGCTAGAGTTAACTTCATAAGAATTGTGCAAATTTTTTTTCCCCCAGAATGTTCATGTACATGTATTTGTGGTATCTTTTCTCCCTTGATTTTAAGGCAAGATTCTGAAAACTAGAAGGAAGTACTGTATTGGCAAAATGCACAGGGAACTGAATAATTTTGTCTGACTTGTCAGTGACCTCTCTCAAACATGAAGAGTCCATAATAGTTTTCTAAAGTAAATTGTATATACAAAAAAAGTCTATTTCTTGGATGTCATTTTTACATATGTAAAATTGATCTCAGGCTCTGAATTGAGGTTTCTTT
>VYZT01044912.1:1487-20761 GCA_013400735.1 Pomatostomus ruficeps
ATAGGAAACCTTTCCTTTGTGTGGTATTATAGTTGTCTTACTGTGTATCATGTTTTTTCTGTTATTTATAAAGTTGAGAGTCTTTTGCACATATGATCATAGTGCATAGGAAATTATACTATTGTGCATTAATCTCAAGATTATAATGTTATGTTGTCTAATAGGGTGAGACACAAAAGTTTCATTTCCTCATAATATCAGCTATGTTAACTATCTTGACTTTATCAAAATTGTAAAAAAATCTTCAAATATGCTTATTTAAATGTCAGTGACCTGCGTAGCTTCTATATCAATTATTGTTAACGATCACATGTAGTTTTATATAGGCTTTCTGATTTTTAAGTCTTCCAACAGTTGTGTTAGGAACTATATGTTTTCATATCTGTCCCAATTGAATTTTAAAAGTACTAAAGTTAGCTTGGGTAGAGTTTTAGTGGTCTCCTGCAAAATAGTGAAGGAAGCTGTTCTGTAGCTACAGCACTTCAAGAATAAATAATTTCATTCTGCTTTGCTATCTAACCTTGGGAACTACTTTGTCTAGATAAATACCAGCTTTTGTTATGAGCCATATCTAATAGAGGAAAATACCAAACCCAGGCAGAGCTAGAAAGAGAAGCTTAATATTGCACTGTCCCTAGCAAACAGTCTGGGGAAACAGAAAACTTCACAGTATCCTGAAGCCTTCCCAAAACTATTCTAATCTTACATATATCTTCACCATTTAGAATGGTCTAGTCTATTCATTTCAAGAGTTTCTAGTAAGGTCACATAAATAAGGTGTTGTCTTCTTCGTGATATTAACCAAAACCTAAACTTCTTTGCTTGAAATACTACTTAAGGCGCACAAACATAAAAATGTTTCCAAAGTAGTCTCTTCGGTATTCCCTCTCAAAAATAGTAAATTCTATGTAATTTTGGTTTTCCTATTTGCTTTTTTTCTGTAACGTTTTGTATGTGGTTTTGTTTGATTTGTGTAGGTTTCTTACTATGATAAATAACACAACACTTTGATTTGCCTGTATTTTGTTGATCTGTAAAACTTAATACGAGGTTCTTTGTTTAATTTTCTGTAGGTTCACTATTATGAAGATGGTAATGTTCAGCTGGTGAGCCATAAAGACATACAAGATTCTCTAACAGTGTCTGTAAGTAACCTTTAGAAACCTTAGTGGGTATATTGAAGTGACTTTTTAATTTAAAAATAGAAGCAAGCGTCAAAAAAGCTCAGAAGTTTTGAGAAGTTTGTTCTACATGTATGGGAATTAATGTTCAAATTTACAAATATTTTATATGTAATATTTACTACTTCTATCTAATATGTAGTTAGTGTTTAAAAAAATATTAATGTATGCTTGCATGTGCCGTATGTAAGCTACATTAACTTTGATTTTAAAACTTTAATTAGCTTGTTGTCAGTCTTCCTGCACTTCTGTTGTATTTGAACTTTAGTCCACAGAGTAACCTATAGAATTGATTTTTAAATATGAAGAAGGTTTGAGTTCAAACAACTGACTTTAGTAGTACAATCTCTAAGAGATTGCCTCCTTTGCTCGCTGGCAGAAAACCAGTATGCTTAAATAGTAAACAAATGCTACCAGTTGAAAAGCAGTAGTGAGTATTCTCCCTTCATTTTCTCCGTCTGTAACTGGTGCTGTCAGTGTCTTGCTGTTCTGTACAAAAAGCCCTTTCAGAGATGCTTCAACTTGAGAATCGTAACACATTCTCTATTTAAAGCATCATTTTTTTTCAACTTCTTACCCAATGGATTATTACAGTAATGAGGAGCAAACAATAGAAATAAAAATTGTTTGGAAATAGTACCAGATGTATCTTTTAAGGATTTATAATGTTCCACCATGCGCAGCTACTACTTCTGAAATAATATGTCTATAATTGTATTTATAAACAGCAAGATTTTCTGTTGGTGTGTTTTTAATAAAAGACAGCGAGGTTAAACTGGCAAAGCGAAATTGTAGACGTGAACAGTAAAAGTATTTTAATGATAATGACTAGCAGTGGCCAGTTTGGCTCAGTAGCTCAATTCATCAATAAAGAACATTGTTTGCTAATATAAAGCGAGGCTTGTTGGCTTTTCAGTTGCAATAGCACCATAAAAAATGGGGGAATGTGGTGCCAACTGATAACACTTCTGGAGCTGTAGATACAAAATTACTTTTGACCTCCCTGGAGCAAAGGGATCTACTTAGTCTTTCATTCAAATAAGAGTTGCTTCAGGGAAGGTTATGTGGATGCACTTCTCTTTTCAATAGTTTTTGCTTCCCTTACCATTGGAAAGAAACTTAATTCTGTTTTGCAATTCAGTAAAGAGGCAGATGACCGATGAGTAGGAAAACATCTTTTACATAATTTAGCTAAAACAAAAGCAAGGATGCCGCTGGGTACCAATTTTTAACGTTGGCTTTGAGCTTCATAGGGGGCAGAGGCTGTACAAGTTCTTCTTTCACACAGATGAAATGGTAGGTAGATTAAAAAGAGCCTCAATGACTTCTCTTTTTTGTTGTTTGTCAGAGAACCCAGCTTAAAAGCATTAACAGGCACAACAAATAAATGACTGAAGAGTTCTCTTGTTACTGGAGCTGTGAATAATTTTGCTGAGGGTTATTTTCTTATCCCTTGTTTTCCTCTGAGACAAATAAGACCTCATACTTCTGAATTTTTCCTTTCATTAGCAGAGCCTTTGAAAGCATTTCCTCAGTTCACTGAAAAGTCAAAACCTTTTCCTTCATTTATTTGTTCATCTACTTGCTCTCTGCCTTCTCCTTCATGTGTCTTGCAGTGTCCAGGAGCACTTCCACAATCTGTTAGGTGCAGTTTCATTGAAACTTTGAACCAGTTATGGTTGAAGCTGTCAAGAGTTTTCTCCAAGTCTTTGCCTTTGCAGGAATGAGGGATTACATGGGATAAGAAGACTCCTAACTTTAAACAGCTTCTGCAAAACCACTCTTAGGAATATCTTTAATGCTAAGTTGGAAGTTTGAAAATTCATGAACCTTCATTTCCTTCTGGAGACTTCTTTTAAGCACTTCAGCAAATATGCGTCAAGATTGACTGACGGGACGTATTTAATTTTAAAAAAAACACACACTTGCATCCTTAAACAGTTTCTTTTCCGACCTCATCCTTATCAGTCATTATGAAATTTGCACCCCCATTTTTGTAAGATGTATTTGGGGATGATTTTAGAATACCAGATATATATATAAAATGTAGTGTTTTTCTCAGCTTAAGCTCCAGATTCAGAATGTTTGGTGAGCAAATCTGTTTTGGTTTCGTGGTTATATTCTACCATAACTTCTGGGTTAGCTGATGTTCTTGAAGTTTCCTTGGATTTGTACTGGAAATGTAGCATTGATGATGATGTTATCCGTACTTTGCATTTTTTAGAGACTTGGGTGGGCATTGTCACATTTCCAAATTCTGTTCTGTTCCATATGTCTTTTTATCATACCACAGAATTCTTAATCAAAATATGTTAATGAGCATCATGGCAATCTTTATGCTTGTTACAGTTTGATTTTATTTTTCTAACATCATCATCATCATCTGGAATATGCCTTTTGAATGGATGTTCATTAGCCACTGAATGGTCAAGTGTTCTCATTGAGTCTACCTGACATCACTCATAACTATAGGAAAAACATAATCCAGCTGGTCCTAGAATTATGCTGTACATCAGACCTAATTCAAATGCTTTTTTCCCTAGAATGAAGCCCAGACAGCGAAGGAATTTATAAAAATTGTAGAGGCTGCAGAAAATGAATATCAGGTACGTTGGAAACAAATACTGTATTCTTACTCATATTTATAGCATTACCATACATTTAACCAAAGCTAGTATTCTATAACTAGCAAGATAATGCAGTTCCATATAAATAGATTACGTGCTGATGTTAACTCTGTCTTGCCTTTCCATACCTTCTGGTGATTGTGCTCACCTGCTTAACGTTACAACAGAAGTAATTTTTTGAGAGTGGAAAAGGTCCTTGCATGATTAAGTATCAGCAATTCTGATGTCTTAAAGCATTAGTGCATTCCCTAAGTGGGATTTTTGCACAGATTCTCTTCAGAGGCTACTCTGTTAGACAGTTTTGCTAAATATGACTATAGGCATTACCTATTTCAGTTAGTCAAAGTTAGAAAAGTGTAACTGTTCTGGATGCCCTCTGCGGAAGTGGATACATGTTCATTCAGGCCTTGAATGTAAGGTAAATTTCAGACACCATGTTCTGTCAGTTGAAAGAAATACTTTTTAATAAAAATTTCTGAAGTATCTGTAGTATGCATGATATTCAAGTTCACATGATGTTGTGGACTGACTTTAGCATCCCCAGACGAAAAACAGTGGAAGACTTTCCTGTCTGGAATTAATGATGTACAAGCTAACTCTGATCAGCATTTTTTTCATGCTGCTGATTAACCACATTGTGGTTTGCTGAAACACCTTGGCCATGGCCCGGTTTATTAATGTCCCACTAATTTTCTTCACATAGTCTCAATCTATATCTAGCAGCTTTCCTTCATTATTATTTCAATTCAGCATGTTTTTATTAAGCCTGTTTGAGAGGTACCAGGCCACTTGAATGTTTGTATGGCATCCTAGTTGTGTTCTTGACGTGTGTTTGTTTTGTGTGACTTTGTGTTTGGCAGACCGCTATCAGTGAGAACTATCAGACCATGTCGGACACTACGTTCAAGGCCTTACGTCGACAGTTGCCAGTTACCCGCACCAAGATTGACTGGAACAAGATCCTTAGCTATAAGATTGGAAAAGAGATGCAGAATGCTTAAAGTGAACATTGCATGACTGGATCATTTTAGTGTCCTTGTATGCAAATAAAAATTACTACAAAAAATATTTGGAACTGTCAAATCACCCAGTCAGCATGGGCTTTTGCCATTGAAAATCACTGTAAGTAGTTTGGTTAGAGCACAAAGCTTAGCTAATTGACTTTTTTTCTTTTTCCTTCCTTTCAGAGGGTTGCAACTTCACTATAGCTGAATACCTTCCTTTAGAGTTTCCGTTGTACCTTTATTTTTTTATAATGAAGAGACCATGCCTTTAGTTTTCAATTACACATTAAGAACAGTTGGAAAAAATATTTTTGCATATGATAACCTTTCCTCTTGCTTTCATGTGAAATGGACAACTTGCAAAATTTTCTGGATTCCTTGTGGAGATCAATAACATGCATTTCTAGGTCAAGGTCAACATGGAGTTAGCCATAGGTGCTGTTTTTGAAATCATCTGTCCTTTCATTGTATGTAAAATTGGGAAAAGCATTTTCTGTATCATTTAAACCTATCAGAAGACATACTTAGCTAGCCCCACGGTAGCTAATTTTTTTTTTAAAGAAAAGGCCAAGGTCTAATGCTGTTTTAAGGTTTTGAAATTAAATAAAAGTACTTACTCCAGAAATGCATTTAATGCTTTGTTCTGACAATTACTCAAATGAGCTCAACCTCCATCTGCCATCAAGGTTTTTTTATCGTAAACCTACAAATGTATTATAACAAGGCATATTGTAATATATATAATCCTGTACTCATTACTATGTCTGTTTATTTTTTCTTGGATTGAAATGTACTAAAATTCAATGTGACATTAAAACGCAAATTTTCTATTTATTTGAGTATCAGATCGCTTCCTGATATAGCCTATTTTTGGTGTTTCTAAATATTTTTTAAATTTGGCTTAAACCAGCCACAGACTTGTGTATTTAGGGATTGTAATATCAATTGTTTTCATCTGCATTTAAAAAACATCTGCATATGGAAGTCTACTTAAAACAGGTGTATTTTAGCTTCATATTGGCTACAGAGGATAGAAGAAATTCCAAGACCAAAAATTAATACATTTATCTGGAGAGAATACTTTCCCTGTCTGATAGATCTCATTTGGAAAACGGACGTCAGGTATCTAAAAACACAGATTTCATTGCAAATGCTGTATAACACTTCCATGAAATGCATAATTTCATTTTTTAATTGGTTAAAAACCTGTTTTGCAATATGCTACCTAATTATATGCTCATGATGGAAACTTAAACAGCTTTTTTATTTTTTAGAAGGTAGGTATTTATACACACTCCTAAACTGGTAAATCTTACACAAAGGTTTTATGTTTTTGTTTACAGCATGATCTAATTAATTACCTTAAACTGTTAAGTTACAGCATAGCAAGAGAAAGAGTCTAGACTTGTACCGAGTGTAAAAATGTACATATGAACTCATTTGCTGTTTGAATTTTAATAGCAATACCCCAGTACTCTGTTCTTCAGTGCTCTCTTACACAGAGGTATAGAAGTTCCTGAAACTGCTGCTACTTTACAGTACTCAACTGTATAGTAGAAGAGTGGGATTTGTTCTACCACAGTCTTCCTGGATAGTTGCCCTCTCAATTGCCTTTGTAGTTCAGCTCCTGAGCCATGTTGTTCTTTTCAAGTTAGCTCATAAAAGCTGCATGTGAGCTAATAACATGCTGAGTCACTGTCAAGTTAGTCAGTCTTAACCAAGATCTGAATACAAACCCTATTTGAAGAATTTCTTCCAACATATTTAAGAACAAAAAAGGCAGTGAAAGGACAGTTAGGAGAATTGTTAATGGGCAACAACGGTGCAAATAACTTTTCTAGCTGTTTAGAATGATGCATATGACCAGAATCAGCACTGACTAAAAGTCAGAATGCTATTTTTCTTACCTGAAATAAAGAGCTAGTTTTAAATATATTCATAATAAAGAGGTATTTTACTGTGAAGTACTCTATTACTGTATTTCCCTGTTTATTCAGTCATGTGATAGTCTTAATTCCTTATCTTAAAAGAATTGCTTCCTTCAGGTTCAGTTCTACCAGTTGGATAACATAAGTAGATCTGTATTACTTATGTTTTTTCTTCTTGTGTTAATTTTTAGTCTGTGAGACAACTTTACACCTTGAACACCAAATTTATTAAGTTATAGCTTCAATAAAGCCATTTGTAAGTAAACTAACTATTCTGTTACTTTTTCAAAAGAGTGTGCTGTATCATATTTAGGGGTAATGACTCCCCAGATGAAGCTGACCTGACTGTTAGCTGAGGTACATGGCACATTCAGAGTTCTTGATTTCTAGCAAAGTTCTGGATGTCACATGCACTTTTTTTTGTTGTTTCTATCCCTACCACTTTTAAATTGGAGAATTTTAGAGCTTGCTTGGTAGGCTTTAGAGTATTTTCTGTAGGTGAAGCACTTTCTATAAGAAATTTTGCTGTGGCAATTGTCTTAATGTGAATTACTATTTGTTTATATTCTATTTTTAAATATAAAGACAAGCTTTGTATTGTTGAATCTTGATGTAATAGACATTATGGCTTGTAAAATGGACTTGTAAAATGCTTGTGTTTTTGAAGTGTATTACATATTCTGCATCTTAGTGCCCCTTTATATGAAGGAATTTTTAACTTCTGCAAGTAAGCAGCTGTTCTTTGTGAACATCTGCAACAGGAGTGGCAATTCTGTTTTCAGGTTCTCCTAAGCAGCCCCTTTTTGTATGTCTTTCTTAAAATTCTTATTGTGGATAGAATGAAACTTTAAAATCATTGTAATTTTGATTATATCGCTACTGCTTCTTACCTCTCTACATGCTGCTGCCATCTGGTTCCACTGGGAACATTGCAGTGCAGTTCATTAGTAAATGGTCATTCAGCCAGGGTTAAAAGCATTGTGTGAGGCTGAACATCCTAAGAGATATGTTTTCTTTAGGGGATGGCTCCAGCTGCATCTATGGCAGCAATGTAGTTTGTGCAGCTTGGAAATCCCTCTCTTATCCCACTTTACACAGATTGGTTTGGCTGTCACAGCCGTTTTGGTGCTCTTGAGTTCGTTTCCTTTTGGAGAACTCAGAACTGGGAGCTGGGCTCTGAGTGTGCATCAGGTGCCCTCCAGCTCTGAATGGTGACCTGAGTCCATAGCAGTGGTTTCTTTCAGGCAGCTTGAAACCACCTGCCTAGGTGTTGAGGATGTCTGGAGCTTCAAACAAAACTGGGCCTTCACATTTCCAGGCTGTATATACTGTAGGTGTAGAAGTTTCATCAACTGTTCAATTCTGTGGATTCGCTCCTATCGTATTGAATTACTTGCTGACATAGCTTCTGCTGCATTTGTTGACTGGAAAGACTGAAACTGTTCTTCATCTGATGCAATTGTAAACTAGGTTTAGATTAAACTTAGTTTGTTCATAACCTTGAAGTGTCAATTTTTGTGTGACAGTGTCAAATCTGAACTTCTCTCTTTTAACGGGAAACTTTGCATCAGATTTTAACCAAAAAGGTCATTTTTCTCTTTCACAGCAAAAAGAAAGGAACTGTGAATATGCGCTTTATTCCCTCTGTGAAAGTGAATGTTTAATACTTGGTAGGCTGTCTTATTAGCAATATTTTCCTCTGCTACTGTAACTTCCTTACCTGTAACAGGTATTGATCAGCATGATGTTAGCCATGTGCTCATCAGAAAAAAGGGTCAGAGTGATAATCATTGTCTTAAAGGATACATGCTGTAAATATATTTAGACTTTCCTGTGCATCTTCTCTTTGCAAACCAATAAAGTTGTGCAGGGGCAAATCTGTCAGGTTTGTTCCTCTTCAGTCAAGAGGAACATGTAGGGACTTTTGCCTGACTAGCTGCAGTTTGAAATAATGTCAGATCAGAAACAACTTTCAGCTTATGGGTTCTAAATATACCTACTAAAGGAGGTATACTGTAGTTGGTTGGTTGGTTTAGGAGGACACCACCATATGCCCATAATGATTTGTAGTAATTTCAGTTTTGCCTTTAAATGTGCTTAATAATTTTCAATTTCAAGTGTATACTGAGTACTGCTGTTCTAGGCATCACTGAAAGAACTGAGAGTACTTCCTTTAATGTAGCTTCCCGTATGCAACTCAGTTTGAGTTACCCTTCAAGATTATTTCAGAATTTTACTTAAAAACAATAATACAGAAGGCTGAGCTGCAGTTTTGCCACACCACTATGAATGCAAGGCAAGCAGCATTGTCAAGAGGAGTTCAGAAAAACATGCTCACTATCTCTTAGGAAGTAAAAATGCCCCCAGAGGCCTTGCCGGTTACAGTGCAACAGTGTGCTTGTGGTGTATCTGGAACCTAAGCTGCTTTCTTCACATAGAAGTGAGTTTTAGTTCCCTGAGGTAAAGAAGGGATTCAGCTTCCCTGGAGCAAATGTTCTTATAACTGGCTAAAAGAAATTGAGGCTGTCTCCTCTTTTGCGGATGAAGTGTTTATGAAACTAATTGAAAATTACAGCCACAAGCTCTTGAGTGCAGGAAAAATACTTACTCTTCATTCTCTTGGGCTACAGTGGATGGAAAGTGTTTCTTTGTGCCTGCTCAAGCAGCCTCCCTGCCCAGTGTGCTGGCTTTCCTGGGTGCTGGGTGGTGGTATTGCATCTATTGCAGAGGCTGGGTACTAAACGTTAGATGCCCAAGGGCAAAATCATGCAAATTGTTGCTGTGCTGTGACTGTGCCAGAAGATTGAACAGTGCAGCGAGGGGCCTGAAGATTAGCCCTGGGGTCTGGAGCGCTGTCATGCTGCTTTGTCCCAGGTGAGGCAGCGCATCCAGTTGTGACACAAGATGTGTCAGTAAGATGATAAAAGGTACAAGACTGCGACCAATTATGATTTTCTGTAAGGAAGAAAGGTGCCATACGTTTCCACTCAACCACATTTCCTGCTCAGCCTGGTGACAGGCAGCCTGATGCTGCAGCTCTGAGGAATGGGTCAGTTCAATCAAAGTTGCACTACAGGAGCATGGGTTTGATGGAGGCTGGCACAGCACTCACAGCCAAATCTGCACAGTGCCTGCGAGCTGCAGCCTCTGCTGCCCACCTGTCTGGTCACCCATGCTGCCAGTGCTGATGGAGCTGTTCTCCCTGTCCTGGCACAGTCTCTCTTAACCCAAGCAAAACTAAGGCCGCTGCCCCAAAGGCCCTGGTGGTCCTTCTGTTAATAACCTGCTGTTTGTACAGTGACCTGGCTCTAACCATGCAGTAATAACTTTCATATAATTGGGAAATTAAGGAAACAGACGTGGAAAAGAAGCAAGGTAATTACTAAATAAATCAATATTCAAAATAGGAACAGATTTTTTAAATTATACATTTTCAACTTTGCTGTGACACTTAAGGTTAATATCTGCATGCGCATGGAAGTAGAAATCTGAGCTTTCAGGAGCCACTAGCAGTTTTAAACCAAGTAGCTTTATTCTTTCCTTTTACGTGACACGTGATTGTCAAACCAGCTTTCAGATGCTGTAAAACTGGTAAGCTTTGCAAGACTTTAACTTCATTGTAACAACAGGAACAATAGTTAGCAAAAATGGTTAGCCAAAAGGCAGTTTTGATTACAGATTCCAAAGTTGGATATTAAGTTGGAAGGTTTCTGAAAAATAGTGATGTTAGAAATCCTTGAATGGAATGCGAAAGCTTATCTTGGGGTTTTTTTCCAGTGTGGCACCATCAGCTGCATCTCAGCTGTATGTGGTAGGACAGACTTGTCAGCTCTGAAATAAATTGTTAACAGATTATCCTTCCTCTCCAAGTTCTTGTAGGTTTTGGTATTATTAGTATTAAGGTAGATAGTAGGAAAAGATAAATCTACCATGCCAGATTTTGACCTTTTTTATCTTAGCTGTGGGCATACAGAAAGGCTTTTTCCCATTCTCTTTGCAACACGTTTATGTATTTGAAGAGCATCTCCAGACTGTAGTTTTTAGATTAAAGATTGAAAACCACAACTCCAATTTCTACATGAAACCCAATACTCTAAGTAATTTCCTTATATCCTGCTTTTTGGTTTCTGCTCATTTTGAGACACTTGTTTTTCTCTCCATGTTGTTCATTTCAGCCCTGACGATACTGCAGTCTATCATGATATTAAAGTGGTACTTGCATTTCCTTTTGCTGGAATCTGACCTTGATTGCAATAATATTCTCTAGTATTATCTTCATCAGCTATTAGGAATTTTAAAACCCATGCTAAATTAAGGAGATAAAACCAACCAACCAGACACCGCTACATATGTGTACTTGATGTCATCCTTCTACACTGACAAAGCAGGTACTGGGAGTATACAAGAAATGAGACCATCTGTATCCTAATGATGTGGACCAGCCAGCACATGGATTCTGAACTGAGAGCATCTTGGCATGAAAAGACAGGGGCTGCTGTGAATTTGTCCAGGGTGATGAACTGAATCCTTGTTATCTGGGATATTGTGCCAGCAACAGGCAATTTGTTTTTCAGTAGGTACTGATGTGAGTTAAAACTGAGGAGTTGAAATGTACCACCCTGTCTGGTCCTAGGAAGCACATAATATGCTTCTTTCCTGCCTTTCTTCTATGGAAGGGAAAAGGAATCAATGATCAGTCAGCGCTGACAAGCCCTGAGGTGCATCTCACCTGGTGAAAACTGGCTGATAGCTGGTGTAACATCCATGCAAGCACTTTCCATGTGTCTCAATGTGTGTAGGGACAGGTCTTCTGCACTAAGCTAGCCAGAATTACTTCTAGAGTATCAGAAAAGTGTGAGTCATTCAAGAGCCTGTTTAAAGTTCCTGTAGGCGTGTACTGAGTATGACGGGTTCTTTAGCTGTCCCTGGTGCCAGGAGTGAGCTCAATTGCAGAAGGATAGACCTGAGAGATGCTGGTAAGAAAGTAGATGCCATATGATCACAAAGAATTGAAGTGCTGCTCCTATTCCAAGGCTTTGCTGCAAGACAAAGGTTTCTGCATGACTCATTCTCTGGGTGCAATAGAATTTGTTAAAATCAGTAATTACTATGTGTCTTTTCCCAGTTCATTACTAAAGTTAGTGAGCTGTCATCTGCCCTTTAAGAACTTGTCTACCTCTCCTTAGCTCTTTCAGCTGGAAACAGTGTGCCTTGCAGTCCTACCAGCAGGTGATGTGGCCAGAGTTACTCCACCGGAATGTTACTGAAGAAGGGGGGAGCGTGGCAGTATATAATTTCCCAAGGAGTAAATCCAGCTACCTGATACTTCACCCTCCTGGTAAGATCCTTTCAGACATATTAAAGTTACTACCCAGATTGTAGCTGCTGACAGAGGGTAGTAACCCAGTGCCTGGTGTCAGAACACGGGTGATGACAACATCAGCCTGAGAAATAGGGCAGTAGCAGATGCAACCTGGGCAATCTCACAATCAAGGATTATTGTTCTAGGAATCATGGAAGTTACCAACAAAGTAACATACCCAGTGAAAGAGGTTCCAAGGTTATCTCTAACAGTGGGTTTTCAATGCAGCTGATGGGTTTGCTGCAATCATGTGGCAGTCCTGTGGTGGAGATCACCACAGAAGGTGAGCAGCAACCATTAGTACTATATCCTTTTCTCAGAATCTCTCCTAGTTTTTTGATGTAAGGAAAAACCCCTTCAATACAGCTATTTGTGCCCTGCCAGCAACGTTAGGAAATGCTGAGTGGAACAGAGCAGAAGCATATGGGTGAAGCTCCCTGCCTGCCCACTAGGTTTTCATCTTTTTCCTCTTCCCTGCTGCCATGCAGAGCAACTGATTCAGTCAGCAGCACAAAGGCAAACTGGCTTCTTTACCTGCACTGATTGTGTCTAAACAGAAAGGGAAGTGAGCCAAGACTGGAGTCAAATGTAAATAACCATCCATCAGATGTGTGTTTGTCAGGAACTGAGATGGGAACAGAAAAATATCTGTTGGAACAACAAAAAGGAAGGTATGCCATTAAAACCAATTAGCCAGAGCAGACTTGGGATAGTCTGTAGGAGAGGCATTCCTAAGGATTTTAAATCTTGAGTGCAGAAGATAAAACTGTGAAATAGAAAAGATAAAGACTTCAGGAATAGTCTGTATCTCATGATAGAAAAGCCCTAACAGTTAATTTTCAGGGAGGTGAGAGGGCAAGAAAAATATACAAATATCTCTAGTAAAAGCAATGGGGGAAGCCGAAGAAAGTATTTTCTTCCTTTCTGAAAATGGCTGAATAGCGGAAGCAGGAATGAAAATAAATCCTGTTTTTAAGGGATGATGTGTGGGAAAGGTAGGGTATATTGAGATGGGAAGGAATTGAAGGTCACTCTGAGAACTACTGCCTGTATGCAAGCCCAGAGAAACTCAGATTTGTAGAAGCACTTACTCCCTCAAACTGATGTCAGGCTGGAGTTCAACAAATATGATGCCATGAGTATCCAGTGGTGCCTGAGATCCCATATTTGTGACTATATTTAGTGTTCTTCCTTCTCCATCACAGCTTTCTGTTTGCAAAAGAGAATATGGAAAAGGCCCATACACAGTCTGTGGTACTGTAGTGGCAAGTGTCATGAAAGAAACCATCAGGGAATGGTAATACTATATCTATAGCAGATTTCAGTAACAGGTACTAAATGGCGCCAGGGATATGTACGGAATAATGGGACTGCAGGTATCCACTGGTGCTTGGAGTACAAGCACACCTTGTTCTCAACAAGTAGGTGGGGTATTTGAGAAATGCCAGTGTTTCCTGGGCTGCAGGCACCCACCTCACCCCTGCATCTGTGTGACAGTCTTGGCTAAAGTTGTCCAAATATACCCTGCTGTGTAGCAAAGTCAGAGCTGCATGGTAAGAGATCATAAGCAGTAATTTGTAACGGAGAAAGTAATTTTATACTGTGCTTACCAACACTAGCAGGTGTGAGAAGGAAGAAAATCAACATCTTACCAACATATAAGATGGACAATTGTTCTGTAGCCCAAATTTAAAGATGAGCTCATAGAGACCTTCATCTGTGGAGAGGGTAAGAAGAAAAGGCTCTATGAGAGAGGTTTTCTCAGCAATGATATACTGGATGGGTGTAGAGAGGCAAGACAAGCAAGCAGCACAGAAAAGAATTGCATCAGACAAGGCAAAAGGATATTTTTATACTTGATTTTGCAAAGGTTTAACAAGATTTGGCTTGGGAGCCAAATCTAGCTGTGATATGGGTAAATGGCATGCCTTTTAGATGCTACCTGCTTCCATGGCTTGCTCAATCCCTGCCAGGACTGAGCAAGGCAGAGCTGTTCTTTTCCTCTGTAATCACTGCCAGCCTCAAGCAACAATAGTTACCTGTACATGATCCAGCACTGTGACTGCTTGGTTTCCTTCCTCTGAATTTCTGGAGAGAAGGTAAAATGTAACTGCCAGCGGATTTTTGTGCTTCTACCCATACGTAGCAGGTAAAGATGCTGTGTTGCAAATGCTAGAGGAAAAATAAACTACACTCTGCTAATTGCAGATTTCAGATGGGAAGAGTTGAGACCTTTTTCTCTCTTTCAAATGTTTTTTGATTAAATATAATATCAATGCTCACTAAATTGAAGACCATGCTCAAGATCTTTTTCCTTAAAAAAAAGGTCAAGATACCAATCAGTGAAAAAAGGCCATGTCTTCTAACTCTCCCACAAATGCATCTCCTTTAAAAAAAAAAGAAAAAGTAGATTTACTGTTTGTCTTCAATCCAAGGCATGGATGTGGGGAACAGAGCTTTTGTCCTTTTCCTCGACCTCAAAAGGGGAGGGAGAAACCAGTGCGGGTTCCCTCCGGGCTTTTCGCCATCTGTCTCTGCCTGCCTGTTTCTCCCACAGCCTCCCGTGACGTACAGAACATGTGTGGATGCAAATGCCAGATTCTGACTTGTGGAGAGCTCTTTTTTGACCAGGGGCCAAACTCGTAGCTCACATGATTCTTTTATGAATCCTAAGCACGTACCATCTTGTACAAATACTGATGTGTCTTGCTCCAGCACCTTTTATTAAGAAGCTTAATAAAATGCCTCAACGAATGCATGTGTCCGCTCCACAAAAATACGTAAGTGCCCCTGGGGCATATTTCCATGGATTTAAAAAAACCCAAACAATTTGCTTTATCAAACGTGCATCTTTGGAGTGGGGCACTGCCCCACCTTGATGCCTTAACTGTGCTGACAGACAGGGTGAAATTCCCATCTCACTTCTAGGCAAAAATGTAATTAGGCAAAAAAGCAGCAGAAGAAAACAGGTTTGGAATTTTTTTTATGTTCTTTTTGGAATGTGGTTGGAGTTTTCATTTTTCTGGTTATGAATTATTTTGAACACTACCCAAAAGTACTGAAACTCTGCTTTGAGTTGCACTAGCTTCCTTTGCCCTCCCTTTGCACTAATATCTGATTCTTAAATGAGCCAGTTCTAACCTGGGTTTTGTTACTTGTCTTGCAATTAGGGCAGCTTGTTGGTTAAATTTTTTGTCAGTAAAGATCTTAAAACAACTTTCAGGTAGGCCTTCCTTCTTCCCATGCAACTACCCTGAGACATTCTACAGCACCCTGTTTTCGGAGGAGTACCCATGGCCATGGACAGCATTGTGTCAATAATGGAGACAATTTTTTTAAGCTTTTTGACAAGTGGTGCTCAGGGCATATTTGACTTTTCCTCATTAGTATTGGTGACATGTTTTTAAATATTACTGTCTTTAGGCTGAAGATTTTTCCTGTAATACTGTAATATCCCACTTTTAGAATGGGGAACAGAAACTTCAGCCTGGGCACACTGTTCAGAAGTCTGGAGTTGCATACTCTTGCAGTATCTTTGTTTTAATAAAAATACATTGATTAAATGATAAACTAAGCACAAATCAGTGTTTCTCAGCATATTTTCAATTCTCTGGATTGTGACTAAGGATTGTGTGTACCTCAGTTGAAGACTGGTTTTTGGTATGATTAAGGCATTTTATGCAGACTTTGCTATGTCTGAAAAGTGCTGTGAACAGCATCCCATGAACTTTCCTCCAGTGCTTTCACTCCCATTGGCACACCACTTCTCAACCACTGCTGATTCCAGCTTAGACTGCCATCTCCAGTTCAACCCTGATACTGTTTATTATGCAGCTGATACGCTTAATAGGTGCACTAAATGCCTGTATATTTATATGTGTAACTACACACCTGGATATAGGGATGCATATGTATGTACATTGTTGTTTAACATGTATCTAGATTAAAAACTGTTGGGCATAACGCTGCTTAATGGGATCCAGTTCCTAATGAGGCATCAGCTGAAGGTCAGGGGATGTCTGCCCCCTTTGAACTAAGCTGACAATGTTTCCCAGTGCTCACATATCTATGTGGAGCTCATGTGGGTCTCATTTCTGCCCTGTCTGAATGTCCTCGACTAGTGCGCTGGCCATCTTTTGGCTGCCAAGACCCCAAAGCAATCTTATTTTATAGCCAGGTTCCAGGAAGGTTGTACATTATGGGCCTAGAAAGGGTCTCTCATTCTGACCTCTGAAATTATCAGACAGAAGATATTTTAAGGTTTATTAAAACACCCAAACATTAAAAACCCCACTACTTTGGATCTTCACCCATACAAAGATTGTGTGGGCAAAATTTTCAAACTGAACTTTTGCTGCAGAGTGGTCCCATCTATTCCTTCTTATTTGCCAGGAACCAAGTTTAAAAAAAAGTCTGTCTTCTGAAAAGAAACAAAACTTCACTATACCTCATGTTTAGTAACTGTCATCACTTCTGCTTCCTGGTTTCATTTAGCAAAGTCATCAACCGTCATATAAGAAATTAGGAACTCTGAACTGGGTTTATGGCAAACAAATTAGTAGTGTTCGCACTTGCAGGTATTTTGAGGTAGGAACTGAGGGCTTGTGTGACAAAACTCTAAACAAGTGAGGTAATTGAGTGGAAAATCTTAGCAGAAAGGTAGGACGCTATTTTCAAAATTATTTTTGTCCAATGATTCACTTCAGCTGTAATCTGTTATATCTTGACTTAGCAAATGAGTGCCTGGAGCCAGATGACACTCAAAATGGTCTGTTTTCACAGTACTGAACAGTTTGCTTCTGACTTGTGAAATGCATATTTCAAGGCTTTGTATTTACTTGGAGTTTCATTCAAACAGAACTGAGAGACAAGAGATAATTTGTGCTAAACAGAGCCTGAACTGTGAGCTTGCCTTGAGTGTCATCTTAGGCGCTTCTTTAATAGAACAGCAGAAATGTAATTTGTCATATGAATGCACAAAGCTAGTCATGAGTCAAGATATCCAGCGCATAATTGCTTGTCACCTCACACAAATATCTGGGTTTGGACACATGCTTTTACTTTCCTGAGTTTTTGGGGGGGGGTTATTTGCGTTTTTTGTTGGTTTGTTTGGTTTGGTTTGGTTTTGTTGCTGTTTTTGTTTGTTTTGTTTTGTTTGTTTTGTTTGTGCCATTGTTTTTGGTTTTGTGTTTGTTTGCTTGTTTGTTTTGTTGGTTTTTTCATTGTATAGCACCCAATGAGAAATCCTTATTTTTTAAATACTTTACACTCACTGTAAAAGCACTGGAGATCTGGAAGTGAAATGCATAACATTACTGCAAAGTATTAATAACGTCTGTAGTTTCAGGGGAAGAGAAAGCAGTGGTGCTTAGAGGAAGGAAGGCATAAAATTAATAACTGTGTTTTAAGTGGGCACAGTTCTTAGTGTTTTGATCTTCTAGTAATACAAGAGATATAAAGAAAGCAGAGCTGGAGGAACCAACACAATTCACTCCTGTCTTTCAATAAAAGACAATAGAATGAAAAGTTGTTTATAGTAAGAAACTTTGGAAAAGCCCCATACACCACCTCTATCTTTCATACATAAAATAAATTGGTCATAATCAGTTTTTTCAGATAAGGACTAATATTCTGAAAATTAAAATATCTAGAGGAAAATTTATAAAAGTGAAAAATTGCCTAGTGCCTTGGTCTTTTTACTAATACATGAGAAAATGTGAGAAGAATATTTTGTTTTATAAATAACTGCATGATTGAATAAGGTTGAAGTTTTTCAGATGTGACCTAATGTGTTAAGAATTTCTTCCCTTTATAACTGGAAGGAGAAGCTGAAAAATTTGAAATGCAGTTTTCTTTGGTATGTAATTAAACTATAAATGACCTTTTATGTAGTTCATCTGTATATTCTAATCTTAAAAGTTTGTGATTTATTAGCAGGAAGAACTTCTGTCAGTCCCGCACCAATATTCTTATATGGAGACCGTGGTCTCTTAATCAGAAGATCCTGTCACCATCAGATGCAGAAGACACAGCCAGTGTTCCCCATCCAGCTTCAAGTCTTGCAGTAGTCTGGAAGAACAAACTTCCTACCTTTGCTACCATGAGAAGGTATCAATTTGTCCAGCTACAGATTTGTTTTGGTTTAATGCCTTTGAGTATCGTAAACATTCTAGGAAAGCTACTATGTTTTTCTCTGCGATGACTATTTCCTTGGCAGACTAGAAAATCTCAGGTCGGAGCGGTTGCTACCAGCTGGAGAAATTCTCAAAGATTTTTTGTACTTTTGGTAATACTCTATAAATAGTACCTGTTTCTTAGGATGCTGGAGAGTGTTATCCCACTGGATACAGACTGTGGAAACACAGGAGAGAGATCCCAATTGCCGTATGTGGTGTGTATTACTTAAATGTTTGAAAGCTGTGTGACACCAAAAAACCAGGGGTCAGCCGTGTTAACCGACCTGAATTTTTTGTCACATTCTGCTGTCAAATCTTGTTTCATGAATAAGTACCTCATTCATGGAAGAAGCAAAATGTATTTCTCAAATGTACAATTTTATGACTTGAAGTTTAAGCTTTACTGGCACTATTTTACCCAGACACATATCTAGTGGGTGTCTTCCCTGCCCTTGGCAGGGGGGTTGGAACTAGATATGGGTCCCTTCCCACCCATTTATTGCGCCATATAGTTATCTTCCAAGGAGGAGAGGTTTGCAGTTCAGGACTCTGCTGGGCACTCTACACACCAACACACGCACGCAGGGACTAAAATATCTGTTTCATTATCCCAGCAAGAAGCTCAGACGAGTCAACTGCAAAAACAAAACATCCCACGTGAGCCCTTGTTAGGCTTAAAGTCCTGTTGCACGGTGAAAATGCCGCCAGAAAATTATTGCTCAAGATCGTGAAGATGTGGGAAAGGAAAAGTTTCCCGGGGTTAGTGCCCCCGCCCGCCGNGCTCGCAGGAGTCCATTTTAGCGGGCCAGCCCCGGTCGCGGCTCGGCGGCGGGGGCAGAGCCAGCAGCGCCCCGGGGCGGGCGGGGAGAGGCGGCCCGGCGAGCGACGGGTGTGAACCATCCCACAAACACACGCTGAGAGCTCGTGGCAGCAGAGAGCAGCGTTTGGGTTGGCTTCCCCCCCACACTTCGCCCCCCCCCCCCCTTTTTTTTTTTT
>VYZT01044912.1:20810-73854 GCA_013400735.1 Pomatostomus ruficeps
CTCTCCAAAAAAACATGGCTGAAGCTGGGACGGGCTTTTTGGAACAACTCAAGTCTTGCATCGTCTGGTCCTGGACTTACCTCTGGACGCTGTGGTTCTTCATCATGCTCTTCCTCGTCTACATCTTACGGGTGCCGCTGAAGATCAATGACAATTTAACCACAGGTAGGCTGTGACCGGCTGCCCCCGTGCCCTGCCCTGCCCCGGGGCGGCTCAGCCGGGGGCGCCCGCGGGGGAGCGCCCGCCGCCGCCCCCTGGGTGTCCGGCTACCGTCTGAAGCTATTTACACTGTCCATATTGTACTCAAGCGGGTGTTTTTAACCAGGATTACAACTTGAGTTATGCTCCTGGTAAAAATTGGGTCTCAGCTACTTTTCCTGAATGATCATAAGTAATAGAAGTGCAAGTTTGGGAAGGTTATCACTGTTGCAGTGGACTTTGCTTTGGCTGTTCAGACCCGCTAAGGTAGTGTGCCGCTGCCATACTGAATCAGCAGTAACTTAGGTAGTGTTAGCCGGACTGGATTGGGCAGTTACGTAATAATATTGAAATCGGTTATTTCTCCTACCCATCTACTTTCATAATTTCTGCCCCCCTCCCCCCCCGCTGGAGAAGACAAATTAGTTTTGGGGGCAGATGAGCAGTAACCCATGTGGCATCCCTGCTGCTGGGAAGTCAAATGTTATCTGAGCGTTTTTCACCCATCCCTCTGGCCTGTTCTCATTTGATAAGCCTTTGGGAATTCTATCATCAAAGAAGAAATAAAAAAAAAAAAAAAAAAAGAAGATTCATCATATGGCAGCTTTCACATTAAGCATAAATGCAATTATAAACAACCTTTAAATGCAGTTTTGGTCAAATTTTCACAGTATGTCTTTGAACAAGATCCTGTTTCTTTTGACATTGCCACACACTGATTAGAACAGGATGTAATTCTTGTTGCTTGATTCTTAATAATTTATGCAATACGTACGTCCCAGGTAAACATAGCAGTCCATGGCTGTCACGCAAAAATGTCAGTATGCTTTATATTATAATTTTCGCTATTGGAAAAAATCACAGGAGTCCATCTGAGACCTAATCAACCCCCTCTGATTTCTTCCTGAGTTTGAACAAACTAATTCTTGATGCAGTTTCTCATTTGAAATGTTACTCCAGCTGAGTCATCTTGGGGTTTACTGAAATGTCTCAAAATGCAAGTAAAATAACAGTATGAAATCTTTGAGGAGTTTAAAAAGGCTGAAGAAAGTCCCAAAGTGCATGATGAAAATGAGTTACCAGGGGAGAACAATAGGCACAGTATGGTCTTTATGCAGCATCTGTTTCTAAATGGAATTTATTAAAAAATTGGTACTGGTAATAGCATGAACATTTTTTGTTTTGTTTAGTTTTTCGAAGCTTTTGTGAATTAATTAAAACAGATTTGATTTATTGTGCGTTCCTGCCCTGCACCCCCCTCCCCAGGTGTTTACAGCTGGATTCTAATGTCGTTAGTTCAAGGTTGCTCATAAATTACTACAGCAACTGGTGATGTGATACCAATCAAATTAATTTCAGTGTTGTGAAAATAAATGTGTAAATGCTGCTTCTGTGTCAGGTAAAGAAATAGAAGGGTGACTAAAAACAAAGAGTGGGCAATTTCCCAGAACAAGATGGATCTGTTGGTGAGTTGAGGTCAAACAAGCTGGTTTCCAGTACCACCAGAGGCAGGCTTAGGTAGCCAGTAAAAAAAACGCAGTTCCACAGGTATGATTTGCACTTCATGAAATAGTGATTTAGAAAGGTTTTAGAGGTTTCGATCAAACACCTTAAACAGAGTCCACAGTGGGCTGCTGTGATACGAAGGACTAGGGTGGCATGTATGGGAGGGCACCTGCCACAGGGAGCTGGTGCTTGCTACTGCTGTATGATTTTGATTTTCCATGCCTAGTGTCCAGATTTTTAAAAGAAAGTGGAAAAGCTGGAGAAGATACTGGAAAAATTATTTCAGGGCTGGAGAGAAACATCAGAATAAGATTACAGTAGGACAGTATTGTCATGGAGAGAAAGAAATGGCCTTTTAATCATGAAAAGAATTACAAGAACTCATGACTAGAAGCAGAGGGCAAAACTCAAATTTTGTCATAATCAGGCGTTAATTTTTAGCAAACTTGCGTCAGCTGATAAAGGAGCCTTTGGGATTCGCATGTCTGAAAGTCTTCAAATCCGATGGCGAAATAGGAGTCACTGGTGTTCATGCAGCCTCAAATTGCTTTTTGGCAAGGACAGGGCAGCAGGCTGTGCACCACTGGCAGCCAGAGTCGTTGCAGATGGTTTCACCAAATAGACTGGTGGCTGGTCACTTGTTTCAGAAAGTCTTGCTAAGAAGAAGTGTGGGGTCTTTTTCCCCTCTTTCAGTGTTGCACAGGTGTGCACACCCCGAGCATTAGTGCATGTTGGCCATCCCATGTGTTTCAGTGAGCTCCCAGGCTTGAAGGTCCTCAGTTTGGCCAATTCCAGTGTCCTCAGTGGAGTACATTACTGTGATATGACCAAAGGGAAATCTGCTCTGTCATATAAAAATATTAATGTTAAATCTGATAGTGGTGTTGCATGTGGGTTTTTCTTTTTCATTTTTTTAATGTTTGGTGTCCAGATCAAATAATAAAATTATGAATAGGAGAGTTTGAACTATTATAACATACCATTAACCAGGAAGAAAGAGAGGACACTTAATATGTCAGGCTAGAATATTAAATACAGAATAAGCAGTTGAGGAAGCGGATGTTATCATCTTATTCCAAAATAATTAAACATGCCTATTTTATATAACATGCTGTATTTTCTTCCCGTGTTGGCACTTGCACGATTTCTGAATGCTACACTAATCTGAACTAAGACACACCTCTTCTAAAAATGTGCTTGTTTTTCTTGACATAAGAGTTTGGATTTCTAGTCAAATCCTAAGAAGGAAAGAGGCATTGAAGTTAAACAGTTTCTGATGATTTTATTTATCCTTTCAAAGTGCAACAGAAAGACAGCTTTAGTGACTGGAGCATTAAGTGTGACTGGCTTGTGACAAGGCAGACAGGAGGGAACCTCTGGCTTGCCGAGGGTAGAGAAGTCAGAAAAACTGATCTCCTAAAAGCGTGAAAAATAAATATACAGGTATGAGCTCTGGGCTGAGTCTGGCTCTGTTGGTGTCTGTGGGGTATTATTATTCAGCTGTGCTGGAGCAAGGCCCTGTGGTGTTCCAGCTGAACTGCTGGAGAGGGAGTATTAGAAGCCTGCAGAACAAAAGAAAGCAGGTAAAGTTGTCCTGCCAGGCCCCTGAGGTCAGCAGGCCCGGGATAACCATGACTGGAAGAGGAAGCCTACATCACCTTGTGGTAGCTAGGACAGAGTTGTTATCTGAGGAACATGGTATATTTCTTTGTTATGAATTTTTTAAATTATTATTACGATCCTACTGAAAAAAAATAGCTAAAATTTTAATTAATGTGGGATATGTGTCCATGTAATAGACTTCTCTTAAAGCCCAGCCCCTGAAACACTGCGCATGGTGCTGGCCATTTGGAGAGGAAAAGGCTGGTGTGGAGCAGGGCTGGCAGCACTGGCCATCGCCAGGTCCCCACTCACCCCTGTGGTTTGTGCATGTGTGGTCAGGGAGTAAAGTGGACATGTTGAAAGTCCTGTAAAATTAGGATAATAGCACTTTCTCTTTGTCCAAGAGTCTCTCAGAAGACACGAAATTGAGAGGCTTTTTTAGTCAGCCTGGCCCACCTCATGTGTTCACCGGCATGTGCATTGCACTGACTTCAGGAAACAAAGTATTTGGAAAAGTCCCATTTTATGAAACTATCTTGTGTTAAACCATGCAAGAAAGCTGAGTGTTATTTCATTAACAGAAGCACTGCAGGAGGTGAAGAGATGGAGCCTGCCTCTCAGGTTTGGGCTATGCTGTCTTAGGGTGGTGGCTGCTGTCAGTGAAGCTCATCTCATCTTGCTGATCTTCCCTTTCTAGGCTACCTGACCCTGCAGCTCTATACTGTGTATTGGTGCTATATGCCCCAGTAAACTGTGAGAAAAAAAAGTAACTTCTCATTCCCATGGTTTCAAATTCAAGTAGCACCAGAAAACATTTGCCTGTTATTAAAATTTAACTAATGGTCACATTTTTCCTGCTGCTGATAATTTGGCCGTGTGGAGCTGTGTGTGCACAAGCTGTGGTAATAAACCACCCTTAGGACAGAAGGATTTTTGGGGGACTGGACACCTGGGGGTTTGTCTTCCCTGGGATGGGGTGACACAGCTGCAGGTGCTGGGGCTGGGGCTGCCAGTGCCTGCTCGGCCCCTGAAGCCACCGTGCCTGTCGAGGTGTGTTTGCTGTGATAGCATCTTGACAGACGGTCTGGAGGTATTGTTCCCTTTCATAGATTTAAGTTAGGCAAGTTAATCATGAGGGTTGGAAAACATTAACCTGACAAAGGCCTGGGAGTTTCAAATGGTTTGAAAACCAGTGAACAGATTCTGTCTTTTGAGAAGAATTAAGGGATAGTTAGTTTTAGTTTTGCAGATATGCTGGTAGTTGCTTGACCTTTCTTCAAAGGAATCTGCTACTACTGTGATGGGTTTCCCGTAAGCATCTGCTTTGGGAGCTACAGAAGTGAGTGTGGTGGTGGTCAAGTCAACTGAAGACCTGGAGCAAAACTCTCATGCCACCAAAGGAAACAGAAGAATTCTTAACTCCCCGCAAGTGCCGTGTGAATTTATTTGGGGTATTTTTAAGAGCTTGACTGTTGAAAAAAATTTCAAATGCATGGCCAACTTCTGTCAAGGTCAACATCAATCCTGCGTATGAAATTCACAGAATCAGTTACAGATAGATAGTTTGCTCACTGACCCAAAATCACTTGCATTAATTTTTGCATTTCTTAGAATGTAAATTAAATATTTAGTAAATACGGATCTTATTTTCTGCTTAGTGGAATTAAAATAAACAGTGTTTTCTTAACTGTTAACCCCTCTCTTCAGTTGTGTCCCTTACAGCACCACAAAGCATTTGTAGTTGGCTGCTGAGCCTCCAGACAGGGTTTGGATGTTAGAGGTTTCTTTGGTCTGCCTTTTTGGGTTTTGCAAAAATTAGTTTTTACTGCTGTAGGCTAATATTCACGAGGTAGTTGTAAAACAGGTTTTAATTATTTTAAGCATGTGTATTTTCATCATAGTACACTTAGAAACTCTCCCTTTTACTTTTTATGGAAGAGATTATGATGTGCATGAAAGTAGTATGTTACTTTTGACAAAAGTCTTTGTAGATTAAACTGGACATTCTTGGGGGAAAAGCCCTATCAAAATTTGCTGGACCAATGCCCAATGGATGCTGTATACAATGATACTTGTTTTCTATGAATTTTGACATTTCTTCACCAGTTTGACTTTTTGATTGAGCTTAATTTTTCAGTCAGTATCAGATGCTGAAAATAGAGTGAAGTTTGTAGGAAATGCAAGGTTTTCAGAAAATACTGTTTTAAGAAATTGTCTTTCTTACTGCAAAAGCTCTAGAAGATTTGCAGTCAGTATTTCAGGAGAGATGTGTAAGCCAGAGCCTTCAAAATAATATTTGATAACATCTTGGGTGAGCTTACTGTAACACTGACTGATATGCAACCATAGATCTGTACTGCCAACTTCTAACTGAAGTCTAATGTCCTCTGTGCACTGATGAAAAACTAAGAAAATGCTCCTAAAACTGCATATGTGTAGTGGGATTTTCCCAAAGCATCCACTGAGTGCCTGGACAAATTTAGCCCAAAAGAACAAAAGCCCCCCATCATTCACAGCAGTCATAGGTCCTAATTGTCTGAGTGACTTCAAGAATACCACTATTCTAAAATAAACAAATAACTTAAAATAGATATTTTTGTGGTTATTTTGCAAAGTAAATACAAAAACCCAAATCATAAATTTGCATTTGTGAAAGACAAAAAAAGTGCTAACAGGTGTCAGTGCCTCAAGGACTGAAAAGACAAAGGAAAAGCTCATAATTCTGTGCCAAGATTGCACATTAAGTGAAAAACAGTAGGTCACGATCTCTGCCTAAGAGCAGCACCTGGCATGAATTAGGAAGATGATGTTGGATAAAACAGGGATTTTGGAGGGAGTGACCTGCCTGCGTTTCGAAATGGATTCTCTGAGAGGAGCTATGAAGAGTCTAGCAAAACCACTCTGTTAGCCTGAGGAAGCTCAAACTGTTTATCTAATCACAGAGAAACTACTTGACAGTAGCTAAGGAGGTTTAGGAGTTTTAATCTAGTTGACAAATACATAGTGAGCTTCCTAAATATTTGGAGTTAAAATGCATGTTAACTTGTCAGAATTGAGGCCCAAATCATCAGTGGTCTGAAGAAGCAGCCTGGCTTTGAGACACGCTGCGTGCAGTGCCCTCACTTTGATAGAGGTGGTTGCTTATGCTGCAAACTCTGTGGTGGGAAAAAAGTAGTAGGTGCTAAAGTAGCCTTTAATATAGGGGAGACAGATCTTAAGAAAGGGGTGGCTGCACATTGAACCCAGAGGAATGCACATGCTAACTATTTTTTATAATAGATTTTTGAAGATGTGTTTTTGGACCCAACTGATATGGCAAGGAATATTGCGCCTCTTCATCTTTAGCTCTCATAGTATTAAGACCCTCAGTGTGATGAGCATTGCCCAGCTCTTCAGTGGGGAAACTGGGAGTGAAATCTAATGTCCCATAATAAGCAGGAGAGCTGACCAGTTAAAACACTGTCATGCTGACGTTCAAAAACCCCCACACCCAGCGAAAAACGCTTGCCGATGGTGTGCAGGTACGTTGTGCAGAGAGGCTCCCATAGTCTCAGATGTGCCAGGACTTTTGTGCATGTGCCAGAGAGCAATCCCCACTGAGTCCAAAGTTTCTGTGTGTTGTTCAGTCAGCTGGCAAGCCCTGTGCTTAAGGGAGAGTTATTTGTCTTGTTGGCAAGTGGTAAAACAAATAAAACCAGTTAAGTGGTGACTTAGGTTGGAGGGCCAAACAGTTTCTTCTGGATTGAAGCAACGAACATTACTGTCAGAAGATGACGAAGTCTTTTGTATGGCTGTTACAAGAACTCAGGATTCACCTTTTTTTATCCAAGATTAGCTATTTAACAAGGTATTTTATATATTTAGCAAAATAAGGCCCTGCTCCAGATCCCTGTCAGACTGTTGAATGCAACTGAGAGTTCTGTTGAACTGTACAGGGAGAACTAAGGCAAAGGGAAATGAAACCTTGGTCCTGCAAACCTTCGTGGTTTGGTTTGTTCTGCACGCATAGGCCCAGGACTTTACTGCACAGGTAATTAATATTCATGAATTCTCAAAAGACTTGGGCCTAAATAGTTTACTGAGGTACTGCGGGGAGCCTGTGGCAATACGGGGGATGGAGTCCCCACTTGCTTCAGTCCAAAGGTAGTTTTTCCTCCTGCGATTTGATGATCACATCTAAGTTTTGCTTTTTTTTACCAGAGGTATTTCAGGAACATACTTAGGACATCTGTCATAGAATTTAGGATAATGCCTATCCTGGTCCTGTGGACAGACTGTGAGGTGCATGTGAGGATGTTACTCCTCTGTTGGCTGCTAAGGGGGGTCCCTGTGGGCTCCTTCCACCTGTTTTTAAATTAGCTCATTGTGGCACTGGTGGCATCTATTGAAAGATTGTTATAAAGTCCAGCTCGTCCTTGCGTCTGGGAAGTGTCATGTGGACTAGTGATGCTGTGTAAATACTAATGAGTTAAAGTTGCTTTGTGAAATCCCAGCACAGGCTAATTGGATTTTTTTGCGTGTGTGTCTTAGTCAGGCACTGCAGAAGGGCAACCAATTTAACACCAAGAACACTAAGCTTAAGCAGCGATAATGCATTGAAAGACAAGAGTTAATGTCATGCTTTCAGCAGACAGAACAAACAAGTTGTAACTGTTAAGCCTGAGGAAAGGGCCTAAATTCAAAGTGCAAATCAAACCTTGCCAGCTGCTGAGAGAAGACAAAGATTTATTATTGTGGAGTCTAAACTGGAGATTTGTCGCTGTGGTAGACTCAATGCTTAAGTGATTAAGTGCACTTAAATATACCAATTAGAAGGATGAAAACTATAGGGCAAAAATTAAATGCAGTCATCGTTAAGATTCCTATTTTGTATAGTGTGCCAACTGCAACCAGGAGATTTAATTTCCAGCTCACTTTCTAGAAATAAACTTGGCTTATGAAATGTCAGGGCTGTTAGGCTGAAATGCAGTCTTGTGTTCAGTAGCAAGACACTCAGAGATCAAATTTAAAGCACAGGAAATGTTATCAACATCATCATCTTATTCTGTAAGGTGGCCATTTATTTCTCAAGAAAGTATACTTGTAACCTGAGTGTCATAGATGTTGAACTTCACATAACTAAATGGTTTCATGACATGTCCTGTATGTTTATGCTAAGGACTGAAAATTGTTTACAGCATGGCTTGGTCTGAAGCAAGGTTATATGATCCACTAATGCACTTAATCTTCCATGTGAAATTTCTTTTGCTATTTTTAATACTGAAGTTAACTTGATAGCAGTGTACCCATCTGGTATGTTTTACACAAATCTTGGCTTAGAGTCCCAGGCTAGTCATTTCCTCAGTTTTCAGAGAGAAGGTTAAACCAAACCCTATCAGAAGAAGGCTTGCAGCTAGCCTTCCATACCCTGTGCAGGGGACAAGGGGACCGAGAGTCTCCGCATGAGACTGAAGACACTTTTTGAGCAGAAGCCAACTTTGTGCAGCAGCAGGATGCTGCAGCTGAGCTGATGAGCCCTCCCTGGGAAGAGGAGGACCTGAAGAGGTCTTGTGCAGAGCTGCACTGATACACAAGTACTGATCTTAGAAGCCAAAAGTGTCTTCTCTGTAGTGCTTGACTTGATGAATTTATCTGCGTGCTCAGGGTAGGTTCCTGTGTTGTGCCGTGTTGTTATAGAAGTGCCTCTGGTCCCTATGTCTGACTGTCCAGCTCCTTGGGTCAGGACGAAGGAGGATTGTTACAAGCACAAAAGAATCGCTTTAGCAGTCCATATTGTCCTACATATTCCCAGAAATTCTTGTCAAGAGTTTATGGTTTAAAAGTGCTGATGACAGCTGTGTTAGCAGTCACCCCAAAAGTCACATAGTCTTGTGGGGAACCCAAGTCCCAAGGAGCTCTGATTAGCTCTAGGATTTCTGAAGGTGTCCGAACTGCAGGATTTCCTCAGACCTGGCCAGGAGGGTTTGGCCTGTGTTTCAGCTGACAGTGTTTTGTCAGTGGCTCCACAGAAGGTGGAGTTGCCACCCTTGATGTCCTCCTGTGAAGAGTATGTTGGGGCTGTGCTCTGTGGCACCGGAGAGGGGTACAGGCTTCTCTGGGTCCCCGACTCCAACCCTCAGTCATACTTTACATTATCTTCCCATAAACTGCTCCACTGAAAGATTTTTTCCCAGAACTTGATAATTCTCATGGGTAGAAACTTTGCTCTCACTTTGGCTTAGATGTATTTGTGGCTGGCTTGTTTGTGCTCGTGACAGCTCTCTACCTGCAGGAGCAGCAGCACCACTGTGAAGACCGGTTCCCAGTGCACTCATGTGGGGTTTTTCCTGCCTGTCCTCCCCTTACAAGATTGAGTCAGTTGGGTTGTCCTCACATGTTCTCCTAAAACGGCTGGATGTCCTTGATTCTGCTGGTAGTGCTTTATTCTTTCAGCTTTCTGGACATTTCATTGGGTTTATACACTCTACATCATATGCCAAGGTAAAGCTTCATTAACTGCCTTATATACTGTAATTAATCCTCCTCACCTTTCACTGGAAAAAGTTTTCCTTGCTGATTCCTTGCCTTTTGCCGCATTAATTTTGATACGGCATCTCTGGCAGCTGTCTTCTGCACCTCCTGGTTTTGGTAATGAAAGTACTTCTTTGCTTAGTTGGCAGCTCCATGTGCTCTCCACACCATCCAGCACTCCAGCCTGGCTGCAGGTCTCTCCATCTCCCATTTTAACTAGCTTTCTACATCACTGTCAGTAGTTTACTGAAATGCAGACAGCCTAGAGCTACTCATTTTTCTTGGTAAGAGAACTGGCAATGCTTCACTGAAATCCAGTCAGTTTAGAGCTACTCATTTTTCTGAGTAAGACAACTGAATATTTTTAGTAGAGGGGCATATCTGATTGGTATGGCATGATTTATTTATTTTGTGTTTTATTCTGTTTTTTGTGTACTTTCATTGCTTAATTTATTATTACCCTAAAAATTCTCAGGTTTCACATATTACTGCCTCATAGTGCACTAGCTTGGGTCTGCATGTTAAAAACAGAAATATGAAGTACTCTGGCAGCGTTTGGGGGGTTCGAACAGTTTATTAAAACTGTCTCAATATGGGGCTTGGTTTTACAAGTGCAATTTCTTTCAGTGTTGCTTTCTGTGTATTCTCTTAATCTTACACTCAATCATGTGTTGAATATATTAAGTCCTTTGAATTATATCTTTTTCCTGTCACAGTGTCTCTTTTCTTACCCTTCTATTATTTTATTTCTCCATGTTCAGCACTTTTGTTCCCATTCAAAAATGAAAGTATTCACTTTGGAAACTCTCCTATCCTGTTTCTTACCTTGCATTATCCTTATTTATTTTGTTGAAATAGTCTGGTTTTGGATTTGTTGTGATACATCTTAACTGTTTTTATACAGATCTTAAGTTATAACTTAGTCTGACTTCTTCAGGTGAAATTTTATTTCTGTGCCTTTTGTCCTCACCAAAGCAGAGAGAAATCCTTGAACATCGCAGGTCTTACAGGTATTACTTGTAGGGCTGATATTGCTTTATTTGAAGGCCTTAGCTGATTGATGTTGTGAGGTAGAAATGGAAATTACCTTTCCATTATCATTTTTAGAAGGTCTGTGTTGCAATTCTGGTCTCCTTGAAGCAGTTGGTGAAGCTCCTGCTGAGTTAAGGAAATGACAATGTTGCTCCAAGAGGTTTTTTTACATTAGTCTTGATAGAACATGGTATATAGCGTGAATGACTCCCAGCAATCTGAAATAAGTTTGCACATTTGCTGCCTTCCTGGTTTTGAAATATGACGGGTATCAAGACACTGAGAACTGATGGCAGCACAGGTAAAACAGCATTAAATAAAGGTATTTAGCATTAGAAGAAGTTGACCTGTCTAAACCTAATCTGCAAAGTTTCTCTGCTGCTTTTATGTTTAAAACTTTTTAATCAGTTGTCTTTCCACACATTTTTATAACTCTTGAAGTTGCAATATACATTTTCAGTTTTACAAGGTATTGTAAGCTTTCTGACAGTGTGACAAATTTTACACGACATAAACCAAACCCAGTAGTTAATAAATCACTCAGCTGAAAACTTTGGGTGCTTCAAGTACTATTCTACTCTCTTGTGTAAGTCAGGTAGATCTAAAAATGCTGATTTTTCTTCAGGCCACATTCAAACTGGTAATGACTGATTATGGAACCATACTGTTATTGGGTGATTGGTTTTATTTTTGTTTCTGGGTAATACATACAGTAATATACAAAATATATATACAAAATATATTCTATTGATATATATTACATTATATATAATATTTATGTTATTACTATGTATGTAATAAAATACAGTGCTGTCCCCCTTGTGTTTGAAGCTACACTAGGCTCTGTCAGTTGGGGTACAGAGTCAGTGGATGTGCAGGACTGATTGGCATTATTTGCTCCTTTCCTTAGGTGAGCTAGTAATACAGGCTTGAAATAAATACCCTACGACATCTTCCTTACAAATCTACTCTTCTCTAGGTGCAGTGGAGTTCCCGTTGCCAGATGGCAGCAGTGTGTGGGTCTGGTGCTCCCGTGCCCTTCACTGCGGCGGGGCTGTGGCGGCCCGTGTTTGTTGGTGTGAGCGAGAGCAGCCGCCCCTCGGTCGTTGTAAGGTGCCTTTGTGGCTGTGAATGCCGACCCAGTTTCATTCACTGGGAGGGCATCTCCCACCCTGGGGATCACCCAAGACTTCAGCCCTTCCACTCTGGATTATGACCCCTTTACATCTTGGCAGTAGACCCTTAGAGCTGCAGTTTGTGGTTTAGGCCAGGCTGAACAGTGGAGACTTTCTTAGTCTAGAATAAACAACCAACAATCCAAAAACCAGCCACAGAGAGCCCACAGACAGCTGCTCTGGCCATGAGCTCCCTGGCATACACAGCCCTCTGTACATTACCATCATCCTCTTTCCAGTGCACACGTGATCCTTCTGCACGGGCACAAAAATCAATAATAAACAGTAAATGAATAACGAGGAGCCTGCCAACCAAAATCTCTCGTTTGCCTTCGTGTTTTTTCTTTTCCTTTTCTAATCTGATGTGAAAGAGAAGCATTTAAGGGAAAAGGATGCTGGCAATGATGAAATTGTATGAAGGCTCTTCTCACAAATGCCTTTGTTTTAGGAATGAGGGAGCTTGGGGGTATCCATGGTGGACGACATTTCCTCGCAAAGCCTGGCACTGCAGGCTGCAGCCACGGGCTCCGGGGCTTAGTCCCTCAGAAACTCTCTCCTTGTGTAAGCATCAAAACTCCATAGTACTGATGCAGTGGGTAGGGGACGTGTCTGGGGCAGGGTGGGCTCTGCAGTTCTCAGGATGTTTTTATTTGTGTACAGAAGGCAGATTTTATCTGCCTTTGGTCTTTGAGGTGAATATAAATTCATACTAAAAGTATCTTTTCTGTTCCAATTTGCAACATTAGTTTGTTTGGGATATATATATTTTAAACATGCAGACTGGAATTATATCTGCAAGGCAATGTTTTCAGAAGCACCTGAAGTATTTAATTGCCTATGCTTTAGTCGACCATTAGTTTACTTATTAACATGTACTTATTCATCTACTCTTTATAACAAGCATAGTAATAAACCAAACAATGATTTGCCAACTGAAAGAAAAACATTTCATATCTGATACACAAAGCACTATGTGCATCTGTAGTGGCACCATATCCTTTTACTCATATGCGAGTGTAATTCTGTACATCACTGCCATTGCCATTGCAGGAAGTTATGCTGTCAGTTTGGAATAAAAGTTAATATTAATGAGAGATGTGAGAATACCAGTAAAATAATCATAAACCTAAAATACATGCCAGTTCAAACAAATCTGGTTATGGTGTTTGCTTTCTGTGAATGCCATAGTTCAGGAAGAACAACATTGACTGGCTCAGATCCTCAATGTTGTTCTTAAAATACAGGTCCCTGTGGTCTGGTGATCTCCAGCACTGCATGGCAGTAGAGGGGAAATGTCTGAGATTTGAATACTGTTCTTAATTTATAGTGAACAAAATAAATTACATATTTGCTTACAGAAACAGTTAAGAGTACTGTTTGGCATGTTGCAGTTTTAAGTTTAGTAGAAAGGATTAATTGAATTTGAAATTGTTGTTTTGATTCACGAGGTTATTTGTCATGCAGAAACTAACTAGAAGCCAGTACACTGGCATTTGAGTAATTTCCATGTCCTAGTGGTTGCTGTTCCTATGGGAACAGTGAGATTAGACTTCTGTTCTATACTGTTGGTTTGTAGGACGTTTTTTCCCCTTGTCTTCGGTGGTTGCCTTCCATTCCTTTCCTTAGTGCTTGAGCCAGCCCTGCACCGTGTCTTGCCTCAGGTGCTGCAAGTGGATTTTGCATTTGATACTCAGTAATGCGGCAGAAGTGGAAAAGGCCTTGTGCCGTTCTCGCACTAGAGGGCATCCTTTAAAAGACACGGGAATCGTGCCGGGACAAGGAGAGGCAGCTGCGGCCTCTCTATGTGGGAATCAAGTCTGACACAACCTCGGTCTGCCTGTGTGTCAGAGACCCAGCGAAGGGTCCCCGGTTCCCACTAGCAGGCACATGCACACACAGACACAGCCCCATGCAGCAAACCTGAGTGTGGGGGAGCCCCTCCGTCTGCCGGGGGGAGCCTACCCTGTGGCTGTATTGAATCATTACCCACAGAATGAAGTGTTATGTTGAACACAGTAACGTGATAGGTGAGAAATAAAGTTGTAAGGCCATCCTACAACTGCTGTAGTTGTATGGCAGAGTTCAGCCCCCCCCTTGAGCTTCAGCGTCTGCTTGGGAGGGCGTCCTGTAGAAGGCTTTTACAAGGTCAGATGAGGGATGAAGTTCATGACATGCAGGTCTCAGGCTACAGACAATTGAAGGAACTATGGTAACTGTCACAAAGCCAGATTAATTTAAGTAGGACAAAAAAATGGAAAATGCAGGACTGATTGTTGACTGAAGGTGTCTCATATTTGTTTTCCTGAAGCGATTATGACAAAATAAGCTAAACAGTGAGTTAGAACCAATTGTGGTAATAGGAGCTGTGTCTGTGTGCCCATGCTCCTGCAGACTGCAGCTTTAAGACAGTGAGGACAGTTCACCTGGAGGTGCTGAGGAGGGGGCTAGTACCAGCCTGACTTGCCCTCAATCCTCTCACTGCCTTAGCTGTTAAGGCCACAAAGTGATTTTACAGGCATAAAGTAGTTTCTAAGCCTCTGGAAAATTTGTGCTAATTGTTGTGGTTTAACATGTGTCTGACTCTGGCTGACTTACTCTGTACAAACAGCAAAATTAGCTTTATTGCCTGAAGGTTTGTCTCCTTCCCAGCTATTATTAGATAGATCTCATGTCTAATCTGTCCAAGCTTTGTTGTTGGTTTTTTGTATGTAGAAACTAATTAAAGGTGTTGGTTGTTTTTTGCATATCCCTTGCCCCCCAGTACAGCTGATCTATCTGTAACCATGGACACTGATACAAGTTTTACAATATGTCCCTTTTGTTTCAATATAAATTTTATAAAAAGGAATATGTATATTTCTCACTTTAGCATTTGGTCTTTTATCATGGATTTTTCAGGAAAGAAGTCACTCCTTTGATGCTTATGTCTGCCTTGCTAAAAAAAATCGTATACCAGGTTGTTCTTGTATAAATCAAATCAATTGAGTTCTAGTTCTGCTCATTCAGTTTACTCTCCAGCTGCTTTATATTCTTCATCTGGACTGCCACTGAAATTCTGTGTGTACACAACAGCATAATTTAAAAATGTAGGTGTTTGAAGCTGATCAGACAGTTCAAACTGACTCTTCAGCATCAGGGGCCTCTGGAATAGCACGTCTACTTCATTGGGATTTTGTCCATGAACTTCTTTGGGAAGTTTCAACTAGGTTGGTGCTCAAGTGCCTGGTCTTTACGTGGCTATGTGTGAAATGCTAGCTCCCACTGTAGTGCCATCTATCCAGACAGACCAAAGCTAAATTTTAAGTGATAAAAGATGAAAAACAGCATTTCAGGTATGGTTTAAAGTAGGTTGCCAAGTGCTGAACAGGTCTCAGTGGTTTGTACTGCCAGCTCCCCACCTGTTCTGTGCTTACTGGATTGATTTTGTATGTGTGGCTTGTTGTAAACGAACCACAACTTAAGGTAAAGAGGCTTCTAATGAAGGATACTAGGTAGAAGCAATTTAAGTACTTAAATTTTTTGTCTGTAAAGTGTTGTAGTGAGAGTAGCTTCAGCTGCAACATCCTTTTATGACAGATACTCATAAATGAAACAAAAATATTTGCTAGTGTCTATCAAGGCAGCAGCTTAACTTCAGAGAGATTTGAAATAAAAAATACAAGAAAACAAATTTGTGTGGTTACCAACAACTCACATTGAATGTCAAGGGCATGGGGATAGGTGTTTTGTTCTGGTGAGTCATCTCCTATGTCTCTTTTCATAATACATCTTTCAGCTTTGTCCCCTCTTGCACTTAACTTATATAGATATGTAAGTATAAATATTTGGGAGTACAGTGACTTTTCAAGAATAGCTGCCTTGGTAGACAAGCCCTCAGCCCTTCCTTTGCTTGCTACATCCTCTAATGCTGAACAACAATGCCTAGGTCAGAAGAATAAAAATGTGAAGTAGTTTACTATGAAAATACTTTTAATAGCTAAATTTTCCTAATTGGCTTGTAACAACTGAGAATAAGTAAGTGAACATGAAATATGAGTGGGGCTTACTATGTATTTTTTTATTAAAAACAATTTTTCTTATGAAAGGAAAAGGCAAATGCCTGATTTATTGATGAATTTCTCAAGTATTTCTTTGTATGTATTAGGTTTGCATGGCCAGGTTTTGGTAGCAGGAGGGCGACAGGGGTGGTTTCTGTGAGAAGCTGCCAGAAGATTCCTATATGTCTGACATATGTCTGACAGAGCCACTACCAGCCCACTCCAGGATGGACCCACCACTGGCCAAGGCCAAGAAAATAAAAAACGATGGTAATGCTTCTGTGGTAACAGATTTAAGAAGAGAAAAAAAAAAAGTTACTGCACAGAAATAATTGTGGCCAGAGGAAAATGAGGTGAGAATATATGAGAGGAACAGCTCTGCAGACATCAAGGTCAGTGGAGAATGGGCGGGAGGAGCTGCCCCAGGCACTGGAGCTGAGATTTCTTTGCAGCCCATGGTGAAGCAGCTGTGCCCCTGCAGCCCTTGGAGATACATGGGGATGCAAAGATCCACCTGCAGCCCATGGAAGAGACCCACACTGGAGCAAGTGGATGCGAGAGAGGTCTGTGAACCTGTGGAAAATCTGTGCTGGGCTAGGCTCCTGGCAGGGACCTGCAGACCCATGGAGAGAGGAACATGTGCTGCAGCAGGTTTCCTGGTAGGGATTGTGGCCTTGTGGGGGACCCACACTGGAGCAGGCTGTGCCTGAAGGACTGTGCCCTGTGGAAGAGTGACCCACAATGGAGCAGTTCCTGGAGAACTGTTGGCTTTGGGAGGTCCCCCACATTGGAGCAAGGGAAGGACTCCTCCCTGAGCAGAGGGAGAAACAATAATGATGAACTGACCATAACCCTGTTCCCTGTCTCCCTGCGCCACTCTGGGAAGGAGGTAGAGCTGGGAAGGAGGGAGGGGCGAGGGAAAGGTGTTTTTAAGATTTATTTTACTTCTTACTATTCTGCTTTGATTTTGGTAGTAATAAATCCAGTTAATATCCCCAAGGTGACTGTTTTCTGTCTCTGATGGTATTTGGTGAGTGATCTCTCCCAGTCCTTCAGTCATGAAGCCCTCACTTTAGTTTCTTTCTCCTGTGGAGGGGAGTGATACNGAGGGAGGGGCGAGGGAAAGGTGTTTTTAAGATTTATTTTACTTCTTACTATTCTGCTTTGATTTTGGTAGTAATAAATCCAGTTAATATCCCCAAGGTGACTGTTTTCTGTCTCTGATGGTATTTGGTGAGTGATCTCTCCCAGTCCTTCAGTCATGAAGCCCTCACTTTAGTTTCTTTCTCCTGTGGAGGGGAGTGATACAGCAGCTTTGGTGGCTCCCTGGCATCCAGCCAGGGTCAAACCACGGCAGTGTTAACCAAGGGTTTTAATATGGTCTTGATATTTCTGAGCTATGTAGAGAGTTTTGTGTGTGCAACCAGACTATGCTCCAGAAACTACACAGAACACAGAAACCTCTGTGGTGAAGTCGTTCAGCATTTCTAGTGTTGCTTTGGGGAAGGTGTGAACAGATCTCTATTTTTTTGGGAGTTGTGTGTTTTTTTCTTGAGAATAGGTAATACCAGATGCAGATTCAACAAACAATGGAAAATAACTCTCAATGAGCACACAACAATTGTGATCTGCCCCTCCTTCATTTCTAGTTTACTTTCTCATGTGAGTTTGCTACTTGGCTTGCCTTTTTATACTCTTATGGATAGTCTTACTGTAATTCCAAATTTGAGTTTTCGTAGTTCTTGACTTCAGCAGCATCTTATCATACCGACTGCTGAAAGTAAACGATGTGTTTAGTGAATGCCTATCTTCTTGTTCAGTTCTCAGTTTGTCCCTCATTTTATTGAATGGCTGCTTTTTTGCAATTCTGCTGCTTTATTCTACAGACACTTGCAGTATACTTTCTCCTTTAACTCTTATGTGGTGTAAGCAATACTGATTTTTTTAATCTTACAATGTGTATTAACATGGCTACATCTCCCTTCACAGTCTTGTTTTTGGATAGGTGATAGTACTCAAAGGTATAAATGAACTACAATACACTAAATAGATTGCTTATTTCATATTCCTTGCTATTCCTAATATCACATTTTGGCTGGTTAGGGAACCTAAAAAGGTTTTTTTCTTTTTTGGATCTGGCTGCAGCTGTTCATGGAGGGAGAGAACTCTGTTGAGCTGTGTACAGCAGTGCTTAGATTTTGTACTCAGTCTGTTGCTCTGTATGGGGAGAGAAGAAAATGCAGTGGTTATGTTTTAAATTTAGTAACTTCTAGTAATTTTGATGATTACTAAAATGCCTTTTCTGATTATAAATAAACCACATTGTTTAAAATATTTTTGACTAGACTGAATTATGCCCCAAAATTGAAACAGGCCGAGGAGAGTTTGGGAAAGAAATTACCATCAGGTTTTTGCATTCTTAACCGTAAATGGAAATAGAAGGGCATTTGACTGACCAGAAGCTTTAATTCTATAGCTCCTCTACCTAATGTAAAACATTATATACTAAAAATCCTGTCAGATTGAGTTTGTTATACTTTGGAGGTTCTCTTGGAGGTTTGTAGGTAGTGGAAGGTGGCAAGCCCATCCATCTGAAGCTCCTTCGGCAACCTGGGGAGCACTAAAAGCTGGATATGAGTAGGTGTTGGTGTCCTCTGGGACACACAAAAGAGGTAACCCAACATCACTTCCACTGGAAGACCAAGGCCAAGCTGGCAGACGCTTGAGGATAACTGTGGGCTGTTGCAAAGACAATTTGAGGAGTTCAGGAACTGGACTTCAATGATCCTTGAGCATCCCTTCCAACCCAAGATACTCTGTGATTCTGTGATTTCAAGTCATTGAAAGCACAGTCTGAGGAATTCAGTGTCTTCCTTGCTCAATCTCTGAGGCAAAGGCTGCAAAGTTTGATGAGTAGCTAGGTAGTTAATTGAACTAAGGAGGAGAGATTTCCAGGCAAAAAACCCCTAAATCTGGTTGTTGGTTCTGTATCTGTCAGAATTTACTTCCATGGACTGAACTATCTGTACAGTTTACTTAAATAGCTTGAGAATCTTGCTTCTTTTTATGTAGTTTTGTCCAGATTTGTGAATTTAGGAGAGAGCATGTGGCAGACAGGAAGGTCATGGAGCTGAAGTTACTTATGGAGCTGAACATGAGCAAACCAGTGGTTTGATACTCTGGAGTGTCTCTTTGCCTTCCAAGAGACTGACTGTTTGCTTTCCTCTGTGTACCACATGTCATCTCTCTTTGTGTGTGTGTTACATGAGTTGTAACACCAGTGAGATGGAAATCAAACTCCTTCCAGTGTCTGACCAATAAACATGATGTATTTGGGTGTCACTTCTGATGTCTCATTCTGGGGCCAGAACACCTCTCCTGTGAAGAAAGGCTGAAATGGCTGGGGTTGTTCAACCTGGAGAAGTCTCCAGGGGGACCTTATGAAGGGGGTTTATCTAAAGATGGGGACAGACTTTTTACCAGGGTGTCTAGTGACAGGAGAAGCAGCAGTGGTTTTAAGCTGAAAGACAGTAAGTTTAAATTGAATATATGGATGATGTTTTTACTGTGAGGGTGGTGAGGTACTGGAACAGGCTGCTCAGAGAAGCTGTGGATTCCCTATCCCTGTAAGTGTTCAAGGCCATGTTGGATGGGCTTTTGAGTAAGATGGTCTAGTGGAAGGGGTCCCTGCCCATGGCAGGGTGGCAGACTCCTTGAAAAATCTTCGCAAACAAGATACCAAAGTGTTTTACAGTTTGGGAAATTATAAATAATTGTGGATGTTTAAAGTTTGATGTTGTAAAGTCACAGGAATGTTTCACCCATAACAATATCTTGACCATGTGTTGTGGTTTGACTAATTTGCATGATGCAGACATTTGATGAATTTTTCCATTACTCATTTTCTGTAAAGCCATAAAAGAAGTATGCAATACTTGCTACTTCTTTTATGGACTCAGAAGAGTCCATAATCTGGGAAAATACTTCAAACATTAGGTGTGTTTGAAAAATCGTGCTTCACTAGCTCAAATTAGTACATAGGGCTTTATTTTAGGTTAACAGGTTTTCACCAGCTATTTGTCTTCTTTCTGTGCTTGATCTTACAGTTTGTAATCTTCAGCATTAAACAGAAGCAGAAACCTAATCACTGTAACTTTTTTGTTATTTGCAACTAAGTGAGGATACTTCATAGGCAGCCAGGGCCAGAGATTTTCTGGCATAGCAAGCCAGCAGTTGTTTTCTGCCAGCGAGACCCATGACTTTAGAACATCTCCTTGTGCAGTTAGGTGGAAACCAGCCATGCTTATGAGCCAAGATGGGTTTCTGCTAGATGAACTTTATGAACAGTAGGAGAAATAGGAGATCCCATACAAAGTAGGTCTTTCATCCTAACAGACAAAATTGACAAGAGGCAAGAGAACTGCTGGGATTTGGGGTTTTGAGTAAACCCAAGGCTCTAGGATGGGATGAGGTCCAACTTGTAGGTTGTGTTGGATTTATGTTGTTTTTCAAGGTAAGGCATTTGTGACTAGAAACATAGTTTTGTTAGCCAGTTCCTTTGGATAGATTGCTCCATGTAAGTACAAGTAGGTCAGTGGCACGTCCATACCCCTTCTCTGGGAGACATCTGCCTCAGATATGCAGGGCTGCAGGAGACTTGTTTTTTAGCTCTGAGTCTGAAACCACTGGACTCCGGCAGGAATATGAGATGAGAGCTTGTTCATCAGTGATTACAAATAGGTTTTCTGAGGGAATCTAATTACAAAAGTAACTTGGGAGGTAGAATTGGTTTTCCTATTTAATGTCTTTTTAATATGGCCATGGAATATGGGTGTCCTTGGGGGCTCTGTGGCCAGGGAGATGAATGTCCTTCTCTCAGTGGGTACTCAAACAGGCTCTGGTCTGTGGATGTGTAAGGTCTACACAAAGGCATGGATCCTGTTTATTGCCAATACTGTCATGTGCACTGTATTTTCTAATCCTGTTCTTTCCACTCAGCAAACCACAGTGTTAGCCGGACAACAAAAGCCATAGCTTTTGAACATCACACTGTCCTGGTTCTGGCCAGGAACGGGATTAATTTTTTGCAGTAGTTGGGATGGGGTGTGACCAGGCCCAAATGTTATTCAGTACCACCTCATGAGATTGCCAGGGGCAGGAGAAGAGGATTCTGTTGCACGTCAGGAGAGAACGGGTTACTTTCTGTTGAGAAAAGATGCGGAGGTGTAAATTGTGTCTTTGTCTTGTACCTTTTGTTACTAATATTGTTGCTGTTACTGTTGTTTACTTATCTCATTGCTGTTTCCAGTAAAATTTTTTTTATCTCATCCCATGATCTTTGCCTTTTGTTCTTCCAGTTGAAGGTGGGGAGAGTGAGAGGCAGCGTGGTTTTAGCAGGAGTACTAAATGGAAGAATACCATTTCGAAGTCATAATGCAGCCAACGCTTCATGATTCTGCCCATGTTGCCTCTGTTAAACAGATTTTAGAAAATAATGTGTTTATAACTGCTTTTAACCTCTTAATGCAGTTGAGGGAGAATGCTTAATAAGGGTCAGATCATTTTATGTTTTGACTGCCACTTTTTAAATTCCATAGGGCATTATCCTGTAACATTTTTGTCTGAATGGTCTGACCTGCTCACAGTGATGTCAACAGCTGATCTCTCACTGGCTTCTATAGCTAAAAATTCATAGCAACACAAATTAAAAATATATGTTCGTGTTTGGTCATGAATGCATGGTTTCTGCCTAAGCTGTGTGTGTTTTGAAATAATTTTGTAGGAAAAATAGCAATATTTCACATACACCCCATTTCTACTTGGTTTAGTAGGAAGAACCTGAAAATAAAAAGTCATGACAGTAAGCAAAGTCAAAGTGATAATTCAATTAAAGGAAAGAAGAAGTGCAGCAATTAAATGAAACTTTATTTACAGTAATTTGCAATTTATTTTTTCCCCAGCTGTGCACAGTAACATGCATTCAGTCAATACAGTATCTAATGTCCTACAAAATCCCTAAGTGCAATGAAGAGATTCATCTGCTTTTATATTATATGACAGGAGCACTTTTGTACCAGATTGTAATGCAGTAGCCAGGGAACCAAGGAATATTTCCTGTTGATGACCAAAATTGCCTGCCCAGATTCATAGTGTAGGTCCATGGCTTTGGCATTTATAAAAACTTAATTTTCAAAACCTTAAAATTTGAACTTGAAACTTCAGATTTGACATATATATATGCTCCCTTCCCACTGACACAAAGTGCATCTTTATTTATCAGTGCTATGTGGAAAAAGAAGGAGAACAAACTAGTTTGTTAGAAGTACCAAGTATTTAACCTCACTTTCTCTGCATGTTTGATGTGCTTTTAAGAACGGGAAATGATGGTATAGGAGATCTTATCACTCCTCATCCAAGATAAAACAGCCTTCTTTAGGATAACAGGCCAGTTGCCATGAATGAGAATTTGTTTCAGGAAGGCAGTTTAGTTTTAGACCTCTATTACCTCCTAATAAATATTAAACTTTACTTATTTGAAGACCTAGGTCTGTCATGCTCCTAACAAGGACAGCATAATATAAGCATTCATTTCAGTAGTTGATGAACTATATCAGACTGAAATAGGGTGTACCTTTCACATAGACCTCCAGCTGTTGACTAGTGCTAATGCAAAGTCAGCCTTTATCTAAGTTTTTATTATAACAGTTCTGTACTATTGTTGAGATTTGAAATGAAGACCTGTGGACACTTGCTAATAGAAACCCGTTGTTTTTTATTCTGTTGGTGTTGTGGATAATATTTCCTGTGAATAGGGTTGAAATATTATGGAAATGATGACTAAGAACATTTGTTTTAAAATATATCGTGCTACATTCTTAGCCATGGATTTAAAAATAAGTTGTCTACTGAGGAAAAAATGTTGGGCATATTCCAATTTCACAACAAAAAGCGGGGGTGGGGTTAGGTACTGTGTACTTGTGCTGAAAAGGAAAAGAGCAGAGATATTGGGTACAGGCATTTCATGGAGACCAAAGAAGTCCTGCTGCACATCTTGCATAAGGGAAAAGCTTAAAATACTTTCTCAGTATTTCTGAAAGGTGATACAACTCTCAATATAATCAGAAAAGGAGAGTCAACAGATGGGGTGGCAAGAGCTCCATCAACAGATCAATTCTCATTTTCATTTAACTTCTTTTTTAATGTTGCTCATTTGAGTTGTATTCATTTTGTGTACTGAGGTTGTGATACAGAGAATTAAGTTTGTCTAAGGGTAAAGGGCCATAATTTGGTATGTTCCATGTCAAATGTAACACAGGAAGAAGCTCTTGTGAGTGTTGCAGAAGATGATTTAGTGCTTAATGCTTCTAGCCTTTGGAACATCATCCTTCAACCTCTGGTTTTAATCCCAGACTTTCATGGTTTGTGTGATTTAAACAGGCATGAACACAAGACCTCTCTGGTCTTCACAGCATTCTCTTGAGTATCAGCAATAAAAGACTTGGGTAACAAATGATTTTCGTATGGGTCAGTGGTACAGGTAAGCTGTTGGACTGGTTAATGTCTCCAAAATTAAGATGCTCTCCATTTCCTTCTGTATCATGATGCGTCTAAATCCTATTTTCATAAGTGATGTGATTTTGCAGAAAAGCCAGTGGTACTTGAATAAAGGAATTCCTAAATAACTTTGGAAAAATGTGCATGGGTTTCTGTGCATTTTAATGACACAGCTGAACCAATATTCAAGTAAATATATGTAGGTAAGGCAAGAAATGTTTTTTGAAATAGAATGGGGCAGCTAACAATCATGAAAGGATGACTGAAAGAAAAATTTATGTACCCCATGCAGAGCCCATGGCATAGCTGGTTTTGGTAGCATTGGATATTGCTCCTTTCCAGGCTGTAATTTCTGTCTGTCTGCAGTACATTTTTTTCCTCAATAAAAACATAGTAGCAGTAGATGGACAGAAACAAAAATATGTGTAAAGGTCCTATGAAATGAAAAGATCTGCAAGCGGTGCTTTGGATTTTCTGAATACCCAAACAAGAGAGCATGAAGAAATGCAAGAAAACACAAGGTGCCTTTGGGAAGTGAGTCAGGCTCAGCTGGTTTGCGGGTGCTGGTGGCTGCATCCTGGGACATGGATGCCTGCACCACATCCATGATCTCTGCCTTGCCTGACTCCTGGTCAGTTGAATTGGCCAGAGCAGAGTCTTGTAGGGGAAGAAGCTTTGATCAAAGGCTTTGACCTGCAGTGATTCGAGCTAAAACAACATAGATTGAATGCACCTGGTCATGAAATAGGGTCCAGTCTCTGGTCTGTCTTAGTCCAGTCTAATGCCCTGCCAGGGGCTCTGAGGGGTCCTCATCATGCCTCCTGGTTTGCAGGCCTGTGTGGGCTTCCCTGGCAAAGTGTTGTTGAAGTTCATGCACTTTCATGAAACATGTTGATGCAATTGAAAATGCTGCCAGCAGAAAAATCCCTCCTTGCTCTTCTAGGGAGACAGTGAATAGGAGGCTACTGAGAGATATTTATTAGAATTAGTCTTATAAACCTGTCATAGTGTAATTTATGCTTTCCTCTCTGTGCAGACTACAGCTTTCCTGCTGTAAAGATTGTGAGAAGACAGAGAGTGGTCCCAGACTGAAAAAAATCCAAGAGTGGCTGTGAAATCTTGTACTCATATGAATGCTGAGAAAGATGACTTGAAGAATATGTAGGAAGAAAAATAACAGTGACTATCACACATAAGAAAAAAAGTCTAGTTCTTAAGCGGACATAAGCTTTGCCACATGTTAGGAAAACTTAGGAGAAAAGGAAAGAACCCTGAAAAAATATTTTAAAATGTTTGTTTATTTTTTTAAAAAGCAGTGAAGTTTGCAGTGTTGTGTGCATGACCATCACCATGTTCCCTTCCCACAGACAGATCTGTGAGATTGTAGAGGTAAAGAAAGCACTTCAAATTATTCTTCAGTGTTCCTTTTTTCTTCTTTTTCTTCTTTATTTTCTTTTTTTTAAAATTTTGGTGTGGTCATATTCATCCATAAGGTTCGGACACTTGGTTTTATCTGATGATTGGGGGTTTCTGTCCTTTTTCAGGTTTATTAAGATTTAGTCTCCATTCTTCATTTGAGTTATGTCCCTGTGCTTGGCCATGTGGTTAACACGTATAAAATCTGCCATGCTATAGTGCAGCCAAAGGAGCATTGCTCCTCACCATTTTAGACACCTCTCAGAGTTTGTTCATGGCTGAGGTTGAATGTTTGTTCTTCCATCTGCTGGAATCCTGGGGACATTACAATGCAATATTGTTCCAAACACAGAGCGATGAATGTGATCCTTACTGTGGGAAAATTTTCCGGCAGCCGTGCTGGTTCAGAGGGGGTTTGTTGTTGATGCTCTCCTCGGTCACAGGATGTGGCTCGGGCAGCTGTGTCTGCATACCAAGGGGTGGCTGATGCTCCCTCCCATATTACTCCATTAACCTTCTCCCATCTCTTGACATTCTTTTGTGCTCACACCTCAGTCTGCCCTAACTCTGTCTCTTCCTTGCAGCGGACTTTGATTGCCCATCTCTGGCTTTTCAGCAGAGCCTGGTCCCTGAAACTGTCCACTACAGTCTCACAAAGATTTTAGATAAAATGGCGTTGCAAATTCAAGTACATCCCCATAGCAGGGAAAACCTGGGAAATGAGCCCAGTCCGCTGTGTGGATTGGTGCCACACAGTAATCCAGCAGTGTTTGGTTTGGGTTCTTCAGTATTTGCTGAGAAGGGCTCTGTATTGCACAGCTGTAATGGCACTAAACAGTCTCCACTTTCATTAGTCTGTTACTTCTCAGACAAGACATTCGCTGTCCATTGGGTCCTGTGAAGACCCCCTGTGGGTTTTGTTAAGAGCAACGAATAGATAGTTGGTTTAGCTCCCCATCAAAGCAAAATCCAGGATTTGAAAAAACTGGGATAGCCAAGTCCATTCTGGGATGATGAAGGTGGGCTCCAAGGCATACAAGGAGGCTCATGATGTGAGCATTTTTTGGGGGTACAGTGAGTGATGGTGGCTGATGAGGATCTCTGGACCCCAGCTGGGTGGATACTTGTTGCCCCATTCCTCAAATGGTCACTATTTTCTTGTCTTAGAAGAAGACTGTGTCTGGACTAGAAGTGAGGAACAGGAGTACAGAGAGGAAGACTTGTGTAAGACTTTAGTCGTGTCAGTGTAAAAGGCAAGTGCATGCCACAAGGCAGAGCTAGCATTTACTACTGCAGAAACACATCTGAGTACAGTGTAGAGAACACAGATTTGAAATTTGACAACCCAGCTCCTTCTGGCAGGGTCTGAGGCTTTTAAATAGAAGCTGTGCTGGAACTCTTGCGAAGTTGTTCCCTAGGGAAAGGGTCTGGAGATGGCGGATACACTGGGAGGCTCACTGCACTCTGCTGTCAGCACTTCCTAATCAGCTGTGCAAGTTTAGAAAGAGGGCTTGAGAGCTGTGGGATGGAAGTGTAAGAGGAAATGGTTTCTCTTTGAGTGTAGGAGGAAGTAGTGAGAATTCAAAAGAGCAGAAGCCTTCTTAAGGTCCTGCTGGCATCTTGAAGACAGTAAACTCTATGCAACAAACAAACAAAGGGACAAATTAGAATGTGTGAAAGATGCCTATTGAGCTCTCCCTCAGCAGTGAGAATTCAGAGGCTGCACCAGGTCTACCTTTGTGGGACTGTGCTTCATTTCCCTGAACTACCCTTGTGCCTTGAGAATAGCAGCTGTCATTTAAGATGCAGCATTCAGGTTTACATTTAAGCAGCACCTTTAAATCAAGACCATTTTTTTTCAAGCTTCATTCAGAAATTACTTCAACCATCATTGAAATGAAAAAGGATGGTTTATATTTCCCATAAGAACCATACTGTCTTTGGAAGAATAGCTTATACATACAGTCTGTTGGTGTCTAAAGACTATTTTATCCAAAGGCTGGATTTTGCCTGTTGGGAGAACAGTATGTTGGATCTAATGGTCTGGTATGTAGAAGTACAAAGGTGACCCAAGGCTGTATTTTTAGTGAGCTTGCGCATGATCACAACATTTGCTGCAATGATGACATCCCAGGTAGCGGGAACCCTCTGATCCCACAGATGGGTAAACGTGGCAGAGATGGCAGTGGGTCAGTGGTGACTTGAGCAGTTTACTGTGTGGGGGCAGCCCGTCTTGCTGTGTACTCCTCCCCATGTTCTGCTCAGCCAAGTCCATCCCAAGACCTGGTTCCCCACAGGCTGCTCAGGAGAGTGAGTGCCAAAAGGTGGGTTTGAGGAGCACAGGCTCACGTGGCCACATTCAGGGAGCAAACGGCAGCTGAAGGGTAGGTAGCGTGCAACTGAAGGGGATCATGAAACAGCTCTGTAGAGCTTCTAAAGGCATGGTTTAATGAAATTTTGATGGTGAGATATACAAAAATACATTTTGTTGCTGCAGAAGCAACAAAATTATGCTACAGTATTGTCAACAATACGGATCTGTCTGATTGTGAAGGAAAATTAAAATAGGCAAGGTTTTAATATTCACCCTGAGTTAAAATGCTGCGTCCTAAGAGGATTAAAAGTTTTGTTCATTGCTGACAGCATATTAATTCATCTGTCAGTTGGAAGAAAAAAACAAGAGCGTGATTAAGATCATTCTTTCTTTGAGGTCAGTGATGCCTAATGAAGGAAATTCAGAAACTCTCAGTTGTTTCACAACAAAGGTAAATAACCAATTTAAACAGTTGTCTGATTATTTTCAAGCAACAATAAAAAGTACTGTAATTTAAAGAAAAAAACATGCCATTGTTTGGATCTGAACTATTATCTATCCCATTTACTGTGCAGTAACCCGAAGTACATTATGGAAAAGTCCTTGATTTGGAAAATCAAAGGTTCTAATGATCTTCCTTTATCTTCAGAAACTTCAGAACTCCCTGACACAATCTGTTTCATTTGGCTTGCTGACATGGAAATATTTAGTCATGCCATCACTGCATGAGTTTTCTTCCCTTAGACTGCAGTTGAAAGGGTTAGTTCTATACTCTTAGGTCTGCAAAAGGGTTCTGTTACTATTATAATTTCTATTTCTTGAAAGATGCTAAAAGGGGGAAGCAAACACGCTTCCTGTGGCTTGCAACTAGTATTTATGAATGTATTAAAATCTATTTATTATGCACTCTTAGAACTAGTTCAGTCTAAGCTTTATTTCTTCTTAATTTGGCAAAAGAATTGGTAAAAGGGTTGGTTAAAATTTTCGTTATAGAATGTTCCGTACAGAGATGTATTTTTACTTCAGTAGCTCTACATTAGGAGAAAGCACAGTGTTTGGCTTTTAGATCAAGGCTTCCTGCTTCTTAAAACTTTCTGACTTTATTATATGTCCTTTTGCCTCAAATGCAGTGATGGACAGAATATTTTTCCGACATGAACAGTCTTGGACAAATTAAAGAAGCCTGAAGAATACTCAGCTCTTAAGACTGAGTTTCAGTTCGAAGTTAGTTCCAAAGACATACAGAAAACTTGATATTCGAATGTTAGGAAAAAGGAAGACAAAAAGAATCAAGTTATATATCTATCTGCTTTAAAGTACCACTATTTAAGTAAATTATGCACAGTGTTGTATCCTTGTTTTCATCCAACGGTCCTCTGGTTGAAACAGAAGGGTATTTATTTTGATGGGAGATCGATAGAAATGGTGTATTCTGAGCCAGGAGGGGCTGCAGTCTTTGAGATGGACTTGGATACACAGATTGGATTCCCAGTGGGGCCCAGTCGTAGAACAAGAGGCAACAGGCAGATGCTCAAACACAAGAAATCTTGTCCAAACATGAGAAAACATTTTTTTACTCTGAGGGTGGTCAGACCCCAGAGCAGGTTTCCCAGAGAGGCTGTGGAGTCTCCATCCTTGGAGACATTTAAAACCCAGGTGGATGTGACCATTCGTAACCCACCCCAGCTGGCCCTGATGGGACAGGGACTTGGGCACCCTTGCAATCTGTTCTCCTGGAGGGAGATTTCAGAGAGGCTCAACACACAGGATATGGAGCAAGGCAGACAAGAGGGGAGGTTTTTCTGTGGCTTGAGGAGGGAATTGGCTGCCTGTTGGGAAAGGCTGGGTGCTCTCCAAGGGGAGGGGAGGACATTGATGCCTTGGAGCTGTAGATTAGGAAGCATGGGGCAGGTGAGGGGCAGTTCTGGGTAGAGGGCTGGGATCTGAGTTCCTCTGTGGCTGGGTAGGTGGAGCAAGTGGCCTCCTTGCTATACCCATTTCATCCAACTTGGATTTTGTCTTGAATGATGTTCTATGAACATGACTGTGTTGCTTTGTTTGAACCATTCTCCAAGGGTCGCTTCACCGTGGCTTTTTGCAAGGGGGCTGTCCACACTATCTGTCACCTGGCCCTGCAGGATTTTGTTTGATCTGGTTTTGCTTTGTGTTTACTGCTGAAAACATAGTAGTCCTTGTCTGTTATAAACTAGTGAAGCACTCAGTTTCAAATTTTAATAGCAATCCAAACTAAGAAAAATGTAAAAGATTTTAAGAAAAAAAATGTTTTAACTGCAGCTTGCTAGCTTGCTAGCCAGAAATTACCCCTTCAGAAAGCTCCTGCCCTGGAGACATCTGGCTCTGTAACAGTACACGTAATTCTGGTGCACTTTGCAGCAGGACTGAACTGTGACCGGCTATTGCAGTAAGACATTCCAGTTCCTTTCTGGCTTCCACAGCGAACATGCAGCGTGTGTGTCTGCCCACTGCCTGCGCCAGGGCGGGCCCTTGCCAAAACACACATAAGGGATGTTTCAACAAGGAGGTTTTTAAAATATTTAATGTTACGTCACAGAAAAGTAAAAGTTTTTGGCATTCCTTTGAGTGACAGTTATCTAACTAACTGCATTTAAATTTATGTTAATTCAAGATAGTAAATGACAATGAAAAGTCTGTGAAGGATTAGTTTGCTGGTGAAATACAAATTCACATATGTGTTGCTTTCAGTGCCATCGGTAATGCAGGGGTAAAGTAGAACTGAGTGAACTATTTTTTTCATAGGATTATACTGTATAAAAATAGTTGTTCTGATAAGAAGCAATTACCTCATACAAAAACCCCCAGTGTTCCAGCAGTCTTAATTCTCTCTGCATAGACATGAGGAAGATAGTTGGAATAAGGGGTATGTTAAACACGTGATTAAGATGCAGTGGTACTTCCCACTGAGGTCTTTTCCCTGGGACCTGACACTGCATGCCAGGGGATTCTGTATCTTTCTGGTTGGACACTTGATAATACATACCCTTTTCTTGTTCAAGTAACTAACCCTTTGCTTTTTCCTGTCTGTAGTGTGTTGTACCAACTTCAAACACATCATTAGCAACAAAGGCAATGAAGCCTGTAAGTCTAGTTTGTACCAGTTTATAAAGAGATATGAAGGTTGAGGTCAGAGAAGGTGCCATACTGGACTGCATTCATTCAGTGCACAGTTTCCTTTGATGCTTTGTGTGAGGTAAATACACAATAATCTGTGTTTCATTTTGGAATACATTTTCTTGAGAATTTTTGTTAAAAGAGATTTTCACAAGATGTGATTCTCATGCTGTTTGAGTGAAGTTTAAGGGACCCACAAGCCTCTGCCCTCGGGGTGCCCACAGGAGCAGCTATAACCAACAGAATACAGGAGGCGAGTTGGTCCTTGTGCTCCAGGTTGTGCTTTGGCCAATCACCAAGCCATCTTCTGCAAAGCATAAGTGGTATCAAACAGCACTTGCCTGTAGTGTAAACAGAGCCACAGGCTCAAGTGGGTAAGTAACACTGACAGCAAACAACAGTGAGGAGAGCTGGTGCCCATCTAAAGGCTGATGGGTTTCAGGAAGCATTGAGGACGGATGTTTGGAGGCAATCTCCCTGCCCTACAGGCTGAGCAGGGCCATATGCTCCTGCTTTGCTGCAAGGTGAAGCTCTTCAGCGTGGTTTGATTAGGTGACATTAAGTAAACAAATCAGGTATGTAGGAAGGGCCACAAACACTTCTATTTGAAGAAGAGAATGCCTCTCCATGCTTAAATTTGTTAGAAGGTATCATATCTCAGATGGCAGGGAAGACTTACTCTGGTGCTGTGATGCCTGCTGATTTTATCAACTCCTTGTATCTGCAAACTGTGCTCAGCATGACCTTCCAGCCTGGGCTGATGAAGTTGATAAACTCAGTGTGCCCCCTAGTACTGGACACAAGCCCTCGAATCTTTCATGGCATTGAAGGAAGAGAAGTGTCACAGTGCTTTGAAATACCAGGAGGTCACTGGTGTAATGGAGATCTCTGCGGCTGCAGGAGGCAAAAGGGTGTCTCTCTCAGCTGAACAGCTGCTCTTTAGATGACCTGATCGTTCTGAAGTCTGGGATCTTTTCAAGTGGAACACCCATAAAAGGGGCCACAGTTTAAAGTAGATTTGGAGTGCAGGGATCTACGTTTTGTTCTGTGAGTTATGGGGACTGTGACATTAGCATAGCCATCCTCTCTTCCAGTGGTTCCCCTAAAACTCCCAGATGCACAGGAGGCACTTCCGTGTCAACATCTCTACCTGAGCTGCCCAAACCTTACTCTGTGTGTGCTCTCTCTGTAGTCAGTGGGAAGAAATGGGCACTACTGAAGTTGACAGCTGCTGAACTGACAGCAAAATAAATTTACAGAATCGGTGCTCTCTCATTGTGCTGACCAGGACTTTCTTGGGATAACGCTTTTTGGGGACCGCAAAACTGCCCCAGGGTTCTGCGGGACAATTATCCAGCGCCCTTGGTCAGATAGACGGCGGCAGAAGACCGGTATTTCTTTGTCTATCTATTTACCTACGTATTGACTCCGCAGTTGAGAGCAGACCAGTCGTTGGTAATAAAGCAGGCAGGAACAAAGAAGCGAGAACGGACTCCCTAATAGCAACGCCCAGGTTTATTGTCTCATGAGGATGCGAGCTATCAGAAAGACCTGGAGGGAGTGGTTACACAGAGTTTTAAGGGGAAAGGAAAGGGGTGATCAGAGGGGAAAGGACCAGGGGGTCTCATGAAATCACAGAGTGATGGGGGATGACAGTTCTCCAATGAGTTCTGGGCAAAGGCAGAACATATTTGCATTAACCAATTAGTATAACAGAACAGCAGAAGTTTGTAGTAACTCTTGAATAGTAAAACGATGTGATGAATATTAAAATAACAGAGGTAGAACAGAATCTTTGATTGACAGGGCTAAAAGTGGCAGCTAGGGGATTTCCCCAAGCTCACTGCCACATTGGGATGAATGTTGTGGAGACTGGGAGCTGTAACCTCTGTCTCCTCTCTCCCCTTATGCTGTGAAATACAGGAGCTCTGAGGGTACCACCATTCCAGGGGAGAGGCCAGGAAGGGCAATACCAGCACCCTGGCAGTGTGATCTGCTCAGAGGGAGGCCCATCATTAGTAACAGAGTTCTGAGCAGCTTGAATACTATAATGTTTGATCACTTAGTTGTCATTAAATTGCCAATGCCACTTACTGTCATGCCTGTCTTGGGTCATGATCCTACATGGTGGTTATTCACTGACCATCACCAGGCAGAAGGCATAAGCTATGGTTACTCATGCTTCATTGTGCTTTGGCAGCGCTGTGATTTGCTGTGAGAGGAGCCCTGTGAAGCAGTAAGTGCCGTGAGCTCCTAGTAGAGGTCTTCTGTGTGTCCTAAAGTGAGTTTCCACATGGGATTAGACTCGAGAGTCTCTGCATTTTTTCTTTGTGCCTAGTGCCAGGTGAGAAGGCTGCTGATACAGTTCACTATATTGAGGAGGGCAGATGCCACCACCCTTTTCAATTCTGTTTTCCTCTAGTTGTCTACATAAAGTTTATATTACCATACTAAAAGCCTAGCATTTTCTCTAGTGCTTTGTTCAGGAGAGCTTTTCCAGGGTTTCTGTCACGTTTAAGAGCCTTCTTCTCCTAAAAGCCAGTGGTACAATGCTTAAGCACATTGCTAGGGGCTTCCTCTTCACCATACATTTGTTCCTCAGACTAGCACTTATCCATATAAGTCTTTCTTAGTTTGTAGAATGTTGCTTTTCCGGGAGGGGTTTTAGTCTTCTGGTGTTGCGTGTTCTGCAAATGAGGGTGCTGTGTCCAGGCTTTGTGCCTAGAGCCTGCAGTCGGAGCCTGATGGATGGACATCAGTGCTGCAGCAACCTAACACCAGTCACAGTGCAGGATCAGGAGGGCCTCTTGCTTTGGCTGTTTCACTGACTCATAGAACCAATTCTTTGTCAAGAAAAGCTGTGATAATCAAGCCATCCAAGCATTTACTAATTTTTGTGGTTAATCTTTTTTATTCTGAGAAAAGAATTTTAGATTGCCAGTCTGGGCTGTGCACTGAATGGAAGTAGAGTGGAACCTCTGGAATGAGAGGCTGGGGCACCACCAAAGTGCTGCATCTTGGGAAAACTGAAATCCTTAAATGTGCAGTGTGACTAGCCAAACAGTTTCCAGTGGACTTGGTTTCCCCACTGACTCCACAATTGTGTTATATTTATGGCTGCAGTATCAGCTCATTCACTGTTATGCACAGGAGTGTCCATATAGGAAAATAGAAATAAAACTCACAATTTAGTTTTTCCTATGGTTATGCTATGGATTTCTTTGTATCTCCTAGGGAGTATGCTTAATACAGCACTCACCCATCCAGCAGGGACCTGATTACCTTGTTTTGTGGGTATTCCCTTGTAGGCCTAGAAGTCCTTAATTTTTCCTGTATTTATGATGAAATCATGTCTATTTGTAATGTCGGATTGAATGTTCATACTGTGTTTACTTGGGCTGAGAAGTAATTTAAATTTGATCTTCCCCTCTCAACAATCAAACTTTCTGCTAATCATGAAATTTTGACAATAGAGCAGACATTATTAATGCAGATTTTAATGCAATGTTGGCAATACTTGCTCCTCCTCTAAGTCCCTCTGACTCATTTTTATGCATATAAATTGGATATTTGTGGTTTTCTGGGGCACACATGTTCCCTCTGATGCCAGTTTGCATGTGGTTTATTATGAGTTGGCCTTAATCCTAATTTTTGATCCCTCAGAGTCACATAAAAATCATGACAGTTTGTTTATAATCCCTTCTTAAAATTTGTTATCCACCTCTGTTCACTCTGACATTAGAAACTTCCATGTCTACCTCATGTGCAGGCCTGTGGCACACATCTGTGTAAATGACCTGAATTAGAATACCAAAAAAAAAAAAAAATACCCCAACCAAAATATTTCAAGTATTTCCCTCAGTATAGAAAATCAACACCTTGTTTTTCTCCTAATATTTTATTCTTTTAGAAAGCTATCTAAATAGCTGGTGATTTAAATTTATGAAATAAACAACACTGAAGGTTTGGTTGCTTCCTTTGTTTCTAAATTCTCTTTGGATCATATTGAAAAGTAGGGTGTTCTGCTGGGCCATTTTTCAGGCACAGTAGTGGCCCCATTTCATCACACAGTTGCATGCATTTGGGACAAAAAACTGCTCTCAGAATTTAACAAAGACATTATACATACTCTGATGAGCCATGGGGCTTGATGTTATTGAAGAAATAACATATTTCATTTGGGTTTGATGTGTCATTGTCACAGTGGGAGTAGATTGTCGGACTGTGTTGGTAACTGTCTTAGATACTTGTGGGTAAACAGTTCTGTGTTTAAAAGGAAACCGACCAAACTGGAAACCAGACCAACAAAACTGAAACAAAAAAAGAGGTGAATCACCATCCAAATCTTTTGACAGTATTATACAAAAGGTGAGGTGTACTCTGCCACTTACAAAATAATACTGCCTTTTTTACCAGTCTCACAGGGAATGATGTAAGGGAACTTGTTGAAATTTGACGATTTGTTCTGTATCCTCCGCTACAGGGAATGGGAGTACCATTCTGTTCTGTTACTCCCTGATACTAGATGCCAGATGTACAAGTACAGTCCAGGGGCTACTACCAGGGAAGAAATAGACGCTGTGTTGTGTACTGTCTCAGGGCTCCATGGCCTGCAGAAGTTCCTGGTTCCTGTGTGAAGGAGAAAGCCTGAGATTTGGGATCTCTTCAGTATCTTGAGTCTAACAAGGAGCAGATGCCCAACCCCCTAAACGGATCTAGTTAGACACCTGCCCATGATCCACATTCTCAGTTGTACCCTAGAATTAGGTGCTTAAGCTGGGCTAATAGATTTTTTCTTTTTTTCTTTCTTATATGCATCTATGAATATTGTTATATTCTTTACATACAGTTTTCTGTGTATAAGGCTCTACCATTTCATAACTGCTGGAACTTCATGTCCATTAGATGTGCCTCAGACAGCTGGGTGGCCTGGGAGAGGCAAAACACACAGAACTTCCTCCTTTAATTGTTGAGCATCTGCTGGGAGCTGCCTCTTGCTGCCCCTGGTGAATGGCTTGCAGTAATCACGTACAGAGCTGTGGTGAAGCTAAGAGCTTTGCTAAAAGAGATGTTGAAAGGCATTACAGTAATGTAATAATTGATTATTATGGTTCATTGTATCTCTTTTTTGAAAAGCAGTCTGTCTTTTGAACTTCATCTTTCAGATAAGGACCAATGCAGACATAAAAATATTTTTTTGGTGTCAAAAAATACTTGTCCTTTAGTCTGTCTTGTTATTTGTGTGTGTGTGCATGTGTATGTTTACTCAAAAAGCTTAATTTTTCTAGGCATTAACTGCCTAAAAATGGTGAAGAAAAAGAATTTTTACATGAAATGGAGTTGTATAAATGCAATATGGACTGCACAGAAATACTTCAAAAATCAGCACAAGAGCAAATAATAATTAAAAAAAAGAAAAACATCCCTGCAGTCTGCAAATCAGTCTGGTATAAAATCCTTTATCTACGTTGAACAGGACAAAGATCTTAACCTTTTTCCTGCCAGCAGTCTCCTTACTTTCTGTGCCAACATAACAAGGGAACAGTATGTGGCAAAGAGGGAATGCGGGTGGAAAACCTCAAACAAAAATTGATAAGGCCAGGCTGTGAGGAGAACACTGAGGACTTCAGATAGCTCAGATGTTCAAAGATACTTTCCACTGTCTGACTGACCAGTCCCTTTGTCTCCCTGTCTCAGCTGCCTGGTGGGGTCCTGTGTCAGCCTTCCTTACTCCCTGAGCTGCTTCTGATTGTCCAGCCTGGCTCCCCATGGGAGCTTGCTGGCATTTGCACAAATGAAGCACTTGAGACATTCCATTCCAGTGGAACATGCCTTTCTTGGCTCTGCTTGGCTCTGAATGCTCTGTAGTCCAAGCTGGCAGACCCCACTGGACCTGTGCCCTGCTGCCAGCTTTCCTACTGGGAAAGGCTTGTCAGAGCTGTCCTCCACCCCAGCTGGCCATGCTCCCTCTCCCTGTTGCCTTGTCTCCAAAATTGCCATTTCTGGGACACTGGCTTCGTTTAGTGATGGAGGTATTGGAAACCACCTCTGCATTGGGGACTAGATGGTGTAGCATCAGTGCAGGGTGTTCACTTTGGTCGCTTGGGGGTTGGTTTGTACCTCAAATACATGCCCCTGTGAGATGAGAAGCTGAAGTTGTTGCACCACACTGGATTACACTAGTGTAGTCATGATGTCAACTTTTTCACCAAAGATGTTTGTTAAAGATAATTAAGAGTCTGCAAAGCTGAGCAAAGCGTAAAGCCGAAGAGCTGTAGTTCTGCAATACGTACAGCTGTTTGGTTTCACTATTTTCTGGAGCATGAAAAAACACCTTGCAGTATTTTGTGGGTACCATGTTAATCGATAGTCAATGTGGCAGTTGTTCCTAGAACTGACAATACCTACAGAAGGTGGAGATTGTCACAGTGTAGGTGGCTGGGGGGTCTCACTGCATTTTTAGGAGGGAGCTAACTAACATAACTACAGGCAACATAGATTCCTTTTGAGGTTGCCAAATGGTGTGGACTCACTGCAGACTTACACAGAAGTTTCCAGTTGCACATTAAATGGAGTAAATTTTTCAATGTCTTAAAAAAATCAGTTTTAAGGCATTAAAGAACTTACAGAACAGGGGACTTGGAAAGGAAAGGCAAGTTTAAGTAATGTAATAAAAATCCTTACCCACCCACCTCTGAGGTTTATTGAGATTATCCTGTACTTCTCCTCCAGAGACTTGAAGGTGTGGGAACTGTTCCCTTGCCCTGGGAAGACACAGGTGTGAATTCCCTTGTCAAGGTGAGCTGCTCAGGGCAGTAGGACAGGAGAACCTCACAGATGGGATGGACTCATTTCCTGTTTCCAGAGTTTCTCCTGTGAGAAAGGAGGTTAAATGCGAAATGAAATGTTTTTCTAGTGACAAAAGAGAATAAAGATTCATGCTTTAGTGGATCAGCGTAAGGCACGTGTACAAATCTGCCTCTGTTGGTAGCTCAGATTTCCAGCTTCCACTATTTTTATAGAAAGAAATTACTTGGAAGCAGAAGTTTACATCTGTATAAAAAACGTAATGTTTCATTATCCAGCTTCATTATTAAAACTCAAACTGTGCTTTAGGGCTTAGACACATGTCCTTACAAAACAAAGTAAAATATGTGTATTATTTTTCTGCAGTGATAAAGTGAGGAATAAAGAATATCTGCTCCAAGAGCAGCAGTGGTTGAGAAGCGCATCCCTTTCTCTGGAAAATGTGGTTGTACAGGAGACAGCTTCGCATAGCATATATTGTTGCTGATTTAAATATTTAATGCTGGTTTGTAGAGGAATGTATGGAAGGTAGATTGTAAGTTAATTTAGTACTTGAACTATGTCTTGTGCACATTGTAAGCAAATCACAGCAATGCGAATGCTCTCAGATTTCCTTTGACACTTTCTGTACGCTAATTACATTATCTTCACTGCTGCATAAGAGAGAAAGAACATTTGTTGACCCTTCTTTGTAGAATAAACCAACAGCAACACTCAACATAGGAAACAGAAATCCATAATTCTCCTAGCAAACTGAAAGGTTATGGTCTTAAAAGAGCAGTAGGTCAGAAACAGATTTTAACGCTTTCTCAAAGTGATTTGACAAAATGTGTTAGGTAAATTTGAAAGAATTTCAGAGAAGGTCCTTCAGTGGCCTGTAACGGGTCACCTTTCCCACAAGGCACGGTACTGACCTGCCAAGCCTAACATTAATGAAAGAGATTATTATGAAATCCTTCCAGAGATACTGCATGGGTGTTTGGGCTTTTCAACTATCTGTATGTGTCAGTGTAATGAGAAGTTGGCAGAGGGCCTGGGCTCTGTGACACCTTCAAGGATGTCGTTGGAAAAGCCCTGAGCCTTTGTCTCTTGCTTGGAAACAATGGTGTGGAAAGGTCAGATCTGCTCATCAGAGCAGAATTTATTCTTCAGCCGTTGTGCAAATGCACTTGGGATTTTGTTTCAGAGACCTGCGTTTAAAGATGCTTGGAGGCTTACTGATACGTAATAGACACATTTCTTTTGTTAACTTGCCTCACTTGCTGGAAAGTCCAGCCAGAACATTTTGTTTGATGCACTGAAGCTTCTTATCAACCTTATTTGACTGTAGGAGGTGTTAACTGCTCTGCTCCATATAGTCTAAATAACGAATTCAGTTTGGGGAACAGCAAAGCTACAGTCCTTGTCAGAGGATTTGTGCCACTCTCATGGTCAAAACCAATTTGGACATGGCTTTTTGGTGCTGACCGTCCATGCATGTGATTGCAAATAATCATGACAATTGAATGACCAGGCTGTTCATTCAGGTGCTGAAGTACAGATTTGAGGACATCTGGTTAACTTAAAGACATCTGTGGCTTTGTGATTTGAGTCACTATGGTTATGAGCACTGATGTCCTGTCTGCTGACAGAGACTAAAAGCTGCCTGTTACAAAGTGTGTTGTGAGATGCCTCACCACAGGATATGGCCTCTCATGACTTTGTTCCTGAAATGAAATACAGATAAATGTTGCCATGAACTTGGTGGCCCTAAGTATTCTTATGAGGTGTGCAGAAGACAAAGGGACTGTTCAATGTGTAGAATGGAAAGCAGGGAAACAACTGAAGAGCATTTTGTGCTAACAGATGTTACCAGGAGAGTAGCTTGGTGTGCCTTGTAGGTGCCCCCTACCATGGGAAGGACAAGATCAGGCTCTACACAGCCTCTTGCACTCTTTCCTGTCTCACAGCACAGGGCTGTTAGGGGTCCATAAGGATGTTTGTGGGCATACACACTCTGTGAGCTTGGGACCATGTTCCCCATCCCCAGGACCAGAGGTACTGGCCTGGCAGTGAACTGCTGGGGTTCTGAACCCCATATGTTGCTCTCCAGTCTGTCCTTCAGGCAGCAGTGGTCCCAGCCAACAGCTCCTCGGTTCCCTACTGATTTCAGCACGCTGAGATCCTCAAGTGGCAGGTGCTGCCAGCCTTCAGTAGTGCTTGTTTTTCCAGCCTGCTGCTCATGGTGGCATCAAGTATTCTGAAAGAGCACAAACCCCCCTGGCATGCAGAGCAGCAGGACTGTTTGGGAATGGTTAACACACAAAAGCTGAGAAATGGGAGGAGTGGTTGCTTGCCTTTAAGTGCTTCACTTAATGGAACTGCACCTATCTCCCTTCTCATCCAGCAGCGGTACTTTTCTGCATCTGACATTTTGGGAACTGCATGTACTGTTCAGTGGGATTTGCAGAAACGTTCTTAGTTTTGCCCCCTCTGGACAGCCATTCTGTGGATGGCCCCCAATGTCTGGTAGCTTCCAGCCATGAGCTTCCTGCTTGGCTGCTCTCACCAGCACGAGACAGGCAATTCCTTTTGTCTGTGAGAGGACCAAAGGAGTGAGCTTAGGGCTTTGTTTCTACGTTTGAACATTTTTCAGTTACTGAATGTCAGAAAATAATAAGCTCAGTGCACAAAAAAATGCAGTTGCAGATGCACACTAGATCTAGAGGGTTTTGAAGAATAAAGAAAAATTAAGGAAAATATTTCTTTGGTTGCTAAGATGCCTTTTTATCATTGAATCCAGTGTGCTTTGAGGTTTTTAATTTTATTTAGGTGTGTGACTTATTTATTGTGGTTAGAGCATTGTTGCGGTCTATTCTGACAATAAATTTAAGTAAATGAGACAGTTGGCTAACACTTCGATGTGAAAATTAGGTCTGGAGTGTAGATTGGCCCAGGAGTTTAGTATTTCTTTGAAGGAAAAATAATAAAGAGAGTTAGCAATAGAAATTTGGGTGGGCTTATTGTTTACTGAAAATGCTGTAAGTGGCATTTACTAGGATATTTGTCCCTGAGATTTATTCTGTTTGCAGAGACACTTTGTATCTTGTGCAGCTGAGAAAAGGAGCAGGAATTCAAGGCAGATATTTTCCTGCTAGCATTACACTCCCGGGTGGGAGCTTTAGCATCACAGGGGGAAATATATGTCTGGCTCTTTGTCCTCTGCTTTTTGTGACAAAGGAATTCCCATCTGAATCGCTGTGCTCTGTCCAAGCCCCCCCCCGCCCCGACCCCCCCGAGCCTCTGGGTTAGCAGCAGTCAGTCTTTGCAGTGTCCTGACGTCATCCCGTGTGTGCATAAGCTCCGCTATTGTCTTACGGCGAGCAGGGCTGGGGATTGCAGTATCTGCTGCCTGATACCTCTTGCTGCCTGCCGGTATCGCAGAAAGGACGCCGGCCTGCCCTTATCACACGGATTTAAAACAGAAGCTCCTGCTTTTTGCTTCCTGAAGGAGGACCTTCACTGCGGTTGCAAGGAAAAGCTGTCTGCGGTGTTCAGCAGAGGAGAGGAGAGGAGGAGAGAGGAGAATCTGGCAGCTTGGATAGCCTGGACTGCATTGCCTGGCTTCATGACCCTTGCTGTGTAGCAGTCTCATCCCTTCTCTCATACACTCCGTCTTCCACTCTTTTTTTCTTCCTTCCTTTTTAAAATAGCAGCATCTGGGGCGAGCCATGTTCGGCACTGAATCGTCATGTAAGTAAATGCATCCCATTTACATCCTTTTTCTGTTGAGATCAGGGCTTGTTTTATCCTTACTGTACCCGCCGCACTTGCATTCTCTTTGCTTTAGGTCGTTGGCTAAAAGCTGTGGTCCTTGCCTGCTCATGAAGGGATGAAAGATGCTGAAGGGGGAGCCTCTACCCGCTAACCGTGGGTGCATCCTCCATGCAAGCAGCAAGGCTTCGTAGGGCTGTCAGCGCTGCTGAATTCAGGCCACTGGAAGATTGGGGGGGAAAGGCAGTTTCGCTTGAATCTGTCAGTTGATAAGATCGCATCTGTCAGTGATCAGGAGTTGCAAACACTCTAATGAATGCACTACTCGGATGGTGCATCTGGAGACTGAGAATGCTGCAGTATTAGATGGGTGAGAGCTGGGGGAGAGTGATTTAACCTGCAGGAAAAGACTGCTATCTCATGTCTTATTTGCTTCATTTTTGTGTCTGGGAAAAAGGAAGCTTCTGCGCATTTCTCCCCCTGTGACTGCAGAATCTGCAATTAAATTAGGTGGAATTCTAAATATGAGGTGAAAAATGCAAAATAAAAGGATCATTTATTTTTTTTCTTCCTGATCTTTGTGCTGGAAAATCTTAACTGAGGCAGTCTGCTGTAAAATAGCAGTGCAGATGCATGTCATTGAAAGCAAGCCAGTTTTGCTTCAATGGGAACAACTATTACCTACCTGGGAAATCTGGCCGCGGAGGAAGGCTGGGGGTTTATGTATAAATAATGTTGCTGGTGACGGCGTGGGTGTGTGGAGACCAGTCTGATCCAGTGATTATCAGGTGACTGAAAAATAGAAAACGGTTTGCGCTGGATTTTGTGCACAAAACTATACTGCATGTTGAAAACTTGTCACATTTGAATATAGAGTGATGGCTTTTGTAGAGCATTGTCACATCCAGCATGGTGTAATGTCTCCACACTGTTAGGCTGGGACCTGTTCTGCCGCTCCTCTCTTCCTAGGAAGTGGTAAGAGCATTGGGATACCTCGTAGTTATGCTTTCCTGGCTGTCAAACCCCTTGCTCCCAAAGGGTTAATTGGTCGTGTAGCTTGGCTCTGGCCGCTCCCCCTCTCCTCTGCCACAACACCCAGTCAAGGTCAGGCAGCATAAAAATGAAATTTACCTTTACATTTCTTTTGTTTAGGGATGCATTTTTCATGCACAGTTGTAAACATGTCTGCAGCTCTGGGTCATCAGAGCATGAACAGAGATGCCAAATGTTGTAGCTGCATCTGTTTCTCCCTGCGAGATCTGTGCGCCCCAGCCTCTGTGTCCATAGTCTACTTCTACAAAATACACATGAACAGGCTCTGAGATAAAATCAGTGCCCAGCCTGCCCTCTTGCAGAAAGCCATAGTGCACCCTCAGAGTCAGATTGTTCAGTCTGGCTCAATTTCATGGTCCTTTCTTGGTTTACAAGGTGCATTGGCTAAAATCACGGGCATTATGCACCAGCAGCTGTTTCCATGGTTCCCACAATTTAGAAAAGGGCAATGGGAGCTTCCATAACAGCCACTATCTGTTTCCCAGAAGGGTCTAGAAACATTTCTTGCTTTTAAAAATAGGATTAAACATTGATTTGAGCAGAGGCTGTAATCAGTCTCTGCCTGAACTTTCTGGCCAGATGAAAAGGAAGGCAGTGTGGTGGCCACCTCCCCTGTGCCTCTGCTCAGGCTTGAACCTCCCATTCAGGAGTTCCTCCTCAGGCTGGACAGGCTGTCCCATTGCCAGCTGCTGCCAGGTGCTGGCAGGCGGGAGGAGAGCGAGGTCACTGGTGCTGCCCTGCTCACCTGACTGTGCAGGTCAGTGTTTGTGTAACCAGCCTTGCCCATGTCACTGCTGGAGGAACAGTGGCTTTGCTTTCAAAGAAAGAAGATAGTATCAAAATCACTTCAGTCAAAATGCTAAGAGGTTTCTGGTCTTCCCTCTCCTCCTGTCTTCTTCATATTTCATAAGCTGTCACATGATAACAGTGCTACTAATTGTTAATGTTTCTGTCTGGCTAGAATATCAAATAAGACAAAAGAAAATTTTAAAAAGATTGAGCATTATTTGGACATTGGCAATGTGACAGAAGCCATTGCTGCTGCTGCTGCTGTCCAAAGAGCATGAATTGAGCAGATTACAGTTTTTTTAATCCTGCTGGTTATACTTAGTGTTTAGGATTTTATTTCTCTTTTCTCTGATTAAAAAGTCAAGAAAAATGATCAGAAGCAAATACTGGTTCAGAACCATTAGTTGCAACTTGGTATCAAAATATTTTAAATGTCAAAACAACTCTCATTCGTCAATCCTGTTTTTTTCTTTTTGCTTTTAGCAGCAGTCAGAAGGGCAGTAAAAGGTAGTCTGAGGGCCTTTGTAGGAACAGGCATCTGCTTATCACCTCCTGGATACAGGGAAAGACAAACAGCCGGTGACAATAGCCCATACAGGGGGATAAAGGAGCAATCGATGCACAAACAGCTGCTGACACTCCCAGTGCATGATGAGCAAGGATAGAGTGTGCAAAGCAAAAATCTGAAGTGTCTGTGCAAGGGCACTGCGGGAGGGTAGGGTAGTTGCCATAGGGTCATGGTCAGGATTTTCCATTGGTCACATGTCCTTTTTATAATCCCCACGGGAAACATATGTGCCAGAGACACTTCATCTTCAGTGCTTTTGTGCTGATCCACTGTCAGACGCAATGCCAGGGCAGTGTCGGGAGGCTGTGTGCATGGGGGACAGCTTTCCATCCCATGCCACCACTCCTGCTGACCAGAGAGATTTAGCTGCTCACCTAATTGTTTTGCATTCTGTAGGAGGTAAATTGGTTTGATAAAATTAAGTCTTTTTGAAGGTGAAATGGTGTTGTAACACTGCACCAGAGCAGAGGAACGGTGGGCCTCTGAACAAGTGTGAAGGTGGTTCCCACAAGCAGAACACCCTCATCTCAGGGAGAGGAGCTGGCAGAAATAACCAGCAAGCATCTCTTGTCTAACTAGGAATACTGGCATTTGCAGGCCTATAGGAGAGACAACAGAGGCACAAATTAAACTGACCCGTGAGAGCAGCCACAGTCAGTGGGGCTTACCAGTGCTGATAGAGGTCAGGGGATTGCAGCTCCATCGCATCTGACTGTGTATTGGTAAGGAATGGGACAGGATGCAGTTTTAGAGCCTGTAAAGCGACTGAAGAGGCTCAGAGAGCCATTTCATGCATGTCTGAGAATATGCACCATGTGTGCTTTAGCTACCCAGAGAAACTCAGTAGGAAGTTACGAAGGAGGGGATCACACACGTGTCCATGGTGCTTGCCCCAGTGCTGTTACAAGGACCCAGATGTGTGTTGTAAAAGTCCCAGGTGATGTTCTCAGTACTGCTGCAGTTCTTCATGCTGGGGCATTTTAACCTAGCAGCAGTACTAAACTGTAAGGGTTATAGAGGAGGTTGTCTGGGAAATGCTCTTCCAGCCTGGGCTGTTTAGGAGATGGTCATGGTGGTCCCTGTCTGGTAGACCAGCAGCTGCACTCTGGAAAACACAAGGGCTCTGAAACAAAGGAGAGCTGACCAAAGGGCCAGAGAATTACAAAACCAAAGGGCAAGTGGAGCTTTCCTCTGCTGCAAGGTTAATGCTGGAAGGCTGCTCTCTCTGGGGAGGCTGAGGACTGCTGTGGGGAATGGGAAACTTTGCTCACTTAAATGTGCCAGGAGAAGCTTCTGTGCTTGTCCCAGGCTCATTGTACTGTCTTCTGCTCTGTCAGTTGAGGAAGTGCTTTTGTTCCCAGGCACTTTTTTTTCCAAACTTCCTTCCAGCCAAAATGCAACAAATGGGAAACGTTACACCAAGATAAGTGATTTTATGGCATCAGAGTAGTCTTATAAACCTCTGCCAAACATCAGCAGCCAGCAGAAGAGAAATGGAAGATCTTAGCGTCAAATATGGAGACGAAGGATAACATGATTGACATGGATGCTGCCATCCTGGGTGATGTGCCTGCCTCCTCTGTTCCCAACACTGGTACTCATCCCAGCTATGGGAGAACCAACTAAAACCTGACCACTTCTGCAGGTAGTTGGTTTTGAGCATGTTGGCTTTCCAGACTGGTTCATGGGGTGGTTAGATGAGGAGTGGCACAAGGAAGGGTGGGACATGACTGTTGAAATTCTGGTGGGATAGCAGCCTTGGTGAGACTTGGCCACTGAACCAGCAGATGACCAAAACGCTCCTTTTTTGAGCATAAATAGCCCACTGCCATCCTAAAAGTCTGAGAGCAGTAAGTACAGCCACAACTCCTCCATGATGTTACACTGGTTTCTCAGGCAACAGTATATCAAAGAGAGGTTACAGAAAGTACCAGAAGTTGTAACTTTAAACCAATATATTTAGCTGCTGAGGTTCCTGTTGTTCCCTGTAGTCAGGGCTGTTGAAAATATTGCAGAACCAGGTCAAAGAGAGGCTTAGCTACACCAGTGTCAAATGCTAGAATAAACCTGGGTTATGAAAGGGGTTGAGACTACAGGAGCTGTAATACTTTGACAAATTCATCGGTGAAACTTCAAGATATTGGGAGAGAAAATGTAGTCTCACATCCCACTTACAGTAGATTTTGAGGATTTACTGAGTGGTAGTATTGTTACTTTCTAAATGAATGTATTTTTTAAAAATACAAACCTGAGTTAAGAGAGGGTTCTGCAGATTCTTTAAACTCCTTTGGCTATAACACTTTGTTAGGTGCCTGAGATAGAGTCTCCAAAGGCTTGGCTGCATGCTCAGGAGGATGGGGGCTTGAAGCTCACCTCTCCTACTCGGGCAGCACCAATGGCAATTTGAGCTCATTGTGTTGAGCTGTTCACAAGCAGGCAGCTGTCGGGAGAGTTTAGGTGCACCTTGCCCTTTCTTCCTCCAAAAACAAAAAGTGAGCTGAGACATCCCACAGGCTGGATATGACTCATGAATTTGACAGTCTTTGGTTTGGTCTTGCAGCCCTGGATCACCTTTCCTATCTCATTGGTTTAGAAGTTGCAAGCATCTGATGTAAAGTTACTGAATACAGTGATAGTCTCCCAGGTAGCTGTGTCCACACAGCTTCTGGAATTAGGAAGAAATCTGAAGGTACATGAAAGGAATAGGTAACCTTTTCTTCAGCTTGTCAAATTCTTTGGTCCTTGCCATAGCTAAAAGCATGAGCTATAATTAATGGAGGGGTCTGTGACTGATCAAAGATGACAGGAGGCCTTTCAAATTCAAGACAAAAATCATAGAATAGTTTAGATTTGAAGGGACCAGCACCTCCCTCAAAGCAGGACCAATCTCCAAGTTAGAGCCAGTGATAGATACAAGCTTAATCAATCTGCAAGTTTGCAAAATGGTATGAGATCAACACCAGCATCAGCTTGGACCAGTTTAATTTCCAGAACCAGAAATAGGGATAAATCTTTTTGACCAAGGATGCCTGAAAGATTATTAGAGTCCCTTTGGGCTGTGTGACCCAGATCGGAAGTGCAGTACATGCAATGAGGACTCTGTCATGTTATTTGAGCTGGGGTAGAAGCAGTAGTGTTTCTTGTAGTTTGGGGATAATTAATGGATATGCCAGCAAAAGAATTTATTTACAGAAGAATCTAAGTCATCTCTTTTCATATGAGCTAAAATACCCTGCTTGATCCCTGAAGCACCAGGAAAAGGTCTGTAAAGTGCTATGAGAAAAGCATGTGGAATAGAGAGAGACGGAGTATTCCAGGTTTTGTAGATTAATGGATTTCTTTTTCTTTTAGTGAAAATACTGATGTGACATCACTGTTTAGACACTTTCATATTAAGGTCACTGTGTATAATATGAAATTAAAGGATTTAAAAATTAAAGTATGTTCCCTATTGAAAAGGATAAGATGCTGTATAAAGCAAATAAGCTGGACAACTATGGAGAGAAACACTTGCTACCCAGCATGTAGCAGAGCTCAGTGAAAAACTGACTTTGGTGTGTTTGGTCAAGGTGAAACTTTCACTGAGAGATCAACTTAAGATGCTTAGAAACTGGGAGTGGAAGAGAACCCATATTCTGCCTAGACCAAGAAATGTGCCATTGTTTCCCAGATTTAGATGGAAAGTATTTTAGAACCTCTTAGGGCTCTCTATAAATTTCATTTGGAAATGGTATCTTGAGGTGTTTTGATCAGTACAGGAGAAGGGAAATTCTTGTGAAATTACGTGGCAGTGATACAAAATTAAAGTATATGTTTGACCTTTTAGAAACAGAGTGGCTGGGAAGGTCTTCCTCAGGGCATGCTTTGAGAGATGCTGAGCAGACAGACCCTTAAAACATGCTAGGTCATGTTTCAGCCTAGGGCAGGAGCCTAAGGTGAAAATGACACAAAGTTGGTGAGCTTGTCAGAGAAAATAAATAGCTGTACTGGGGGCTTTCCACGTTTGTATAACCCTTAGGTAGCTTTTTTAAAAGGTTTGACTGAACAGAGAAGAAGGATGTTAGAGGGTAGAAATGAGCTCTGGAAGAACGTGCCTTGTGCTCAAAAGGTCTGTAGCCTAGAAAGCCATGAGGAGGTTTTGAAGATGCCAGTGGATAAATTATCCATCTCCCTTAACCTGTCCTGTTTCACATGCCACTCATTAGCCCAGTGATTCTGCAATTTGTAGTGATGATATGATTTCATATATGTCATCACTCCAGCAAATGCCAGCTTTCATTCTACCACTTGGAACTAGTCTTGGAAAGCTGTCATGTATTTGGATTTTCTGCTGCACTCTTTTGAGTGTGGAAGTACCCATATGATATGATAGTACATGAAGAAGTTTTAAGAGCGTATAGTCTTGATGTTGATGAGTTGCGGTTGTGCAAGTGCAATAAAAGGAAAATGTAACTCAGTTATGTATTTTAAAAATTCCTGGATGGGAGTAGAAAAAGCAGACCAGATAATGTTTTACTTCATGTGTTAGCTGCATTTTTTTACAATGAAGTAAGGCATTGTATGATGAGGACACCACTAGAAAGCAAATTCTGAGGATAAGGGCATTTATTACAGCTCCAGGGAGGTCAGAAAATGGCAGTGGACTCCACTTGGAAGACTTCTGCTACAAAAAAAGGGAAAACTGCTGTAAGAAGGTACCATCCCAGCCAGAACCTCAAGTGCATGAATCGCTTGCTTACAGATACACATCAAGAGTCACACCAATTCTGAACTGACTTAGCACAATGAAAATAGTGCTGGTCATAAAGGAAAAGAAAAACACCCAGCTTAGGAATACTGAAACATGCCAAAGAGATATACTTAACATTTACTAAAAGAGCTGAACGTGGAAAATAGTGGCACCACTAACCCTTTCTCCTGTCTGCTGCATTCATTACTGTCATTAGTAAGGTATCTAGGACTGTTGCAGTGGCAACAGTAAATTGTGCTGCTGTATTTTCGTCAGGTGAGGTAATCATGAGTCATTCAAACCATTTGCTAATAAAATACTCTCAGACTGTTTAGGTTATCAAAGAGAATACAGTAGCAGAGAAATGTCAAATTAGCTGGCAAAGAAACATGGCAAATTTTGTGTGACGATCCCATGTGCTTTGTCATCCACAAGAACATGAGCCCAAGCAGTCCAGCTTGTTTTATAGGCAGTGGGTAGAGGCAAAGGTCTGCTAAGGGTTAAATGAGCTGAGGAAAGCATTCCTCTGACTCTGGAACATGTATCAGCCTGGCTATTCTCTGCATCCTCTGCTGCTTGCATGGTCTGCTGTGAGAGCTCCAGATAAACTGTACAGAGTGAAGACAGTGAGAATTGGGCTGCCTATGGGATTGGATGGAGAAAAGCTCCAAGTGATGGAAGTGAGCAGCCAGATAAAGAGCAGCGAGATCTGAACTGTGTCACAATCAAGAGTGGAAGTTCCTCCAGAAGTCCACCCAAGTGTGAGAGGCCTGACACATGAACATCGCACAGGAGGATACAGTGTCCTTGTCACAGGACAGAATAGCAGTTCTGTGCCAGTACAAACGGGAGCAGATTCCTCTACAACTGCTGACCTGCTAGAGATGTCTTTCTGAGACTTTGGAATGTTGTGATAGCGCAAGGAGATAGCAGTGGGATGAAGGATTTCTCAAGTGTGTTAAATAAGACATACTGCATCATCTTTAGCATCATTTGCAGTTACCCCATCACAGTGGGACTAGGGGGTGTTGCCCCAGCCCATAGGGATACAACAGTTACAATAACAAAGAGATCAAGTTGCCTGCTCAGGATAAAGCACTAGTGGTCTGTCACAGCAGGGGGGTCCCACAGAGAATGGGCATTCAAAGGCCTTTACACAGGACCTTTTCTAAACTTACCTTTATAGGTATGAATATTTTCACAACTGGGGTTCTTGCTGTGTTAGGCTACGCCATAGAGGTGGTACTGCTGTGGGCACTGTGCATCAGTGACTGTCTGGATGCAGAGAGACATTCGTTTGGTTGCTCTGGGGCATTGCATGTATGCTAATGACTTAGAGTCTCTGTGGGGCTTGGCTGCCTGTCAGAGAGGAATGAAGCTGTAGATTTAATGAAGCTGTGGATTTCAAACCACTGCTCTGTACTGCAGCAGTTTGGTGAACTACGTGCCTGGCATTTAGTTAGGTTATGTCTTGTTTGTGTCTATAGTGACATTCAATTAATTATTCCATAAAATACAGATAAATACTCACACAGAATTATATGAAAAGACAAAAAAAGGGCTCATGTTTGGACTTGCCATCCTTAATAGTATCCCCTTAAACAGAGAGGCTCCCCTGAGGGAACAAAGCAGTATGAGTCTCTAATGTGGAACGTCAGTGCAGCCGCCGTCACTGTCGAGTGAGGTGCTGTGGGCAGCAGCTGCTGTCTACAGGCTGGCAGCAAATACGGGTCTCTGCATTTTCAGTTATTCTCCCCTAGGTCACTGCTTTGAATGTACTCCTGATTTGGTTTGGTTTACACAAGGAAGAAAGAAGTGTCTTTATGTCATTGAACAATCTAACTATGGACAAAGGAGATAAAAAAAAATCTGCTAGTTTTTCTTTATGTATGCAATATGTGTGCAGATTTATTTACCTATTTATTTATTTATTTTACTTTGACAATTATTGTTAGTTAAAACTACAACTGCCTTGTTTTTAACAGACTAGTTTAGTGAAATGAAAGCATTTTTCTCCCAGTGAAGGAAAGCCTGAAGCTGTCTCACTATATAGCATATCATTGCTGATGAGATGTGGTCTTCCTGCTTCTCGCCAGGGAGTTCAGTACCATGGCAGGCTTGTTATTCTTGTGTGTGGGTATACTAAAAGTTTACATAAATACAAAAAAGTGAACTATCCTTACATCTCCAGAAGCGTTTCAGACATACTGACACAACGGGGTGGAGGTGTATCAGAGGCACTGTGGGGAAGCCGGCATTGCAGCTGGCTTAGGTGCTTGCTGCCTTACGTACAGGTCAGGGAAGGTCATACTGCCAAGGTGACTTTCAGAAACTGGATTTTCATCTCTGAAAATCATCTGCTGGATGTAGCCAATTGCTTTCTACGGATTTTTTGTTGTTTGGTTGGTTGTTTTTGGTTTTGGTTTTTTTTTAATTGGATAAAATCTGGCTGTTAGTCCTGTCCTTTCTGAAGTTCAGTCTGAAAACACCTTTCAAAGGAAAAGATGCACAGCTATTTTAACAACAGTTAAATTCTAAAATTGAATCACAGTTGTCTGGCTGTCCTTTTGCTTTCTAGCATCCGAACTCACAGAACTGATCTGATTAAATCATTTTGAAGAAGAAAATGGGGACAGCCTGTCAAATAATAGCTAAAGTTATGGGTGGTTACAGCCAGAATGAAATCTAATAAAAATAAACTTTTAACAGTAATCTTAGGCATTAATCTATAAAAGACTGGTGAATGAGATAGTCATGATAGGACAAGAACATGACAGGTACACTCTTTATCCCTCTGTACTGAGCACTGGTGAGGCCACACCTTGTGTCCTGTGTCCAGTTCTGGTCCACTCCAAAAAAGACACTGAGGTACTGGAGCTTGCCCAAAGAAGGACAACAAAGTTGGTGGAAAGTTGAGAGCAAAAGTCATATGAGGAACAGCTGAGGGAGCTGAGGTTGTTTAGCCTGGGGAAAAGGAGGCTTGGGGGAGACTTTATCACTCTCTACAACTCCCTGAAAGGAAGCTGTAACCAGGTGGGGGTCAGCCTCTTCTCCCCAGCAGCCAGTGACAGGATAAGAGAAAATGGCCTCAAGCTGGGTGAGGGGAGGTTCAAATAGGACATTAGGAAGAATTTCTTCATGGAAAGCATTGAAATGAGCTGCCCATGGAGATGGTGGAGTCACCATCCTTGGAGGAGTTCAAGAAATGACTGGACATGGCACTTAGTGCTATGGTTTAATTGACACGGTGGTGTTTGGTCACAGGTTGGACTCGATGATCTTGGAGGTCTTTTCCAACCTAAATGATTCTGTCATTCTATGAAGAAATACTTTAAACATAAAAATCGCCTTATTTCCCAACATTCCATTGGCTTTCGTTCTTTGCAAGAAGAATAGAGAGCTGGCTATGAGCAAAAGTAGAGGTAACTTCCTTTGTTCTTCATAAAGTTGCTTTTTCCAGGGCCTTATAAATGAGTCCAAGGTAAAACACAGCCTTCATGGACTGAAGTTCTACCTTTGCAAATGATTTCACGCCAGCTATAGTAGGATGCTAATGTGCAAAAAAAATCGAGAACAGCAGTTGTTGCACTGCAGTTGAGTTTTGTGTGTTGGTCATTTGCAGCTGGTCACCTTTTCTTTGGGGACATCATATCAAGGTGGGTTTGAGCCATGAGAGACTGGTACTATATCGGTGTTGAAAACCTTTGTGCTGGGTTCTTAAGAGCTTAGGCTGATTAATGAGATCAGTCTTTTCTGTGATTGCTATTCTCAGAAATCGTACGTAATCTCTTACAAGGTTTGTCTAGTTGTGTTCTGACTTAGGTTTAAATAAAAGTGTGGCTTTTTAAAAGAAGTTTAATTAAGGTGGTATAAAAACCCTATAGATTCTCAATTAGGACTAGGTTGAGTTAGCAAAGTGTGGGTTTAAGGTTAATTGAAGTAAACTTTCTTAGCTAAAATAAGAATGCACATGAATTACTGTACAATATATGTACTACATCAAAACATGGGTGCAGGCAGGTCAAATTACTTGTAGTAATATTAATGTAAAAATGTCAACATGTTTTATTGTTTTTGCTTATAATATCTTTCATAACACTCCTTGTAGTTTTCAGAAATTCAAGATGAAATACCACCTTGTTTCCTGTGCTCTTAGGTTGGTTGACAAGCAGGAATGACCTCTGATAAAGGGTTTGAAGTTCACATCTGCCAATGATGAACTACTGTTTCTAAGCATACCAAATGAATAGCTTTGTTTTCTTCCACCTTGCTGCTGTGCAGTCAGCCCTTTGGTGATATTTCTGCAAAGCTAATCATACATATCTGGAGGATGCCAAGAAATCAGGTACTAGGAAGGGTTAATTGCCCACCCCATGGATAGGGCAATCCTTCCCTCAGATGCTTGCTGGTGGGAATGCCTAGAGACGTCTCTATTGATCCATAGTGGCAGAGCATCAACAATGCTGAGAACACGAGATGAGAAGGGTGGCCCTAAATTTTTGAGGATGTTATCTGTAATAGTCAGTACTTAAGCCATTGTCCAAGGTAGTATAAAAGTTACTTTTTATACAGAACAGCCTACTGTTTATGTACTCTTCAGGAGATGAATACTAAACTTGAACTGGTTTTAAAACTTAGGAGATTCTGACAAAAACAGGAATTGAGCACTAAATAGATTTTGCAAGCTGTTGCAAAATCGAGCACCGGCTAGATGGCTGGTATGGGGTGACTGAAATAAACTGAAGGGAGTGGTTGGAAACCTGAAGGAAGAAGTCAGATCATCAATTTTCTTGAACAACAAGAAAATTGAGGTGTGATGAGCTAGAAGAGAGAAGGAAGTCTGCAACATGG